>JAJSRV010000026.1:820495-1108608 GCA_021527715.1 Neoseiulus cucumeris | reverse complement strand
CTCACAAAAACGACTCCCATTCTCTCCTGCGCAAATCTCCGCAAGATCTGCCACCGCCATCGGAAAGCTGACATCCAGACGAGCGTTTTAAAAAAAAAAATGCTCACCTCGGCGTACCTCGCGTGCTCTTCCATAGTCATGAAGTTCCCCGATTTTTGAAGATCTCGACGAATCGGGGCTTTTCGAGCCTCACAAAAACGACTCCCATTCTCTTCCCCGCGCTTTCCCACAAGATCTGCCACCGCCACCAGGAAGCTGACATCCAGATGAGCGTTTTAAAAAAAAAAATGCTCACCTCGGCGTACCTCGCGTGCTCTTCCATAGTCATGAAGTTTCCCGATTTTTGAAGATCTCAACGAATCGGGGCTTTTTGAGCCTCACAAAAACGACTCCCATTCTCTCCTCCGCAAATCTCCGCAAGATCTGCCACCGCCATCGGAAAGCTGACATCCAGACGAGCATTTAAAAAAAAAGAAATGCTCACCTCGGCGTACCTCGCGTGCTTTCCCGGAACCGTCAAGTTGGTCGATTTTCGACGAAATTTCGATGATTTTGAAGGTACTCTAACTGAAGATGGTAGAGTAAATTTCGTGCTGCTGGGACGTTGAGTGAGTTCCTGACAATCCCTAGGACCCGAAGAAAATCATCCAACCGAGCTTGAATGTCTTTGTTCAACAGATTAGCGACAAGAATATCGAACTCGAATAGAGGTCGCTTTGAGGAGAGTTTTTGGGGTACTTTGCGTGATTTTTTTCTTGTGTAAGAAGAGCGTTGAGATTTGTAAGGTGTATTGGGATCGAGTTTTGAGATATCCGGGAGCACGATGCAGAAGAAATTAGGATCGACTCCCAGACCTGACTTTTGACCACCTATTTTGGCCATTTTGCCCACTGTGCGTCGATGGCTTACCGCAAAAATGAAAGCTACACCAGCAGCGTCGCGCAGATTCGAATTAGTGGACTGCGGTTGATAGGGCGTGCGTGCCTTTGAAATGGCTGACTATCTGGTACCCTCTCTAGCCCGAAAGATCCGTAACCACCGCTCCATAAATTATATGAAATCTTCGTAAGATTTTGATAGCCTAACCACCTGTACCTCAATTTGACCACTGTACGGCTCCACTGCACTTCATTTTACGATGTTCGTCCGACACTGAAATTTAGGAGTCGGGAAGCTTCACCAAGAGTCAGACTGCTCTCATTGGAACACCTTCAGCGTCACAGGGTGCAGCAACAAAACTCAAGTTTCACAAAATGCTAATCTCGAGGAAATGTTGCATCTAGATCTAAACTTTCCAGACATTATAGGAAGTCTCTCGCTCCTCGCGGACCGTTTTCGATGCAACCATTCTCGAACGATTACTTTTTAAGCTTTATCAAACACCGTACTCTTCGGAAGCGTTTCAACGGAAAGCTGTTCACTTGCTGTCATGATTGCCGACGAGCTTGTTTTTGCGCGACAGTGCGAAACGGAATCCTTCATTAAGGGTCTCACACCCGGATTTAGGAACTCCCGGATTTTTCTCTTCAACGCAGTGGCAGGCCGAAGGACCAATTTTTGACGAGCTCTGGACGATATCAGCCTCGTGGAATGTAAGATCACTCGACGGAGGTGGCCTCTATCATTTCGAGAACAGCTGTCATCAAATTCTGGAACAGACTCATACTGAAATGAGTGAGAAAAACTCGTGGATATTGGTTGAAACAACAACTATATTTTCACATGTATAAATAGAGCTATTCGCTTGAGCTCAGTCTGATATGGATTAAAACAAGTGCGATTTCAGGCCCACATTCAACGCATCGATGTGTCTTCTTGTAATGAAGTCCAATATGTTTTCGCGGAATACCTTATAAATTAATCTTTCACCCATGACTCTGAAGCTCTCGTTCCAATGGCCAGTGTAATCAGAGCCGAAATAATTGAAACCCTGGCACTTGAAGTCTTCTGTTTCTTCGAGCCCACTCTTGATCTGCAAAGGGAAGCAATTATAAAACATCGAGGGAGATTCCGGAAGGGATCAGTCTAGAAGAAGTGCCGCTAGATTAAACAACCTACAGTAGCGTTCAGTGCTGACAGTATCCGCGAACCTTCTTCAGGGAGCATCAAATGGATCGACCATCTCAGTGACTTGGCTTCACAAACGAACTTGCGAGTGTTCCAGAAAAATAAGAACCGTCCAATTATGACTCCCTCCAGCTCGAGCATAAGCAGGCTGAAATATACGGTGGCGTACGGCGGTATGGCTGGCGAGAGAACAACATCCCTAAGTTTTGGTGGGCATTCGGCCAATTCATTTAATAATGGATGGATAGATCAGATACAGGCGCGTATATCCCGGGGGGGGGGGAGGCCAAGACCGTACGCGCACGGTTACAGCCCATTAGCCCGACAACCGATCCTGATTACTCACTGGCCCGACGGCCCATTAGCCCGACAACTCTCCACAATCCGAGCCTCACTCGGAGTCAGTGAAGCTTCTGTGCGGTTTCTATGCTTCGCGCGAAAACCATACGAGAGGTCTCGAGTCTGCGTGGTCTCAACCACAGAGAACATTGTTCCATAACTGGTCAGTGTCTCTGGTCGGTGCCAGTTATGGAACAGCTGGTACCGACACTGGCAACTTCCATAACTGGTACTCTTCCCCTATCAATTTGTAAATATTTGTAGAAAAGATGATATTGTGTACTTTTCTGGTATTGAGAGAACCAGTGGAGATTATAAAATAAACATGAATTGACGAAGTGTAAAGTATTCGTTTCAGTTCCTTCTCGGTTCTCTCCTGGCTAGTAGGGTTCCGAAGCATAGAATCCGCATATACATAGAAGCTTCACTGACTCCGAGTGAGGCTCGGATTGTGGAGAGAGTTGTCGGGCCAATGAGTAATCTGGATCGGTTGTCGGGCTAATGGGTGCACACCACGCGCACGGCCCTCTTGCCCCCCGCCCCCCCCTGGCTACGCAACTGATCAGATCTGTCCGTTCTTAGGTATATCAAAAAGTTGATTCCGTTTCATACCCATTCCGCAACAACTGACTTTCAATGGGTTCTCATGGCTAATGACGTCTAGACCGCTTTGCGAGACCAATACTGCAGTGGACCGTCGGTCCCCTTCTCCTAAGAAGGCTCGATTCTCTGCGTACAAAAATATTACTTGGTCTCTTCCTTGGTCTGTTCTCCCGCATATACCCGCAACAGCTACCGAAAAAGCCGGGATGGCTTCGCTGCAGAGCGGGGGAAGCGGATCTGAGGTTTTTGAGAACGGAGCAAACTTTTTGATCTACCTAATCGGCCGCAAAACGAGTCAAGTCACAATTCAACTCAAATTACCTTCTAGAAGCACCTCAGTGCTCCCTGGCTTGAAACCAAGATCGTGCTCCCGATATCTCATATACAAGTGTTCTATTAGTACGTTTGGCGGTATATTCACAACTCTCTCTTCTGGTAAGTACTGCGATGCCATATCCGAACCCGCTCGCACAGCTGCATTCACTCTCTGCAACGTTTCTTCCTTTTTTCCTGGAGAGAAATGATCAGATGATTCTGACATCATGCAAAAATGTTCCACTATTATATCGGCTTTCGTTCGAATGATTGGTGAATAAAAACTTCTGAGCTCGCTTCGCGCAGGAATCTAAGGTTCCTCCGACAGAGTCTCGAGCCATGGCTCGGCGATGTGATATCTCAGCCTGATGTTTTTGCCGCACATCCTACAGTTTTCTCACTTGCTTCAAGTCTATTAAAAGTGACACGAGATTCATGCGCGTTTCCTACTGCACTCGAAATCCCTGATATATCTTTAGGCACAAATTAACGGGATTCCATCATAATCGATGATTTTAAGCCCTCACGAAGGTCAGCGAGAGAGTCCCGATCGAATCCACGAATGTCGGAACAACCCCTCATTAGAAATTGATGAAACTAACTTGGAAATGAATTAAGGATTGATAGAAAGCACCCACCGGCATTGGCTATAATGGTTGAGCTTTCCTCGTCCAACGTTGTCGAGTATGTCGTGTCTTCTGATAGGGAGGCCGGCTTACGAGAACCGACAATAAAATGAACAGATACAATTAACAACAGAACAGCACCGATCCAAAGAAAGATCTCCCTTCTCAGAGCCTTCTTTCCCGCACTCTCAGCAGCATTCGTTTCCTTTCTTGTTTCCGGCGACGAGTTTCCAGTTATTTTGGTCTGCTTCGAGCGGGACCCTCTCGTCGATTCCATCTCCGCCGTCTTCTTCTCCGACTCCGACTCTTTCTTCTTTGTCTTCCTTTTCTCCGACTCTTTTTTCTTTGTCTTCCTTTTCTCCGACTCCTTTTTCTTTCTATTCTTCTTCTCCGTCTTCGGCTCCGAATCCTCTTTCTTCTTCTTCTTCCCCGCTTTCTTCGTCGTTTTGT
Source organism: Neoseiulus cucumeris (assembly GCA_021527715.1). Classification (NCBI taxonomy): domain Eukaryota; kingdom Metazoa; phylum Arthropoda; class Arachnida; order Mesostigmata; family Phytoseiidae; genus Neoseiulus; species Neoseiulus cucumeris. The sequence goes on along the minus strand of JAJSRV010000026.1, from coordinate 1,104,208 downwards.
GCTTCTCTCCTTTCTTCTTTGGTTCCTCCACTATCCCTATTTCCACTGTTTCCCCACTTCGTGAAACTTTGCCCTCTGGATCTGTCTCATCAACCGCACGTGCTGCAGAGAAGGAAGCTGCCACAGTTAGAGCTCAGTGGAATCTTCTGCCCGTGTGGGCACATCGCGAGAGGAAACAGCAAACGAGCCTTTATCGGAGACTTTATTTAAAGCAGAGACGAATCGGGCGGACATTCATCCATGGATATTCAAACATATTACGAAACCGACTGCTGCCACCACGGCGGATTTGAGATTTTCTGCCACCACGGCGGATTTTCTGCGGTTAATTTGCCGCAAGATTTTGCGGTTTTTGCGGTTAATTAACCGCGGTTAAAAAACCGCGCAGGGTCTTGTATCAATCACGTGTACGAGGATTCCTCCTCCTCCTCGGAGATTCAATCACAACATCAAAAGCGACGGGCCGCTTGGACGCGTCAACTTACATTTAGATGTCGTTTCTGTCTCGCTCAACCTCGCTCCGGACTCTGATTTTGGGGTAACATCTTCCGAGGAACCCTCGCTTATTACTGTTGCCATTGTTCTGTCGGTAGAAGTAGTGGTGTTCTTGTCCACTAGTTGAAATGAAGGCTAACTGGGGAAGCAAGCAAATTCACCCTTCTACCGGGAGGATATAACAGCTTAGGACAAATGAGCGAAGTCACGTGAGGCTGCATCAATCCCATTGGCATATCCGATCCGCGGCACTTCGCTTCCTCGAAGCTTGAAGGTTAGCTCAGACTCGATCGCAATGACTGCAGAGAATTCAATAAGCAGCCTCACTTGCGAGCTACACTGTTCTGGAAGCGAATGTGGCGGAAGGAACTCCAGAAAGGACTTCTGCAAATCGTCTCAGAAATCGGATTCGTCCCTAGCATAAACTCTCGCCGAAATAGGGGATGGTAATACGGCACTCAACCGCTGACCGAGTTTCGTTGTTGTTCCGCCTTAAACTTCCCGCGGGGGACCATGATTTGTGACTGGATATCTTTTTAGTGAATACGTCAGTCACGGCTGTGATTACGGTTATCTCGGTTTCTATGGCTTCCGGTTAACGCTTTTCATAAGGTTTCCAAAGGGTTTCATAAGGTTGTATAAAGGAACCAAAAAATCGGGGTTCGCGTAAATCTAAAGAAGCCTCCTGTCCTCCGGAACTGTTTCATTGGCGCGATGCTTCATGATTCATGAATTTTCTATCCGCTGGCACGGCCGTTTCGCCGCGGGACGGTTCGCCGCAGCCGCGTCGCCACGACCGTTTCGTCGCTGATCAGCTCTAAGGAGCCTTGAAGTCTCCATGATGGAAGATTCATTGCGTGGGCGGAGTCGATCGTTCAGAAGACTGGAAGAATTTCCGAGCTTTCAGTCACATTGCTTTCATTCGTCAAATTTTCAAATATCGTTAGATGTAGCTAGGGAGATTTCTAGACGTACACGACTTGAGAGCTGCTTTCTTTGAATGGGAGTGCTCAAGTTCGAGATTGTTTAGCTTGTTCTGAGGTCGAGGGCCCGCGCCTACATATATCAGAGGAGGAGCTAATGGAATGTCATGGATAGTAACGGAAAAAGAGGCGACCGAACTGTGACGAGCGAAAATCTATACTAATATATTGTGGGAATGCAACTAGTAGTTAGATAGATCCGAGACGCGGCATTAAAAGGAAGCCAAAGCCGTTTGGTTCAGAAGCCGTTTGGTTCTAGCTGAAACACCCCAGCTCACATCCGGCTCTAATTAATTCGATTGTATCAAAAGCACGGATGGATTCAAAGGAAACCGCGCTGAGAAAGTTCTAAAAAGCTCTCCAATCGGGAGAGGATGAGAATCAAGACATAGCTGGAAGTTTACATACAGAATCACTCTTGTGCAGATTCAGAAAGCAATCGCAGCTCGCTGTGATACCCGGTTGCGACGAATTAAAGAGTAGTTGTCGACAGGAGCCACCCGCAGGGAACCGCAATATATTTGCTGTTCTGAGCCGCAAAGAACCGCTTAAAGAACTTCCGATGGAATTGGCCCTTGACATCAAGTTGCTCACCATGGAGCACCCCGCGGTTCTCGGTTCTGAGATTTTGCGGGTTTTTGCAAGGTCTACTTCCGAGGTGACTGTAAGGTGCTTCTACGAAGATTGGTTGCCACCGGGGAAGTGGTGGAGGTGAGTGGTACTTACAGAGATCCGTCAAATGCTGCGAACATCGAAATCGCAAAGCGGGTAGATGTGCTTGAACGTCGCGCTGAAGACACTCAGGAAGATCCTGCGCAGTTAGTCAACCACCTCCGAGCGGGAACCTCGACAGCCGTTCAAATGGAGCTGCCTGCCAAGAGTGCTCGAAAGAAGGTCATCCAGAGGGTACGTAAAGCATGCATCAGCGCTCCTGCTGTACCCGCTCACAGGAGGTTGATCGTTGTCCCTCCCTTCACGTACCAAAACCTCATTTCTTTCGAATAATAAACAGTCCTACAAGTTAAAAAAAAAATTATCCACTCAAACTATGGGCCCCAGGAAGGCGTCTCTGAACGCCTCGGCGCATCGGCGACTCCGGAGTTGGTGACGAGAAGCGTATCTTGATATTTGGACGCGAAACAAATGCTGAATGGGTCGGGCGTGTGCAGAAGATTTATATCGACGGCACCTTCAGTTTGTCGCCGAAGTTATTTGAGCAAGTATTTGCTATTCTCGCTGAGCGCTCAGGATTCGTCATACCGCTCTGCTACGCCCTGCTGCCCGACAAGGATCAAGCCACGCATGCTCGCGCTCATCCGTGACGTATGGCCCCACTTCCAACCGATTCAAGTATCAGTTGATTACGAGCTCGGCTTCAAGGAGGCTTTCCCCATGGCCGAGATCAACGGATGTTTTTTTCATTTGGTTAAAAACATGACGGCAAAACTCTCGCGCTTGGGACTCCTGAGCCGATATGACAACGAGCCCGATTTCAGGCTATCGGCACGAATGATTTCTACGCTCGCGTTCCAATAACTTCGCCGAGGCCACTCAAAGAAGGCTTCAGCAAGAGTTCGGCGTGGACCATGCCTCCATTTGGAAGTTCATCGACGAGCACAAAATAGCCGCGACTGTGAGTACGCCCGATTCGTGACTGGATATGAGCCGGAAAAAAAAACGGAGTTGGATCCTCTGGCGTACTTGCGAGGAATCGCCAACAATTTCCGGATGGAACCCCACTTCGCATCTGCTAATTCCGACAACGCAGACCTGTGATGATCAACAAAACAGGGCCCTCTTCAGGGCCAACAGCCAATGAGCAGATCTTTTCTGAAATAAACCCGGCATCTTCCTGCTCTTTAGAATAAATTCTTCCGAATTCAAAAAGCAGATTTTGACGAGATCACCGAGAGTATCGGAGCTCTCGTTGCGGCAATTCGAGGTAACGGTACATTCGAAGCTTGAGTTAGGTTCATTCGAACCTTGGCTTAAGTTCAAATATTCTATCTTTCCGCTGACCTGAGAATGAATATCTCACGATGGAAATCTGACGGCATCTCCCAGAAACACAAAATGCACCCGAGACTCTTCATCTCGATTGGAATCAGCAGGACAGAGAACGAACAAGAAAGACCATTCTCCCAGAGCCCAGAAGGCTTTTAAAATACCTAATTAATATCAAGCATAAAGTTCCTCCTTGATCCTGCGTGTTATGCAATCGATGTAAAGCGACGAACCGTCCCTGCGGCGAAATGGCTGCGGAGAACCGTCCTGCGTCGAAACGACTCCGCGGCGAACCGGCTGCGGCGAACTGTCCTGATTCACATCAGATTCTACTCCGGTACACGTGTAGGGTGTCTCATTCACCTCTCCATGTGTGTCCCATGTTCCGTGGACCGACCACCTCACCTAACTCTATCTACAAACGAAGTATAGCCCGAACATATGCAGTTCGCTCTCAGCGATGGACACACATTAGCATTTATTGGTTTGGAAAATGGAAAAAAAATCAGATTTTGTTTGTATGTTTATTTGCATGACCGGTATAAAAATCCACGCGAAAAGACCCACCGGCCCGATATTCGTCCCGATCTCCTCCAGGTCGCTGAGTGGTTTTCCGGCCCTAAAAAGATAACCTTCCCTTTTGCGGGGCTCCGCGGGTTTCCGCGAGCTGCTGAGACCGCTTTTAGTCCGAGACATGCCGCCGAGACCATCTTTTTAGGCGCCTCCGTCGAATGGCTTCTTGGCTGAAACACGCCCGGCGACTTGGAAGTGAGCGTGAACACATGGATGGCGACTTGAGCGGGAATCATGCCGTCGTAATTCAGGCGTCTGCGACGGCTGTGGTTGGTGCAGGTGGAATCATTAGACCCGCGATTGTAGCCCTTTTCTGCCTTTTTCGCCTTTTTCTGTCCATATCCGAAATGCAAGCGCATGGCGGGCGGCTCTGTTGTGCATGAGTACCAATCGAAGTTCGCCTGGAGTAGACCTTGCATTCCGTATTACACCTCACGGTACCGTACCGGGAATACGGTACCGTAAGGGAATACGCTGCCGCAAGAGATTACGGCCGTAGTGGCAGTACGGCATCGTAAAATAATCCGATCCGTAATGGCAGTACGGTCCGCGATGGGATACGGTGCCGCAATGGTAGTACGGCACCGTAACGATAGTACGGCACCGTACTGCGAGCTCCAAGAGATGATTAGAAGCTTTAGATGGCACAGAGAGCTTCGAAACTCTCCGCGAGATCGAATTTCCCACCTCTTCTGATGAGCGACATTGTCCAGCCAGAAGCTTGGTATCTACATTGCCATTACGGTGCCGTACTGCCGTTACGGACCGTATTACATCGCGGACCGTATTGCTATTACGGACCGTACTGCACTTGCGGTGCCGTGTTGCGATTACGGACCGTGTTTTTATGCAGACCGTACTCCATAACGGTCCAAACTGTCGTATTACGGTACGGGCCGTATTCCCATTACGGTGCCGTAGGCCGTAATACGGAGTGCAAGGTCTAGCCTAGACTCTTAGAGGAGTGGGGTCTCGATAAAAGCAGACAGCGAGTACCTCAAGTTTATATGCTCGATGGAACTCAAGGGGTCTATGTGTATATTTTGCATCAATCCTGTCCAACTTTAAATGCATGATCATTTGCCATGGAGAACCTTCTGATCGCGTTGTCTGTAGAATATTGGGATCATAATGATAAGCGGTAAGAATTTTCGTAGAAGCTCCCCCTCGTCACACTCCAAACTTAGGGTCGTGGAATACGTTGAGGCCAACTTCAGCGCAAGGCATTTTCAGCGCACGGCCAATTTCAGCGCGGGGCCATTCTCAGCGCGGGGCCGATTTCAGCGCACAGGAGGGTTCACAGAGAAACGGAGTGGTACAAAATGCGACCGTGTGAAGTCGACGAAGAGATCTACTTGGTGACCCATCTCGTCCATTACACTCTTGAGCAAGGAGTCTTGGCATTCGTAGGGAACCATGTGATGAGCTCGCTGGGCGCTCTCCGGGAACTGCGAACCGAGAAAGCATAGACAGCTGTGAGTAGTACCACATTCTTGGTTATGGTGCTTTCTTTCGAGTGAGCTCTGCGCTGAAATCGGCTCTGCGCTGAGATCGGTCCCGCGCTGAGATCGGTCCCGCGCTGAAATCGGTCTCGCGCTGAGGTCGGCCTCGCGCTGAAATCGGCCTCGCGCTGAAATTGCCTGGACCGTGGAATAAGAAAAGCTAGATGCCCCCGGTGTGATATGTGGTCATGCTTGGTTACCGAAACCTGAGCACAGCTATCCCACCAGATTTAGGCTAGTTCTGCTGATTCCACCCACAGACCTACGGTGGAGCTAGAGCAGGAGTATTGCTCAGCCTAACCCCGGTGAATTTTTCAATGACCTGCCGGATGATGTCAAATCATGCGAAACCTTGTGGTATGACGAGAATGATGACAATCTAAAGTCGTTGGTGTACAGTGAAACCTGCCAAATAGGGTCACGTGCGGTGACCGTGAGAAATGCTCCAACAACTCAGTATGCCAAATACCGAACAAATATCCGTCAAACATGAAAAAAATAGAGTATTACTTGGATTCAGCAGCTCACCGATTCGTTGATTGCTTGGTCAGGTCTTTCCAAGAGAAAATGAATTAGAAGCCGAATTGGAAACGTGAGTTCTAGACTACCACGCGACGGAGGTCTTTCGTACGCCGTGTATTCCTACGAGGAAGTTTCTTCGGTCGATTCTGGCTCGGAAAAGCTGTCTTCCTTCGACACCTCCCGTACTGGTGCTTGTGTGATTCATATTTTTTCCGGTATATTGATCATTCCGTCTTCTGGTAGGAGACCGAGTGCCCTTTTGGAGATAACACCGATGGCTGCATTGACTTTCCTGAACATCGCGATACCTGCAGCGAGATATCCTCTTCATTTCTGTGCGATCGCGACAGGAAACGAAACCTAAGCCGTACTGAAGAATTCACACCTCCTCACTTTTTTGGTGGAGCTACATGGCTGCCTAAATTCTGAAAACTTGCGTTAATTTCTAGGCAGGCGTAAACGAGGGAGCGGTCAGATATACTTTCAATTGCAACTCCTGTAGCTACGGAGTTATTCTTTGAACTTCCTCAATTTAGGTTTGCGTTGGAATCGCGAACCCTTCAGTCGCCCGTTCACCCGCCGCTGCGAATTCGCGCAGACACCACGTGACGCCTTTGTCTGGACCCAGGCGGGAATCACCGCTTGGGTGGGTTTTTTGACGAATCCCAGACATACGCTATTCGCATGCTTTGGTCTTGGCAGGAACTTCAAAATTGGATCCTGTCCAAGCGCTGAATCTCAGTTATTCGGGCTCAGAACCCTTTTTGAAACATTGCACTTCCAATAGGGTTCTGTTTAGAATCAAATACTTCACCCGCACATTTATTTCCACGATCCCGGACGTCTGGGACACGCGCTCGATTGAGAGAGAGGTATGTTGTTTGGAGGGATCATTGACTAGACCAAAACAGTGGAATCTCTTCTGTCCACTAGTTCTGCGACGAATCTCAGCACCGCTCGAGATAGAGTTCTCTAGGAACAATTCGAAGGTTCGAGACGAAGCTCTGGTCCTCCGTTATTGACCAGCTGGTCTTTCAGGAGCTCTGTTGCGAAACTCTGCACAACGCCGACGGTAGACTCCATCGAGTTTGACTGAACGGTTTCGAACTTCTCCGTGTCTGTGAGTGTTCGCGATGATGGAATCGGCGGAGAAATCGAGGAAGTACGCAGATACTTGTTACTAGGCAGCGTCTTTCAGTAATCAATACTCGATTACCGAGTTTTGAATCTCTATGTCGAGTGGCCTTCCAAGATTCGGAAACACTCTTCGTTCCAATTCAGAGTAACGGAGGTTATCTTGTGCAGCACAAACATCGATGTCTCTCTTTCAAGATGTGCGGGCGAAACACCGATGTTTGACAACGCTTTCATTCAGTTCATCGAATCTAAGGTGATCGACGCGAGTGAAACGGTCTCTGCTAAAAGCCTTTCCGTCGATCTGGATATAAACTTGCGGAGAGCCCGAAGCTTGTTGTCTGACTTCGTGAAGATCTCGAAGAGTGATCTGACGTACTACTTCGTCGAAGTCACCGATGGAGAAGTGCGCCTGAAGAGCAGGAGGATCAGAGAGCACCCGGTTGGAAGCGTTGTTGAAGCCGTTGCTCTGGAGCACCAGGCTGAGAATATTGTTCGGAGTGATCTAGAGTACCTATTGGAGAATCGGTTGGGTAACGTCATTCGATTTTAGTGTTTCACAGGATTCGAATCCTCCGATCCATCGACATGGCTGAAAAATCTGTGACCACTGAAGTGAGCTTTACTTGTCAACGATGTTCGATGCCGCTGAAATTGGACGAGTCGTTTCGCACGGTGGACGCTCGACTGTGCACAGAGATTGCGGCTCCCGTTGTTTTGTTGAAGCCCTCAGCGCATGACGAGCAGGTGATTCTCCCTGAGCCATCCTCTAGTGATGACACCGTTTGTTGAAAACTCACCGCACCTTTACGAGTCGTAGAGAGTGAAAACTATACAGTTGTGGTTGGAGACAATGTACATAAAGAAGCTGGGAGATTCTCGCAACATCTCGAGATGACAGCGCGTTTGTTCGACGTCCTCACCGATCAGTCGGAAGTAGAGCATCCTCTGTGTGAAGAATGCATTGATACTTTAATTGATCATATGGAGAAGGAGCTCAGTATGGCTGAAAGTGAGGTGAGTGACTGAAAGCCTTTGCATTTTTCTCCTTTTTTCGAATTCCCGGTTTCATTTCATCATCTTCGTTGTCAGTCCTCGCATTCTCTCATCCGAATCCCTTCTTCAGGTTAAAGACTACAAGAGATATCTCAGTGAAAGGAGCGAAACCGAGGAAGAAAGCATCGAAGATCTCCGAGCAGAGCTAGCCAAACTACAGGCCGAAGAGAAAGAGTTGATTGAAAATCTCAACAAAGTTGAAGCCGAACGGGCAGCTGTATTTCAGAAACGGGATCTGCTCCGACAGGATAAGAAGCGGCTAGAAGAGGACGAGAGAAAACATTTCAAAGAGTACATGGATCTCAAACGTCAGTGGATTGCGGCCAGTGATGAAAAAATCTCTGTAGAAAACCAGTTGATGTACGCACAATCGCAGCTCGACCTTTTAGCAAAAACGAATGTTTTCAACGCAACTTTCCATATTTGGCATGATGGACACTTCGGAACCATCAACGGGTTCAGACTCGGGAAACTTCCTGATATCGTGGTAGAATGGAAGGAGATCAACATTGCATGGGGACAAACTGTTCTCCTCATGAGTTCACTCGCCAAGAGACTGAATTTCACGTTCGGTAAACATCGTCTGGTGCCTTTCGGAGACAGGTCATATATCGAGGTTGTCAGTGAAAAGGGAGCCGAGAAATTGCCTCTGTATCACACCGGGGGATTGCGGTTCATTTACGATGTCAAGTTCGACTTGGGTATGGTTGCGTTTTTGGATTGTTTGTCGCAGTTCAAGCAAGAAGTGGAGCTGCGGAACAAAGATTTCACGCTTCCCTACAGCATGGCTGATGGTAAAATTCGAGATAACAATTCCGAGAAAGCCTACTCGATCAAGTATCAGCTCAACACCGAAGAGGAATGGACCAAGGCTCTCAAATTCATGTTGACCAATTTGAAATGGGCCGTTGCGTACTATACGGCCAGTTCGCGAGACCCACTGAGTTAGGTTGACGACGGTTCCCTCTTCAGAATTCGAGCATGAAGCCGCAGTTTGATGCGATATTCGTCGGATTGTTGGCTCAGAATAACTTCAATGAATATGGTGATATATACATCCAAAAAAGAAATAAAGCTCTACATCATCTCTTACCACGAAGTTTTCATGATCGTCCAACTCGTATTTGTATAGCTCCAGCGCTCTCGTATAAGCTCAATTCATTTATTCATCGATTATTATTTTGAGATCGGGTCACTTCCCTTGGTGTGTTGTACGATCTTTCTCCACGGGTTCGCATGTTGATTTCCTCCCTCGTCTCAATCCTCCACGACTCTCCATGTTGGGGTGTTCCCTTGTCTCGATGTCTCCTTCAGATCTGAAATCTCCTTTCCCTCCCCCGTGCAGTTTTTGCATGGTTCGACCAACCCTAGGGGCTCCACATGTTCTTTCTTCAACCATTGAACCTGATTAACTGTAACCATTGAAAATTGAGTGAGCACCCTCCAATTGAAGAGCATGTTATTGATACCGTATTCACTCTGATATGAGACCACTCTCTAATAGAGGAGCACCCTACGGAGTGGGTGAAACTTTTCGATTTGAAAGCCTTCTGGAGAGGCTTCCGTCGTCGAGAACAACTTCTCATTGGATTAGGCTCCCTCGACAATGAGAAAAACGGCCATTACGGATTGACTAATCTTATTCGCTAATCTCTATTGTGAGATAATACGAGACGACCGCTACATACTATGGAACGTCGGGACGACCTTCAGAATTTGGAAATAAACTCAGCTAGCAAAACATGTGAGCAAGGTCAATCATATTTGTATTCTGCTCCTCGGAGATCATATTTCACATTCCGATCACATATTTTGTGTGATAATAACAACACGACGGAAATCCTTGAACTGGAGCTTTTTTCCACTTCCTCAATATTCGACAGAACCGCAGTGAATTCTCATTGCATTCTCGAATGTTTCAACCAGAGTCTCCATCAGGAATATCTCCAGAAAAGATCGAAATGTTTGCATCAATTCCCGTTCGCCTTGTAATTTCTTTTTATGATTCTCGAGCCCCTTGCACGTTTGGGTCGACCGGCCCTCAATCTGCAAAGCAAGCGAAACCTTACTCCAAATCCCATGAGATCTAACTAAGTGCACCGTCCATGGGTCCCTCCGGAGGTATCCGCATTGTCCTGAGGTCACTGAGATGGCGGAACTCACAGTATTACTGGTTACAGCCATTCCCCGGCAACCACTCACAGGAAACTGTACTCGCATGAAACCATCTACGCGGCGATAATCACATTGAAAAAGTTTGCTTGAAAAGAATTTCCGCACGTGGCTTTCGAGTCTTGGTGAATCCATGTACCAGTAGAGGATCGCCGAGGGCTTGGTTTCTGGTGAAAGAAAGCGGACACTGTAGAGCCTAAGTTTTCATTTTCGAATTCGGCGGGAAGATTAACGAAATCTGTTCGTCGAGGGATTCAGATACCGCCTGTCGCCGTCGTTCACGCGGAATCATTACAAGTTGTGATTCATGCCTTTCTTACCGTTGGTCAGTATAACGGTTTTCCCCAGTTGAATCGCGATCGAACCAAGTATCATTTTGACGTCACCTAAAAACTCAGTTCTCCGATATTCGTACTGTATCTCTGACCCTAAAACGGAGAGTGCCAGATCGAAACCGTGCTTGAAAATGTTCATCAGGTACTCCCGGCTATTTTTTTCTGTAAGGAGTGAATCGGGCTCTGTGTCACTCTTCTTAATCGACTCTGAGCATAACATAGGAACACGGAATCACAGTTTCCAAAAGCTTTTCGTGAATCAGCTCATCCCCTGATGTCATCATTTTTCGAATCCACTCTATATCTTGAGCTTGCACTCAAACTACGGCTTAAAATTTGTCACGGCATCTCCACACTCCATTGCTGCTCCATGGAGAACCATCGGGAAACGGGGAAATCTCGCGCGAGGGCGTAATGTTCGCCGAATCCCGTTCATCTCGACGGCCCACGCCGGCAGAAAGTCTTGAGAGGGAGCGGGGGTGGAACGAAGACTCTTGATTTGACTACTCTAAGATGAATGGATCCGTTACGAAGATCTCGAATGAAGGGTTCAAGCCCATGAGCCCGACAATCGGAGCAGAGTGCTCTTCAGCCCTGGTGGCCATTTACCGAACAACCCTTTCTTTTGATTGTCACCTCACTGAGAGCCAATGAAGCGTCTAAACTAGATGCAGAGCCGTCGGCTCAAGGAAAGCCGCTCTTCAGATAGGAAGGATTCATGTTTGAATTCAGAACATCGGAAAGAGGAAGGACAGCTGTTCAGCTGGAACTCAATCGTCGCGCTACGGTTGCTGTCTCTTTCGTCGAATGATTCATCCATCTAAAACAGTCGATAACGAGTTGCGGCGATCCATTCGACACATAGACACAGAAGACGTCATGGTGGACGTAGCTGTAGCAACAAGTCGGTACAGCAAAAGAAGTCGGTTTGAACAACGACCAGAAACGCCCCCGATCCTCCTCGGACTCTGCCTCTGGGTTGCTGCTACCAACGATATTTCTGATAAGAAAAGCTTCTCGCGACTCATGAATTGAGCCGAATGATTCTCGAACGAACGAAGATCGAACTGATCACGGGTTGTCGGGTTCGAGGGTTTCGAGTGTCAAGTACGTCTCCGTTTACCCCTCGGGATTATCTCATCCGATATACAGCACGCACCTCGTGTGGATGAGCTTTCCTCGGTAGTGGTGACGGTTACTGTCTTCTTTGTTCTTGGAGACAACAAAAGTCAATTCAGATCAAGTCTAAATGTTTCTGATTGCTACAAAGCTACAACTAACTCTCTACTATTTCACGATGGGAAAGGATAACATCGGGAGTATCAACCTACTGTATCTTTTCCTGGTGCAGGTTCCACAACAAGCCAGCCGCAGTAACTGCTGAAGCAGTCACCAGTAAATATCGATAATGAGAACTCTTCAATTGGTTCAACGGATGCAACCCTATAGTTTCTCGACTTTTTCGGCCTGCAAGGTCAATTAGACCAGCTCAGAAAGCTCCCGTTCGGGACCCGTTCCAGGACGAGGATGAGCTTCTCGGGAAGAATACCATTGAGAAGGAGTGTAATGGAAGACCAGGCTTACCCTTACTCGATGATTCCTTGTTTTTTGTTTTCCCCTCCTCCTCTTCGTCTGCCATGAGAAGGAAGCCGTATCAGCGTAGTGTAATTCTACTCCGCGAATTCGTTTGAGATATGTACAGGAGAAATATCCAAATAAGTCATGACAGAAGCTCGCCGCCCACGTGTCTAAGCTGTGCCGGTCGAGATTGGCGATCGTCTCTTTTTCGCAAACCATTCTGGATTTTCTCTCAGGGTAATGTGAGAGGAGCGAAAACTTTCCCAGGATGTTTATTTTAGGTGGTTACTTTTCTTTGTTTGTATGGTCTTTTTTCTACACTCAAATCCTCCGTGCAAGAGTCAATGAACCAGGCATTGTGCATTAGAGGGTGCGTGAGAATGCTTTTCAGTGGCGAGCTCAGCATTTTCAGACTGCTTCATGACGACACTGTAGCAGCAGATCCAACACTCCGACGATTTGGCGCTGGAGAAAATACTTACTCCGTCCTTTCCGTTTCTTCTTACTTTTCTTCGTTTTACTACTTCGGCGTCCGCCTCGGATCACACGCCCGAACGCGGACTCATCAGAGTCGGGCAAAGGAGGAATGAGGTCGCGTTGAGCTGTGGCGAACGGAAGTCGCGGCGCGAATGGGAGAACGAGCTCACATCGCATTTTCCGGATTTCGCTCCTGCTCTCTTCGTTTCGTTGTTTGCGCCAATTCGCGTTTGCGTATTCAACTGCGAATAGGAGGAAAATCATTCGAGGAGCGAGGTTTCCTTCTTCATCTGTCCTTCTGCAGGAGCCTTCCCTGAAAGCCAATAATTGCGTTTGAATACAGCTGCGAAGAGATTCCGATGAAACATGCGCCGCAGAAACGCAGCTTAACTGTCGAATCGCAGTGGTCCAACGAAATGAGACCTCCTCGCACGATTCTTCGAGCGGCGATCCACGATAAGAGTCCAAATCATGGCAGCCTCCACCGCAGCTTGCTCCTAGGTTTGGTGAAGTTCCAACAGTTCACCTTTGCTATTATTTGGGAATTGATTCGAGCCGATGTGGCGAAGCTGAATGAAGAAGGCCCCGGATGGGACTGACAATGAGTGGCTGACCGCCCACGAGTTAGATGAAACCAGGTCAGGAGACCTCTATCGAGTTGAGAGCACCGAGAAACGAATTCAACTGCGAATCACCAACGATTCGATATTTAGTAATTTTTCTTGGGGGTTCTTGGATTTCCACAACCACACCGTCGAAACCTCGGAAAATAATGGAAACCGGATATCGCAACACTGTAATTCCGATTCCAGGAAGGATATCATGATTTTTCTGGTCGAGAATGTGGGAAATGAGAGTGCTGGGATAGTTTTCATGATGAGCTTTCATATGGAAGCGATTCAAACGTGCGATGAGACTTCGGTTGCTTATTGTTTCAAAAAAGTGTCTAGGAAAACATAATCGGATCATCGCATCATCGGATATCTACAGCGCGATCCAGGACCTCCAGTGCCTCATGGCCACGGATGGAAAGACTAGAGAGCTGGAGAGCTCGGCTAACGAAGGATGTGGGCGAAGTTCAATCCGGTGGGTCGCCCAACCATAGCTGGAAGTGAAACACGACGGTGTTGTGATCCTGTTCCTGAATTGAGCTCAGGCGATTCAGGTTCAAAAGGTGTCCCTGGAGTTTCAGGAGGAAGAGTACCTAGGCTTGGTGACGATTCTCTTTCAGTTCGCTTCTACAATTTGATCCTGACAATAAGAAGAGAAAGTTGGGCGAATCGTCGAAGGGAAACCGAGATGATAGCCGAATCGAGATCTTTTCTAGCTCCATAATGCCGCGCTGATTCTGTTCCATACCAACTGACTCACACCGGGAAAACCCATCAGAAGGGTCTAGTAATCGCCCGAACACGGCTGGGAAACTCACGTTTCATTCGCGGAATTATTGGAACTTTTTCTATGCGGGATGCGCGGAGACATTTGAGTCTCCTGTGGGGCTGCAAAAAAGTTCAGAACCATTGTTTTCTCTGACCAGAAGGTTTTTTCCACGAGAATCGAATCTGTAAGGAAGAGATCGTGAAAAAGATGTCAACATTCCGATTGTAAGCGTATTTTTTTTTGGTTGTTCCGTTCACTCTACCGCGATTCAGCCGCCAAGGCTGTTATTATGGTGGATGGATTTCGAGCGGGAAGTGCCACCGACATGTTTGAAGGTGTTCCAGACCCTCGGCGCGTTTACCTTTCCCCCTTGCAAACGAATTGAAGTCCATTCTAACTCGCTCAGCTCAAGGATAATCTCAAGCCCTTATTGAACGCATCTAGTAAAGTTACGGTGACATATATGCGAACTAATTGACGGAATGTTCGTATCTTTTCTTTGACGCCTCTTTCTCGATAAGCTTCGTCGAATCTCCAGGAATCGAAGCACCGCGGCTGGATCTCAGTCTGAACCTGCAAAGCTAAGCGAGCACAAATCACACGCGGTAAATGTAGTATAATAGTCTTTCATAATGGACAGGAGCACTTCTTGAAGCAAGCGCTTCGTTTTAGAAACGGAATCGATATCCTGGGACTCACGGTAGCGTTCACTGCATGCATTGTCCGAGAACCGTTTCGAGGGAGCGCCAGGAACATGCTCGCATCCACGGTTCCATTAGAAACGCAATCGAAGTTTGGTGCTACTGCGGAGCCAAACACAAAATACCAAAAAAAACCATGTATTTTGCCACTTAACGCAGTTTCGGGTAATGTCCAGCGGAGGATCGCGTAAGGCGGTATCTCTGGCGACGGGAGAGAGAGACAAAATTCAGGATCAGCAACAAGGAATACGATTTGAATCGACTCGAGCGGGAATTCGGAATGTTTCGCAACACACCTCTTGGGTGTATTTCAGTCTTCTCCAAATCGATCGTGAGCTTTTCGGGGTCACAATGTAGTGCTGGACTCCCTATTAGATCATTTGCGACATAGTTGTAATTATATATTTTTTCTATAAATTGACGTGCAGACTGGAAACTCGCATTGACAACTCCGTTCACGAACTCCGAGGTCATATCTGTAATGACGAGCGTTCATCAGAGGAACATCTAGCGCGCTGTCTCTCCATTCCACGGCGAAACGCTGAATTCACGTCGCGCTCAGCTCTAGTCCCATCCTCAAGGATTCAATCTTAAGAAAATATCTCCAAATGAAACCAAGGGCAACTTGAGTTATTTCCCACATTTGGGAAGACCGCTGTCTAAGCCCGAGTCAGGTTGGAAATCTCCCTCGCAAAACGATCCCTCGAACAACGGTCTTCAGAAACGTTCTCATGGAAACAGCGTGACTGCTCGAAAACTGAGCAAAACCCAAAACGTGCTTGGAACGATCTCTATAAACCATCGGTTGAAGGTTGCTCCCTTGCATCCTCACATGTGAGGATTTCATGGACAAAGACCGAGGTGCAGAACTCAACGTAATTCTGTCCATACTCAAAACAATCGCTTTCTCAAAACAAATACACTGCACTTACTCTGGCTCTCAGCAATGGTCACGATCTTCTCTGAAAATGGTGAAACTAACTTCAGCCTTCGTTTCCACAGAGCTGACAAGATTGAGGCTCACCAGCAGTTCTACAGAGCTTGAGAGGAGGGAGGAAGACGATTCGGTCTCATCAACCTACCGGTTTTCCGTCCTCTTGTATACGTCGGAGTCGTCGACATCAACGGCGGTCTCTCAAAATAGAAAAGACCAAGCAATACAATAACAACCACAGAAAATGCTGTGCCGCTGACGTAAACCGGACGAGAGAGACGAAAGTTGTTGTCAACGAAAGGTGCCACAAACGTTGACTTGAGTGATGTCGGGGTTGACGATGTGTCTGAAGCTGGCGTGGGCACTGCATGCTGAGATCCAGGGGCGATCCCACTCGCTGCACAGAGAAGGAAACTTTCTCGGAGAGGGGCTGTTACACGAGCCGGAATTTTTCGAGAAATACGTGAAATTGAGAAATGAAACCGAAGTTCTGTGGATACCAGTGATGTATGTAGAGCGAACGAGGGGACCTACTCTTTAACATTGTCGAACCTCTACTCCAGCCTCCGGTTTCGTTGTTTCCGGACCGAAACACGTGAAGGCTATTGTCTTACGAGCTTAGCTGGAAAATTATCTTTTCATCGTCGCCGCTACCGCGCGACGATACGACAGCTTGGTAAACCAACGGTTCTTGACCTTTAGCGCCAATGAAATGCGGTGGTCCGGTTTATTACGGATACTGTATCGACTGTCCGACGAGTTCAAGGAGCGTGGTTCCGACATTGAGGTACAGTGGCGCTCAATAAATTAGAGCCACCTCCCGAAATCGCTCATCATTTTCCACCGTCTGTAACTCGGTGAAATCCCAACCGAATCAGGCAAATGAAAAAAGCAAATTGTTAACAAAATGATGAAGATTGCGATGCTGATAGCATTTTTGAGGATATGTCGAGAGATGATGGGGAAATATGGCCGAAGAGTTAATCATCTTATCCATTACCTCACCTTTTTCGTCTCCTCCTTGTGACTTTGTTGGATGGAACCAACAAAGTCACAAGGAGGAGGAGGAAGAGCTAAGAGGTGAGGTATTGGAAAAGATGACTAACTTCTGGGCCATAATTCCCCATCATATCTAAAGATATCCTCTAGAGATATCCCAAAAATGCTATCAGCATCGCAAACTTCATCATTTGCAACCCTTTCGGGCGGTACCGTGTAGTGGATTACTTCGTGCGCATGAAATGGCAAAATTGAGGTTCGCCGCACGCCCATATTCTTCTGTGACTCTCCGACGCTGGCCATGGCCGACGATGCGTCTTCAGTGACCTGGGGTAGGAACGCACAGTGGCAATCTGTGCTACTCTGCCCGAAAATCGCCTTTTTCCCAAACGTAAACCAGCCGAGTTTGGTATTCAGTGCGACCATCCTTCCCTCCGTGATCGATTCGTTCCGCCACACGCAGCCCAGGTCGTTCATACCGATCAAGATATCGATGTGTTTGAACGCTGGGTTTTCGACGTGGTCGGCTAATTCCGAGATTCCCTCGATGCTTTCCGCTCGAGGAAAAATCGTTTTGGTGATCACGGGAAACCCCAAGCAGAAAAGAGTCGACGACAAGTTGTCGAATCTGCTCGTTAAATTGATCTCATACCGCGTGAATCCTTTCTCGGACTTTCTCGACTTTCCTTTTTATAACTCCCATATTCAGGATTCCCGCGACCGCAGGACGATCACTACCTTTCCGAGATTTATCCCCACTCTAGACATCCTAAAGGATATCCTCTCCTCGATCACCTCACACGATGCTGCGGTAAGACGCGCTGTTCTCACTCGCTTCCCGCCCTCCATCCAGAGCTTTCTGGCCTATTCGTTCACTCCAACTCGGTAGAATGATTCATGCAAGAAGTGCTACAAATCCTATTCAAAAATGGATGTTCAGTCGGCAAATGATATCTGTAAAGATGGGCGCGGACGTAGAAATAAGACTCTTTATTCCTCTCGCTGCAATTGTGTCCGCCATGAAATCATCGACGGGTGAATAACAAAGAGAAAAACGAAGCGAAGACCTCCGCTAGAATATCATGAGATGGCCAAGAAAGCGATAAGCGGATTTCTCCGCCGTGTAGGCTGTCTGCGGTCGGCAGAGGAGCCCTTCATCTACGATTTGTATCTTTCGGAGGAAAAGAGAGTGGTTGCTTTGAGAATCTCAAAAAACCGATGCCCGAAGTTGAAAATCAAAAATTTTGAAATCACTGGCCTCATCGCGGAAGGTGGCTACGGCACAGTGGTTGAAGCTGGGAGACTACCGAAAAGTCGGCTTTGTGTGATCAAAATTCAAAACAAAGCCGCTATCAGCAAACAGCATGGGTCGTACAAAATAATTCGGGAGAAGAAAATTCAATATGCCTTGAGATCAGAGTTCACGGTCAGACTGCAGTATGCATTTCAAGACTGCAGAAATGTGTATCTGGTGATGGAACACGCTTCATACGGTGATCTAATGAAGAACCTCCGCGAGAAACGCGACTTCTTCGTCGAAGATAAGATCCGCTTCGTTGCAGCCCAAATGGTTCTTGCACTTGAGTATTTACACGCCTGCCACATCATTCACCGTGACATAAAGCTTGAAAACGTTCTCGCCTTTGACGACGGTTACATCAAACTAGGGGATTTCGGTGCGGCCAAAGAGCTTCATGACACCACCTCCACATTCTGTGGAACGATCCACTACATGGCACCCGAGATTATACGAAAGGATCCGTATCGGAGCGGAGTTGATTTGTGGTCTTTAGGAGTTTTCCTTTACATACTATTCTATAAGAAATTTCCATTCACCTATTTAAGGTGGACTGAGAAACAGAATTTGAACGCAATCCTCACTTGTGAATTAACTTTCCCTGCGGGCGCCTCTGACGCAGCGGTCGATGTCATGACGAAACTCATCCAGAAAGACGCCGCTCAACGGCTAGGCGTGTTAGCTATGGGCTGCAATGACCTCAAGAAACATGTATGGTTCGAAAGCCTTGATTTTCTCGAAGTTTTTCATAAAAACCGGAGTAGGGCGGAGTCCTCCGCCAAAATCCGAAGTGGATTCCTCTTCAAAGATCTCGTTCCGGAGTAGGGCGGAGTCCTCCGCCAAAATCCGAAGTGGATTCCTCTTCAAAGATCTAGAAGCGAAAGAAAGGGACATTTCTCATTTGATACCGCAGTCTAAAGAGGAAGATCCATACAAGGAGGAATTCAAAGAGTTCTGATGCCGTGTTTTGCGAGGTGCCGTGTTTCGCGTGTCCACGAGGGCACGCGCAGGGCGAAACTGAACAAATCGAGAGTGGAACCGAGTATCCTGGCGTGTTCTGTGGGGAAGGAAAGATTCGCTGACATTGGTACCGCGCAAAACGACGGCGCCAGGCGCCAGGTTAGGTACAAGGTGGGGCAAGATACTCAATCTTTACAAACGATCGGCAAATCTTTCGGTTACGAGATATCGGAGTTCTGTTGGCGCGAAAAGTTGCGTCTCATTATGCCATTTTGGGACGATAGAGACGAAAATTCCAAGAAAGGGAATGCTTGTCTTTGAGATCTTGGACGGATTCTCATCCAGACTGGGGAATATCAATCAAATGAGGCTCAGTGGGCACCGCTTCCATTGGTGACTCGAGATCAAAAAGTCCATTCGAAGCAATGCCCACCGCAAAGGATCCATGCACTGGCGTCCAGATCATGTCTTTTTTCTCCAGACTTGTACTAGGTGGCAACACAGAGTGATCTCAACATCTCGACGTGAATAGCCATTCATCTCTACTGAGTGAGCCCCGAAAGTCTACCAGATCGACTTGCCAACTCAAAGTCGAGCGTCGAGTGAACTCCGGAGTCCGCTGAGAATCATTTGTCTGATATCCTCCTGTCTGAATGAGAATCCACTCCAGACCCCAATTGATTTTCGCGTTTTTTATTCTTTCTCATAATAATTGATCGGCCATCGAATATTCAAGTCGGAGTGGATATAGTTCTGTAGGCGAGTCACGATTATTTTCCAGAAAGTTCCGAGCTCTTTCAGATTCCCTCTTGTTGCATCTCAAGAAGAATCTTTGCTCATAGTGAGGAGCCAGCCGAATCGTGTACTCATCAGGATGTAAGGTAGTGCCCCTATATTGCACTATGTGTGGTCTTGCTCGCTGTGTATTTTGTTCACACCGCTATTCCATTCACTGGATCTCGCCCTCATTCGAAGTAGAGAGTTGCGAGAATAGAGCGTTCTCAAGCATAGCACGTCATGGATATTTTGGCGGATCTGACCACTTCCGAGTCACATTCCGACAACTTGCGCCCTCCTCAAACGCATCGTCATCTCAAGTGGTCTATCAGAGTGAGCCCCAGATACTTTGGGAACGGCTCGATCATACTCCTGGGAAGCTCTGCTTACATCGTTCGCTTCTTGAATGATACCGACCTGTTTTGATGATCGTTTTGGGGATTATTCCGGATCGTTCTGGCCATACGGTGTGTCGATGAATTAAACAGAAATCGGTGTTAGAAATGTAAATTTAAACTTCCCGCTCTTCAGTCACCTAGACAGCAGACGTTCCCAAGAATAAACAGTGAGAGCATGAATCGATTTCCCGCGAAAAGCCGAGCCTCGGAGTTCTCTTTTTCCACCTTCCGAGTTCAGTGTATTCCACCTAGACAAATCGGTCCAGTTGAACGACGAATCCTCCTTTAAGAAGAAATTCTACACGGTGTGGTTTGTATCAGCAGAAACAATTCAGAATTTTCCTCAAACACGAACTAAATCATCAAATTAGAACCGCTTCCCTTGACAAGCACGGCGTCATCGTATTACACATCGACAGTGGTAGTGGGAATTCCAATGATTAAAAAAAAACTAGTAACAATATTCTTTTTATTCCCGAGCTCATCTCGACTGGAGCGGGGAGCTCATATCTTTAAGCGAACCAAAACTTTGGTGAAAAAACGCCTCGACATCGCCAAGGTGTCTCTCACATCCAGAGTCCATGTTAATGAGCGTTTTCGTTCATCTAAGGTTCAGTTAAACTGTACCGACATTGCTGTCCCATTTCATCGGAAAGCTTCCTGATCCAATCTTTCAAATTAGCTGCGAGGCTATTTCTCTCGTGTTCTTCAGCCAGTGCTTGAATGCGGCTCTGAAAATTCTTGATTCCATTACACAGCGCTTGTGGTAGATCCTGAACCTGGAGTTGTTTGGGGCGATGTGACTGGGGCAAGTCTGTATGTAGAGTAATTCGAGTAACAATCGATATGGACTGAACTGAATTGGTGAATGGAAACTTCCAAAGCATACCGTATAATGGATCAGATTCAGGCTCACTTCCCGTGCTGTTTGGGTATAAGTTTGGAACAGAGTCATGTTGATCGAGTCGATGAAACAGTTGAAACTCTCAGGCGGAAACGCTCGAGTTTTCAAATCGCCCTTCATGGTTATATCTACCAGTGTGAGAACGACAATTACGTTCACGAGACCATCAGCTTCACCGGAAAGAAGACGGATCATCGTTTTTTCGTCTTCAAGTCCTCTTCGAGACTCATGGGAATAATGAAATAACTCTTGCACTCACAAGCGCTGGCGCTTCTCACCTCTTCGAAGTTTCGCGCCACCGCCCGAAATAAACACCCTTGGCGCATTGAATTTCATTGCTCGAATATAGGAGTGCAAACTGTCAGGAATTTTTTGCGGTATACTCATCTTGAGATTGGCCATCGCATTCTTTGTGCATTGCTTCAAAATCAAGTTCACGGTTTTTTCCGTTCCGCCTTCAAAGTTCAAAAACAGATGTCAACCGTTGTGACTGAAAAGTCGTCAAGACTCATGTAGCTCCGATCTCTTCGGCAGCCGCTTCCAATAAGTTTCGACTTCACCGATGCCGAAATCCTCTCGACGCGTCGTGTCACCGTGAACAGGTGTTTCAAAAACTCTGTACCCACTCACCGAGATCTGTATCTGTTTCCAGAATAGGTGTTTCTGGAATTGAATATGAATCATGAAAAATTTGTACCAAAAGCAGCGTTCGAGGACATGGGATTGACATGAAAGGTAGACGATACCGCGTTCAGTTACCGCAAATCTCCATACAAACGCCCGGACCTCTATTTTTTAACCCCCTTAGGAGATGGGCGTCTGTTGGAGAAGGCCGTTTATTTCTTCAGCCAACCTCGTGGATTGGGCGTCTATTAGAACGGTGTCTATTGCATCGGAAGCTTGATGTATGTTGCCCTTGATTTTATCACCTCACATGACTCCACACGAGCCTCTCTATGGTCCTCAGTGCGGATCACCGGACGATCCCACATGTCCCACCTTGGCACCCTCAAAAAAAAACCTCAACAAAAAATTGTTCCATAACTGGCAGCGTTCCGTAACTGCTCTCGGGAATGAAACGCTGACCAGTTATGGAACACTGCGAAATTTTCAAGAAATTTAAGGCGGACATAGCCGAATGACAGAACGCGACTCGGACATTCGCCTCAAATGTCAGCGATTTCGAAGCTCACTATCCCGAGCGTATCCTCACAATCAATATCCAGCTATGACCGCCTTGATTTTTTTTGAAAATGGCGGAGTGTTCCATAACTGGTCAGCTTTTCATTTCCGAGACCAGTTATGGAACAGTTTTTCGTTCCGTAACTGGTACTCTTACCCTACCGTTGAATGTCATTTGAAATCAAAGGAAAGCGGGTTGGGCGTCCATTTGAGGGGACAGGGGTTCATGAAGGGACGGGCGATTATTGGGAAATTTTGGGATGTATTTTCAAGAGATAAAGAGCAGCCTGATTACCTGTTTTCCGACCGTTGTGCGTGGACGGGTCTTCTTCATCCGGAGCCCTGTTCCGTACCATGTAGTGAACGACGAGTACAACGCTACATAGGAACATCAAGTATATCACCAGCAAACCCAAGTTCCGAGCACCGACAGAAATGTCCACTTGACGCCGCTCAGTGGGTAAGATCGCTGTTTCTGAGCGACGGGGAGACGATTGCCGTCGATGCGACTTTCGATGCTGTGGACGAGATCTCCTGCCGGGTCTCTCTTCACGGAGTGGCTGGTTAGCCCGAGCCTCCACAGTCGAAGAAGTCGAAGGTGTAGAAACCCTATTTGAAGACGACTCTCCAGAATGCGCCATGCTCCCAGATCTGCAAACCACATCCGGTCGCGGCCAAGGAGTGTATGAAAAAGTCTATGATAATAACGAGGATGATGTGTCTGGCAGAGAAACGCAAGACTCGAATATAAAACGAGGTATCAGGAAAAACTCACTTAGCTTCGATCGCTCGAGAGCTGACAACTTTTCATCAGACGGCTCCACGTTTTGTTGTTGTATCCAAGAACCACGTCTGTCTCGCACACCAGAGCAGAACATCCTAGCTACGGCATCGAATCAGAGGATGAGGGCCAAGGTGACATCTGAACGAATACCTTCGAATCCTCGTCGGATGTCTGAACCCGATTTCAGCCGATTGGATCCAGCGTATGATATCATACCTGCCATTTGCTTCTCATTGCAGGGAACTTTCGTTGGAGCCTGCGACGAGTCCGACCACAATTCCCATTCAGTCCTCAGACATAAATTGCTCTACCACGAGGAACAACGAAATTCCGAATTAGCGAGATGTAAGTCCGCTCATTGGGTTCTGGCAAAAACTCCCTTCAAAGGGCTGCAGAATCGACCAGCTAAGCGGAACATAGGCCTTGAGTGATTTTTGAAAGAATAATCTCAAATCGATCTGCAGATCGTCGTTCCCGATAATCGGAGAGGGAGAAGTTGAGCAAAGATGTAATCTCCAGGACGTCCTTCTTTCTGACTTACTGATAAATTCAGACAAGTTGGAGCCTCCATCATGGGGTCGTGTTATCTTTTTTGTGCTCGTTCTCGAATCTCGGGATCAGAAGCTACTCGGGCGAATTCAGCTGCGTTCTCTCGGTAACAACTTTCCACTTGAATACTCCGCATTGCGCTCGCGGATAGCGAATCATCCAACAGGCCACAAAAGGATCGACCTTTCGACGCGGGGCCCCAAAAGCAGAAGATGCCCACTCTTTTCTTATAACACCTACTCTTTCCTCATGTCCGGCCAGTGGCGGATCTAGCATTGTCGGCGCCCGGGGCGGACCGGCTGGAATGCGCCCCCACTCCCCTCTCCCCTCTTTTCATTAGGAATTCTTCCCACCGATTCAGTCCAAGAATTGACACATCATCCTAAGGTCCGAATTACTTCCTTCTCGTTGTGTCTTCTTCCCCGTAAATCGAGGGCAATCTGAGTGTTGCAATTATTCCGAAACGAATCACTTATAGGGAGGTATCTTAAAGGCGGCTTATTCTAATACAACCTCAAATGCACTCTCATGGAATCGCGGTTCACGTGGAGAACGTGAGACTAGCACCGGTATGTTCTCATATGCCAGAATTTCAGACGCCAGAACCTCATACGCCAGAATGTGGCCCTCTCCCCCGCCAGATCCGCCGCACTGCGGAAACTCACGAAGGAGTTCCGAGTTTTGCAGAAAATTGCAAAATTTGGTCTTTGGGAGTCAAAATCGATGCTTTTGAAGGGATACGTCGATCGGAAGAGAATTGATAAATCGTTCTAAATGCCCCGAAACTGCTTTGCTGTGTTGGATACGCTAGTGATCACTGATCACCAAGCTCCTTCACGGAAAGCTGCACGTTTCGTCACGGCTGCGACGAAAGGCGGTCTCTACGAAGCGAAGCAGTTCGTACATGGGAAGGACAAAGTATGAACTTTTGCAAAAATATGAAAACGTCCGCGAATCGACCTCACGCCGCGCCGTCGCCGCCTGTGACTGCCATGGCAACGCGCGACGCTAGAGGCGCGCAGAGCGGAGCGGAGCGAACTCTGCGGGGGCTATCTTCTCTGTTAGAATCTTATTCGGGCCAAGTGTCTTTTGAGCTAAGACATGTAGGAGCAGGTATCGACTGTTTGGAACGCCCCTGGGCGTTGGAGAAGGTAGAATTAACATAAGCTCCGCTACACGGTGCCTTTGACGCAGCTGCTTTGGCGGGGGAGAAGGTACCATTCTGGCAAATGAGATTCTGGCATTCGATACCTACCACATTCGAATCTATTTTGACCAGGAGCGCAGATTCTTCTACATGGCCAGTTTCGATAATGATGGCGTTCGCCGAAAGCGTACCGGATTCAGATTTCGCTCACCCAGAACGATGAAATCTGCGCCCCCCCGAGACCTGCGCCCGGGGCACGCGACTCGTCTGCCCCCGCCCCTAGATTCGCCACTTGCTTTCGAAGCCCGAGGATGAGCGCAACAGACGTGGTGTCCATCCTCAGCGATTCGAGAGTAATTTCAACAGACATAAAAAAATGACCAAATATTTATTCTCCCCGTTTTGCAAATTCGTAAATTCCAAGGTGCTTTTCGAGGATCGGATTGAACTCTTCAACCAGGAATTCTTCAAGATAAGAGTGAAAAAGTTCCCCCAGTTTCTCTGTCAGGAAAGCTCGGCTCCACCTAAATGAACGCCGGATGCCGTGGCAGTTTGTTGGTGGAAATGGTTTTATCTGGAAGGGAGCTGCGCGTCACCACTAGATTGAAAATTTCAACTCTGATCAAGCTTCCCAGCAGGTCAACCAAATGCGCTCGAGCTGAGATAGCTGACACTTACCGCGGAGTCGATAATGGACATCCCTCCTGTTGCATGGTACGGCATAGACAGATAATGTACGAGCGATACTGGAGATTTAGACTCGCAATGGATATAGAATTTCGTAAACGTAGTTCTTTGAAAAGCTTTGACCGCAGCATTCGACATGATGTAATTCACTTCCGCGTAAGGAGACGAATCTGAATTTCAAGGCAGCGCATGTTTGTGAGTGATGGATTGAACTCTATTTAGAATCATCGGCCGCACTCACCGTTACAATTCACCTTGATAGTTGAGCGAACGACACGGAATGAGGTCAGACGTGCAACAAATACTCCTTGTCTCGCATATTTATCCGTGAGAAGCTCGTTATAATAATTGCCTAGATGGAACGAGGCCGCTGCCAAATTCGCTCTATGAACGGCCGCATCAATCATCCAACTCAGCTGCTCAGCCGTGTAACCTGCACGGAAGGAATCAGAGTCTGATTAGCTTCCTCAACACACGAGAACGTAGAGTCACACCCCGCTACCGCTGAGAAGCGTAACTTTGGAACAGCGCAAATTTTGGTCAAAATCCCTGCATGGGATCTCTGAAATGAAAGATTCTCGCATCTTTTGCGAAACTTTTCCGATAAGATACGATGCGTTGAGGCTCCGACCGAGCTCTATTTGTTTGGGTCAACGAAATCGCGGCGAGAAAGAAACACCCGATGTTCTCCGACTCCGCTATTGCTGCCGTGGATTGGAGTGCCCTCACAGCTAGGTATAGTAGGTGGCAGCTTCCTGGGCAGTGCTGGGAACCTTTTTCCGTCAGTCATACAACTGATCGCTTCCGTTGACTTGAGAATCGCAGGGAAGCGGGGGAATTTGATCGAGACACGATGCGTCGAAACAGAAATGCCGCGAGACTCGCCAAGGAATCGAAGTTCGCGAAAAAGTTCACGGCCTCAACCTTGAGTCTGATTACTCAATATTAGTGCCGTAAATTATCGTCAAGGAATCAAACGAACATGTGATCTGATCTCCAGACCGTTCTTGGCCGAATTCCGATTCAGGTTTCAGTACATTGGGTGCCTCTGGAAATTTCGGAAGATTTTAGCGAAGGAACCAGACTCGGTTTGTGAAAGCTATTCGTAAGGTCTCATGAATCCACTGTATTTTACCGGAGTGCAGCGAGCTTGGTACGGACGTAAACATAAGGTAAAGCACAGCGCCACACATGGCAGCTACCGCCGCAATCAGTTTGAGAGAAGGCGCAATTCTGTAGAGCTTGAGCTCACTTTTGTTGTGCTCGCTATCGTCTCCGGTGCTGGTCGATACGCCATCGCTCATATCCATGGAATGATACCCGGAGATCGACAGCTACCTGTCGGCGTTGAGTCGCGCGACATCAGCTCTCGGATCCTGAACGATCGGGATCGCTGGTGCAGTCGAACCAAATTCATCAAATCTGTGATTGTTGCCTCACCAACGTCAGAGGCCGTCCACAATTCTCCGATGCGACTTGGAAATGGGTGAACAGTGTTCAACTTCATTGTTTGCCAAGGAGTCCGATACGTTAGGGATATTCTCCTAGTTCAAATCAAATTCATCCGGTCCTTTGTGATCGCTTAAGCACAAGGAAAGGCGTCCATGTTTCCTTCGGAGCAAAAGGTGCGGCTTCGACTTCGGATGACAATGAAGCGTATATTTCATGATCTGAGGGGCTGGCCTTTGCTGGATAGAGTTTGGCGAGGCAATGGCCTTCAGCCGGAGTGCGTTACAGATAAGCATAAACATCTCTAGAGCCCGCAATTCAATCCGGACCAAATACTGTGACGCCCAGAAGAACTTCGACAGAAACAATCTCCAGAACTCAGAGAGAACGAAGTACGAAAGAGTTTTCGGTTCCATGTTCCGCTTCCTGCTCCATGATTAGATATTGATTTCCGATTTCCGAACTCCGAAGTTCGGAAATTCGGATCTAAAACTTCGTTCGTACTTGAAAGAGTACTACTCTCGCCGCTGTGAAGACATTTGTGCGTGGTAAGGTGATATTTGCTGGTGAACTTTCCTGGACATTCAGGACAGTAGAACCTAGAGTGGGGTTCGGCTGGAATTTTAAACTAGCCTGAACCTCGAATTCGAGAACGCAGTCTTCGGATATGAAGTTTCCCGCCTAGTCTAGGGATTAGCTTGGTTCTTTCAGGACAATCTTCACATTGCTGAAGTGACCTGATTTCTCGAGTATTTGGTAGCATTTTTCAGCGATGGTAGACTGAACAGCTCTGGGTAGTTGGTCGATGGTTGGATACATATCGAGAAGAGGAACGCGCCTCTTCCTTCTGTACATTCGATGAATTCTACGAATAACACGTTCTGTCCGTCTTGATTCTTCGACACGACTCGAACTGTCACTTTGTGTTCCATGTTATAACGACGAACCGACTGGATTCTCACGAAAATCGATCCATAATTTCTATTCTTCCATCTCCTTTTCTGGCCAGAGATGACTCGCTGAACGATTCTCACTTTCTCCAATTCTCACAATACTCTTTCAGAAAGTCAGAATTGAGGTCGAACGTTAGCTTGATCTGGTGGATCAGCAGAACGAAGAGAAGGTTTCCATGAAATGTCCTTGTGGAAAGCCAGTAAGGGGTAGCTGACTCTGGAGAATGAGTCACGGACTTTCACTCTGAACGATCGACCTCTCTTGAATTCCGATATCGCAGGAAGGAAGAATTCCGATATTGTTGGCCCTTGATCTTTTGCTTTGGCGAAACTAGCATTTCCAATGAGTTTCTTCACAATTTTAAAGGCCACTTATAAAAGAGACACTGGTCTTCTGTTGAAGCGGAATCCTTTCCCATGGATCGGTACGTAGTGAGTCTGACGTGGTTCAACCCAGTGGTCTTCGAGCCGGTGACAGGAAGCGTCTTGAAGGACTCGCATTTTTGAAATTTCGCGCCATGAGAAGGAAGACAGCGCTGTAGCCAGTGGGCGCAGCTGAATTCGTCGAGAGTCGAGAGAAAGGACATTCGGTGAAAACTATTCGGAAGCTTTGATCTTCGCTTGGAGGAGTGTTGTGGAGAAAAGTGAGCGAAATTCAATTTGGTGCTGATTATGCTGCAAAATTCTTTTCCGGATTGTCTTGATTCTCTGCGTTCGAGACGGAGCTGGAATACCGGCATTCTAATACTTGATTGAGATTTCGGTTGGCAGCTCAATTGGCTGCTGGAGGAAAAATCAGCTCAACTCTCGATCCGAATACTTTGACGAAACAGAATCTGAGAAGGTTAGGAAATTGAGCACCTCCGGGGGACGCAGCTTCATGGTCTCGGACCGAGGCGTTCGCAGCACCATTACATCGAGCACTGTCATCAGCTGATCGAAGAGCGCGCCATCACGGCCGGAGGCCGAGTAGCAGTGAAGAAGTTTCTCCGCGGCAACATGAGCTTTTCGTATAACGAGGTAGAGATCGATCTTATTCTAACAGACATCGTTCGATTCCTAGATGTTCTCTGGAATTCTTTTAGCTTCCATCGATTTTCAGGTGACAACTTCATGGTCCGTGCGTATGAAGGAAACGAATGGGAGTCCTATCGTACTCCTGATAGAGAGCGACGGACAGTACTGCACTGATGAGGAGACCGGCTTCGCGGAGTTCATTTTCTACAAACGGCAGAAAGTTAAGAATGGGACAAGTATTGCGTGTCAATTCAGCAATAAAGGATGCCCAGTCCGAGCGTTGGTCAATGATGATAACCAGTTCGTGAGCTACATGAAGTCGAAAACTTCGCTGGAGCCTGTCACTGTCCATAATCATTTGCCACCTGTGAAGCTCCGAGTTCAGCGAAGAGAGAAAGCGCTCGCGAGCAACGGATGCGTGGTCGAAGTTTTCGGAAGACACTTCGGACATCGCTCGTTCCTGTGCCCGAAAGGATATCTTTTCACTACCAAAGCAAACTACGAAACGAGAGACAACGGACAAGTGAACAGACGCCTCGCTTGCGAAAACAAAGTACGTCGGGAACTACCTGCCTTCCAGAAAACAGAGGAAATGAAAATCAAAGGAGCGATCTACCACGACGAAGTTATCTGACATGAAACATGTGACGGTTCCAGAAATGCTTAGCCCGTATACTAACATCGGATCATACCATAGTCAAATACGTTGACGCTCATAATCATCCGAAACCAGAGGAATCTGAACTCCGAAACAGGCGCACGAAACACGAAGTCCTCGGAAAGTTCACCGAAACAAGGCAAAACGGCTCGCTGGAATTTTCCAAGGATGTGAGTCATGGGCAGACTTGTTAAAGAAATTTTCCAAATGTGACGGCGATAGGAAGTCGTTCGTAGGTGCTCCCTGGATAGTCATTAAATGAGTCTATGTTTTTTTGTCTTTCAAAGATAATTGAGAAGACGTTACGGACGTCGGATTTCGATGCTGTGAGCAACTCTCAGTATGTGTCCTTGAGAAGGAGTGCGCAGTACCTGGATCAAGCGACTGATCTGCCGAAACCGAAAGGTTTTATGGATTTGATATACGCTCTGAAACTGCGGCGAGCGGCTCGCTTCAATCAGGTCAAGATCGACGATGACGAAACCGAATTGTTCAGTGAAAACCACACGAGTTCATCGAATGCCACCGCTGCAGCCCTGGATCAGCACAACTATCACCAAACTTCGTGAGTGACTTCCCTGCTTGGCTCGAAAAGCGCACCTCCGCAGGTTTATCCTAAAGCTATCGATTCAATCATGATGTGCAGCTTTTTTTCTTTACAGAGACCCTTTGCTCGAGGAGTTCAGACTCCGATATGTTCACTGCAAGGGACACAACTCATTGATAATTGTTTCCCGGCGAGCAACGAAGCAAATCATCGATGGCTGTACGCGGGCATTCGTTGACATCCAGAGCAAATCCGCGCCCTCGATCGCCACACAGGTACCAAGACATCCTTGATCTTTGGCGAGGGCCTCGCCGCGAGGCACTTCTGTTTTTCGTGAACACAGAGGGAAACTACAGCAAGAAGCATCCATTTCAAGGTCCTCCAGATTTATTGCGAGACGACAAGGAACCCGGCCCTCTATGCTGCGTCTGTTCTCATGACAGCTCGGACTTGCGAAGCTTACGTTGAAGCCTTTGAAACGTTGATCGACATTTGCCAGGTCAGCTGACACGTTTCAGTTCTTCAGTTTTGGTCGGCTCCTGCCCCCTTGAGTCGATTATGTAGAATGCGGCTTCATTCGGCTTCATTGTTCCAGAATGAAGGATCTTGTTTTGAGCCATCAGTCGTCGTTTGTGATTACGACGAAGTGCTGCGAAAAGCTCTCAATGAAGTTCTCAATCGGATCTCGACGAAGACAGTCCTCAGAGGAAGTTACCCGGGATTTTGCGAGGACTTGCGACGGCACGCGCGGAACCTGAAACTTCTTTTCGCCAGCGAGCCGAGTAGGACCACATATGCGATGCTGAAAGCTCTGCCCCTTATGCCTAAAGAATCTATACCGGGACTTTTCGAAGGAATTGGAAGCTCTGTACCAGGGGATTCGAAAGTGACTTTCCGTTCCTGAAAGAGAATACTCATACTGATGCATTTCTCATGTGCACTTTGCCTTCACAAACTAATTCCTCATCCGTACTTCCTCCATTCCAGGTGTCAGAACTGGTTCGATATTTCGATTCCTATTGGATGGAAACAATAGGACCGGAAAGCTTCTCTGTATTCAATGAAAGTGATCTGTTGACGAACGAAGTGTTCAAGTCGCTGAGCCGGAACTGGACTTTCGAAAAATCTCGACGTTGTAAGCCGAGCATATGGCAGTTTCTGACCATCTTGAGGGTTGAAGAAGGAAACGCCGCGGAGGCAGCATCCGCCATCTTAGAGGGCGTTGAGCGGAGTACTCCGGTTCGAGAGCTTTCGGTTGAAGAGTTGATGATTCGGCAACAGTGGGAACGCCTGGACGACCCTGGGGACCAAGAACTTGTTGAGGACGTAAGCTATAGCTGGATTCATTATATTGTTTCGCAATGTTCGCTCTTGAAAGAGCTTGTTTTGTTCACAACGTTGTCTACCGAACGTAATTTGGACAATGTCTCATTCAGGTGTTTCGTCAACTTCACTGATCGGGCCTGTCCTCGCAAAAACATCTTTTTCAGCGGAAAACGGCCTCCTTTGGAATCAATTTGGAATTAGGTCCATCGGGGGCTGCTATCTCTGTTTTTGTATATGATGAATATGGAGTCTGTTGTGGAAATCAATAGTATATTGATTCTTGACGCTTGATCTAGATACTACTTGTTGACGCGTGTGATAATTGTCAACGCTGTTGGGAATCGCCTTCATCAATTGGAGGAACAGGATTGATCTCCTTCCGGACTCCCAGATTCAAACTCGTCGAGCCTACTCTCTGAAGTAGTGATCTGTAGACAGAGGGCGTTTAGAGGAAACGAGTTTCCGTCAGAACAAGTCGCTACAACCCGAAGTTATTAATGTGGAGACTACAATTCAGCCTTTTGCCTCAGCCTAACTCTTTTGTTCCGATTCAACCCCGCGAATCTGTGGAACTAGTGTGAGGCTACGCAGAGGTCCTTGACGTCTTCAGAACTGGGACTCGCGAAACGTCATCCGCAACGGCAACGGAGAGCCCGAAACACGCCGTGTCCTCTTCCTGAAAGGCTGGATCTGATGCTCGGTAACTGCTGCCCTGTTAAGTCGCAAGGGCGTCAATAAACAGCATGAAAATCATATTTTGGAACTGGAATAGCTCAAATGAATGAAGAGCTTCGCATTCAAATCTCAACCGAAGACTTTTCCGATGCTGATAGGGCGCGTCGTGTTTCGCCGTGACCGCCGCGTAAAGGACGAGAATTAGTGAGAGTTGATTTCCTTAGACATGAGCCGTTTGTAGGCACGAGATCCTCATGAAGAAGTGTCCATGGTCATTAACCGTCCCTCTACCCAGGGCCCAGAGCGCCCCAGATTCGAGAATTCCGAAGGACCTGCAACTTTGGCAAGATTGTCCGCAACAACCTCCGTTCGACGTGATCTCTTAAACCGCACTGCGGCGACTCCCAGAAAGATTGGCCGCTCCTGAACCAGACTTTGGGAATTTATCGACCACTCTTGGAGCTGCTTCTTTGCCGCACCGTGTATTCTACAGTTCCTGCTTTTCCAATGTTCCCCGCCCCGCTTCCCCCTCGTCTTACTATACCTGACGACCTCGCGATCTCAACTACGTTTCCGTCCCCCCTCTTCACTTTTTGCTTTCTCGGCACCAAACTGCGGAAACTCCCGCATTTGGAATGCACCAACCCGTGATCTCTGCAGCATAACCTCTTACACTAAATGCTTGAAGATCATTTCCCCCGATCAACCTAATTGTTACTCTCGCTCTTACACCTACGTGAACATGTTGTTTGTGCGGTCATTCATTCGGCTTGTGGGTTGTCCATGCACCCCATCACGGAAGTGAATAAACGAAATGAAATTCTCTGCCGAAAACTCGCCGAAGTTTGGGCTTCATCGAGAAAATTTAAATCGGGATACATTCTTGCGTTGGATTCTGAGAATTCTGTGCGCCCTCAGTGCGAACGACTTGCCGATTTTCTAGCTCAGTGCTGTACCTTCTATCAGAACTCCCCAGAGTTTTGGAACGGTCAGAAAATGCGGAATCAGTTCTTCTCGCCTCAATATCCTGAAACTGGGCCAGCGGATAAGGAGGAACCCCGCGCCGAGCTCGCGAAGAGCACTCGCCTTTGGTTCCTAGGAGATTCCTCGGCTTGTCCAAAACGTTCGCTCGCTCTCTTTTTTGAAACCCCTCTAACCCCCCCCCCCCTCGTTCAAAGTCATAAGAGCAGGAGAATCTCTGAACGAAGGTCTTTGAGTACAATAGGAGCTGCATTACGGTTCGTTTTGCGTCCCTATGCGTCGTCGCTAAAATGAATTCACTTACACCATGCCCGTTGGCTGCGTCCGTCATCAATGGCATCGAGAGTGAAGGAGTTCTGGAGGCCATGAAAATGGATGAGGAAGCTTTGAAACAACTGACTCTCGATTATCTGCTGGACATCTCTCCGCCGCCGTATGCGATATGGACGCCGAGTCAACAATTCGTTCAGTTTGATGAGGATTTCTGGCGACAATCCCCATATCTGATGAACCTCTCGCCGAAAGGAACCTACGTTGTGGAGCAAGCATCGGAAACCACCGTCCGAGCCCTTCAAACTCTGCACTTCAAGCGAGTGTTCCCAGTGAATATCATGGAATTGTTGAGGCTTGTTGCCCTGGCGAGGAAGTACGGCGTCAAAACACATCTCAGGCTGTGCTCTGAGTACTTCTGCAGAGGAACAGTGATTTATCGAGGCAAACCGGTCAGAGTTTTCGACTGTCCACTCCCACCGCAATGCAACACCGAGTTCTTCCGTAAACTGTGGTTGCAGCTCCGTGAACGTTATCGGTTGATGAAAAGGACTTCCCAGCACGTCCCTTGCCTTCTATCGAGGACTGATTCAGAGATTGATTCAGTGAGGCTCTTAATCCATGACAGTCCCACAGCTACCGCACGGGGGAGGTACTTCCACGAGTTTTTCGAAGCCAGCGAGATGACCTGCTGCTTTTCGCGTAGATACGCGGTAGATTTTGCCAATTTCTAATCGAGGATGCTCTTTCAAAGACGAACTCATCAATGTGATAGATGTCCTTCCATTACCCTAGAAGCAATGTATTAATCCGAGGAAGTGCCTTGAGACTTCAATTGATGCTGCTCCTGGAAGGCTTGGCGATGAAAACTCCCGATCGTAGTCGGATTCCTGGTGTTTCATCGTCCGAATCCCACCAAGGGCCTCTTCGGAGGTTTCCCGAAGTATGTCCTTGTCAAGATTCTTGTA
This sequence comes from Neoseiulus cucumeris, assembly GCA_021527715.1. Taxonomy (NCBI): domain Eukaryota; kingdom Metazoa; phylum Arthropoda; class Arachnida; order Mesostigmata; family Phytoseiidae; genus Neoseiulus; species Neoseiulus cucumeris. The sequence continues at coordinate 1,069,834 of JAJSRV010000026.1, read as the reverse complement.
ACATAAATAAAGATACATACCTAACGTACACAACTCGAGCAGTTTTTCTCCTTGAAATACAAAGAAGTTCCGGGTGCAAAGCTCCTCTCATCAGAGTTTTGATTCGCTGATGGTTCAGAACAAGGTGAACCAACTCCGGATCGTGCTCAACGCTCGCGAGCCTTTTGTGCTCCCGACTCAAACCGATTCAGGCCACGGTCAATCAAGTTGGCCCAGAAGAATTTCCCGTGGGTCTTCTTTTAGCTTCGCATATGAGAAGCAGAAATATCCCAAAGCCGTGACCCCGTACCTTCCCCAAAGTATGATCAGAACGACTTACTCCAAAAGCATCCCCCAAGCCATCCATTGTATCACATGGATTCTCGGCGAGTTGCAGGATCTAAATCATTCGACCATTTTGCCGCTGATTTCTTTTCTTCAAAGACGTCGTTCAAGTTATGGGAGTTCTTATGGGATCGTAGGACCGGTAATTGATGAAGCTGTGGAGCTCAACACCATGATTGAGTGCTCGCCATTAGCATGGAACGGTGAATAGGCATTCAATGGTATTGGTGGTGTCTTGTCGACCAACTATCACGGAAGTTATGATTACGTGTGATATGAATTGCTTTCGGAAACTCACCGCGTGGAGTCGATTGATATAACGAAAGAAGCACTTGAAACCTCCAGATGTTGGCGGCGCCCCAAAGCTCGAGTTTCTCGACGCGGGGACGCATCCAGTGCTGCAAATTGAGACTGACGGAGATCTTCACCCATACAGACTGTGAGTTGCCGGTGCAGGACAACTTGGCAAATATGGCAACTGAGCAAATAAACGATTGGAAAAATAACCTAACTTAACGCAACCTATACCATAGCCTATACCATGCGGAGTTCGAATCATCGGCGAGGAAATGTAGATCATCGGGCAGAATAACCTTATGTTATACACTCATTTAGCGCGTGGGAACGTGGTTTTGATTATGACGTGCATGTGCATCGAGCGGTCGACATCTCCCTCTCTCCGGCTCGGCATTGTTTTCCGTGCGTAAACAGAGAGTGACTCGACTCTCGCTCTCGTTGAATTTGATTCCAATTCTCGCATTCATTCGGCTCGGGTGTGTCAACAACGCGGCTGTACCAATTCTAGATATGGATCCAGAACCGATAAAGTTCCACACAGTGCACGGTAAGCTCTGGCGTCTTTCTCTTTCGGAGCTCGCGAACTGAATCACGTAGATATCTCAAATTCACAGTTTCTCAGTTTTGATCGGAGTAACGAGAATGTTGAAAGAACACTTATACTCCTTGGAGTGAACGTGAGCGATCGATTCCCAGGTGCAAACATATGCTTATCAGACGATGCAACGGTAGCCGAACTGAAGGATGTCGACAGCGGTCTATGCTTCACAGATCGTCCTCTCGGACGGAGCGACATTGTGGTTCTTAAGATTCTCTCTGATTTGAGCGCAGGTTGATACATCCTGTTTTTGCAAAATAAATTGAATGTTCTACCCTCGAGGTCCGAATTCATAGACCTGATAAGAAGGGAAAAGTTAGAAGATTCTTAATTTCGAATGGTTTTGGATGAACTGATCGTCGGTTCCTCGATTGAAGTGCGCGGTGCGAATCTCCGAGTCGGAGTCACCAGGCAGGATCCGATCTCGCTTCAACGCCACCTTCCCCCGTATCTGCTGACGGGCTTCGATAGCAAAAATGGATTTTTCGGGACGGGTCTTCTCGTCTATGAAGATTGTGTACGATTGGACAAAGAAATCGAGGTGAGTCAAATTTCCTCTCCAGAAGTTTCTTGTCGTCCTGAACGAAACTAGATTCCTTTGCGGCTTACGTGTAAGAACAAGAATTTCGTCGCCAGATATATTTTGATGATACGAGTGGTAGCCTAATGATACGGAATGTCGCTTCACAACCCAAGAAACTCTTCTCAAGTGAGTATACGACGCTTGACGATAACATCTCTCTAAAACATAGTTGTCTCTGGAGGATCTGTGATGAAACACGTGATTAAGAAGTCCTTTCCGGGAGTCGAATGTTCGATTCAATGTGAGGTCTTGCTCATCATGGAAATCGTCGGACCTGTTCTTACTGCGAACGAATGCTACCCACAGCGTTCGATATGAGAGGGCCGATGTACATGATATTCAATCTTCTTGAGTGCTCGAGGAAAGTCCGAATCGGCACACAGCCACGACCGGAAATCCGAACATCTGGATCGCTGTCAGATCGAGAGAGTGAAACCTCCGGTAAGTCGTCCGTTCTTTGAACTCTTTCCCAAAACATGCGGTTATGGACCACAATTTCGAGGATCATGGAATAGGCGATCGAGCCGCCGTACTAGCAGCTTCGAAACTCTTCCGAAATATCAAAACGTGAATTAATCAAGCGCTTGACGTTCCTTGCAGAAAGTTATGAACTCGAGCCAGCTTATTTTATCAGCATCAGTGTTGGAGGGTTTTACGCGCAGCCGAAGATAGCAGGAAGCCTCAAGAATGCTAACCCAAGGATGAACTTCGCATTCGTTGACACGTTATTGAGATCTGGTTGCACTCTAATCGTCGAGCTCACGAAACTCATACGCTTTGAGCCCGTCCAAATCGTCCTGACGACCGAAGATGCTCATAAAGTTTACTCGACTGGTTTCCTCCCGAAACTGTGCGAAACCACTTACTCTCTCCCGATGGAATCCGAAATCCCGTCGCCCGGAGACGAACTCGCAATCAGAATCTGCAGAACTGGTGTTGTGTACATTTCTCATAAAGGCCGCGGCTGGCACCGGCGAATGAATGTTGATGAGAAACTTGAGTACCATGTTATCTTCGACATGCGGAACATCTCCGTCCTAACGATGCGTGGAATACAAATCAATTCCGAAGAGATCGAAGAGATCGCGGTCGTCGTTCCTGATGAAGCCCCGCAAGAGACCGGAGATATCGGCTCATCCGACAAGGAGTGCATCATCTGTCTTGAAAGAACAAGGGCAGTTGTGCTCATACCTTGCTTTCATTTCGCCTTCTGTGAGGACTGCGGACGTGCGCTATACCGGGCGGACTCTAGGTGCCCGGTGTGTCGCGTCAACATAACCGAAATCAAGAAAATTTACTCAGTTTGAGTTCCGGCTGGCATAGTGATCCAAAGCAACTGTATACCATCCCAATACGGTGATGCTAAAGCGATAATTCGATAGGATTCCAAGGCCTTCGCGACAGAATAAATGTTTCGCTCTATTTTTTGGATTTCCTCTGCTCTTAGGTTGTAAGCCAACTCGTATTCTTGATAAGATTGCGTAAATACCCACATTGCGATTCACGAAAAATCGACTTCTGACCTTTAGATCAGCGTTTTCTGAACTTATTGTTAGTCCTTCCCAAGCCCCCTTTCGGAGTTATCGGCCCATCTTGAGCCCCCTACATATCAAAGCCCCAGTGTCAGTCGAAATTTCAAACATGTCTTGCACATTCAGGACTTCACGTGTCTTTACCGATTTCGTTGACGAAAGTACTCCGCACCGAAAACCGGAATTCAGGTAAAAGCAAGGTCGTTAGCGTGCAAAATGCCTCCTCTTGGAGGAGTGACCACTCCTTGGGTCCGCCCCGTCCACTCGTATGAACGTAACTGGGTCGCAACTCGCTTCCTCCCATCGAAATTCACTGATCCAGGGTTTGGAATTACCAAAATGCTTCCCAAAATCATATATCTTCAGATTTCAGACCGCACAGGCCAGTTCACATCTTGTCCGATATGGTTTGTGAGATGGCTATTCTTGAAATCCTCAGCTCGAATTTGGATAGTGAGCCGACAGGTCCAGGGCCGCTTGCTTACCACATCAGAATTGAATCATTCAGTAAGTGATTGGATCATCTGTTCATTTCAGTTTTCCAGGATGTCCGACGGAGGCGATCGTTTCACGCGTAGAAAACTGCGAAAAACTACGGTCGAATGCATCGCATTCCGGTCGAAGGAAACGTACGGCAAACACCAGGTTGTATCGAGAAATTCTCCTCTCGATCCACGGATGATCCGTTTTCACCGGAAGAAGCGATTGTCTTTGCCAGAACCGGATAATCGTGACATCGGTCGAAAGTCCTCCTTGGTAATTGGTTGGCATTCTCCCGGAAACGAGCTTGGAGGGTCGACGAAACAGATGACACTCATTCGATATTTTGCCAGGAACCAATGCAGATACTTGTAAGCATTCTGGCTGTTGCATAACTTCAATTGTGTGCAGTATTCGTTGATCCGTCCAAAGCTGACAATCAGAATTTCAACATCATTTCATTTTCAGCGAAAAAATATTCAAAGCACGAAAGATCCTGGAGCAGATCACCTCTTCCTGTACTCACTGGCATATTTGAGAACGAGGTTCATCAGTTCCACACTCCTGTAAAAGTACAAAAAACAGCGCAACACTTTGAAGCATCTGTTGTTTGCTCAGAAGAATGCCGATACTATGGCCGAACGCCAGCACCCAAAGAGGTAGGGTCACGCTGTTCGTCTCGATCCGGATTCGTTCTCTCATTGTGTGCGGCCTGGCCAGCATCGTTTCGGTCGATTCCACCAGCTGTTTGATTTCTCCGAGTTGTCGAAGATTCCGATATCCCGTGGTGAAATTTGCCAGAGTGGTTTTGACTTTTGTGGTTTCCTGTTCCGTCAATTCGAGGCTGAAACTTACTTTATCGAACGGCTTTCCAAGGAGTCTCCCGATTTCGCCTCGAAGCCTTTTCTCGAATAGCTCCCAGATTTTGGTCCGAGCCATCAGAAATAAGGCGAAGTATGTCACTGATCGGAATTCCTCGGATATATCGATATCACCGGGCAGTTTTCGTCGACTAAGAATATAATTCGCGCACAAAGTGTCGAAGAGCTCAACGGTGAGCATTTGTTGCTCCATTTTCCGCTTGAAATTCTTGTCCTCGTCGAAACCAGGTATGACCAAGGACATGTTTCCCTTATCGGTCATATTGTAAAATGGATACCTGCAGTGCCCGGGCCTACGCATGCATATTATCATTTCGGTGAAGTTCGTTTCTTTCAGTCGTAGCAGGTTTCTTTCAGTTTCTTCATAACACCCAGAGTGCAAACCGTTGAAGCGATCGAGCAAGGGAAGGTGGTCACGGTTCTGAACTCCGGGAGAAAACCTTATGAGACGTGCAGCTCTAACGAACCTCAAAATAGTCTCATCCTTAAAGTTCAAACTATCTGGAACAACTTCCCTCAGAAATTGGACTGGATCCGTCCTTGCACAACTTGATAAGAAATGCCTATTAGGACTGGGGACCCCGGATTCCCCGAGATCTCTCACACCATTTCGAGTCTGAGTCAACAACGAGGCGATATTCGAAGTTGATTTAGGACTCGGTGAAGACGATCACTGCACTTCTCCACCTCCCCAGAATTCTCACCCGTTGCTGTACTCGTTGACGTTGACTCCGATTCGTCCAAAATGAAATCGATGATTCTGAAAAAGGTTATGCCGCAAACCAAGCCCGATACGAAGAGTATTACACAATATTCCGCCGGCACCGTTTTTTTCTGTGGAACGTCGACTGCGATGAAAGGAGAAATCTCATTTCAGGGATGTGAAAACCGCGGAGAAGCTCAAGATAGCTGCTAACCGTGAGCCCTGAACCCCGAGCAGAGTGTTCTGTAGAAAATGAATACTCACCATAAACGGAAACGACGACCCCAGTCGGAGATTGCTCCGATTCAGTCTCCTCTGATTCAAGATATTCAGTGTAATCTGAAGACTCCCATGTCCTCTCTCCTTCCTCGCTCATTGAGCGGGACGAGAGCGACTCTAGGGAGGAATATGACATCTGCGGCGAATATATGGAGTCCTAACCCCGGGGGAGTTGTTCTTCTGTGATGGCACTTCCGCTCACAGGGACCGAGCGTCATATCCGAGCGGATTCGAATTCACTGAAAATTGTTGTTGCTCCTAAACAACTCTACAGAAGATCACTTTCGGTCTCATTGGGCTCGAGTGATAGTGAAGCGCCCTGGAGGGAACATAGTCATCGCGTTCGCTTACCACTTTGAAGTTCGTTGTGTTGATATTCAACAAAAGTTTGCCCATAATTCATTCGCGTGCTGTTGGTTGGCGTAGCGCAAGATATTCAAGCCGAAACCTGACGTGCTTTGCGAAACGCAAGGAGAAACAGATTTTGACAGTTCTATTTTTTTTTAGGTGTTTGAAGCTCTAGCTGAGCCATTCTGAAAGTTCAGAGGTATTTGCGCGCCCCATACTCCAGAAGTCTCGATGACAAAGGATGTGAAGATGTATTCGTCAGACAGCGAATTGTGGTGTAAGCGTTTGTCCCGTTCGCATCTCGCGGCGACCGACTCTACAGTTGGCGCGAGATTGAAGTCACTCGCGGGAAAGACGTTCATTATCGAAACACGCCACGTGTTGCCACGTAGTACTATGTGTTTGCTGAGCGTTCTCATCATGGCAATCGAACAAGAGGAAGTGCCCCGTGTGCGGCACTGGTATTGCCGATGTACAGGAACTGTAATCTTCAAAATCGTGTTATGGGCCTAAAAGAAGCGCCTATTGACATATCCTTGTCAAGGAATTGAGTGTGCACTCACTCAATCCTAGCCCTTTTTGAGCCGAAGTACAGAGATTCGCGCTGCTGCAAGTCCTATAGGAAACGAGATCTCTACCTTTCGACTTCTATCGGATAGATAGAATCTCAATTTCTCTCCATGATTGCTACCGTCAGAAAGGCGAATATCGGCAGTCAAACGAACTTGATGGATAGAATTCGGGAGTCAGAGTGGAAGTTCTCTAACAAATCTAATATTAAGAGTTGAACAATCATATTTTTACATCCTAAATAAACCATTAACTTCAATCGCAACTCGGTGATGGCTCATGGTTTTTGGACGGAAAGTTCGGGTAAAGGATGCGATCTTCAATTTCATTGATTGACTTTTGGCTCGCACGTTGGTTTCTCATGAAGTCGGCCGGTGCATGTTCGCGCGATTCTTTGAGAGCTTTGAAGAGAAACAGAGAGAGAGAGAGAGTGAGTGACCGCAACATCGAAGTTTGCATCTGATTCAAAATAGGGAATCGACCGCTTTGTGAGAGCCCGAGAAGAAAGTTCAGGTTGGTGTTTTGTGGTCGATTTTCGAGGCCGTGATGAGCTCGGAGAAGTTCTGGGAGCTTCGAAGCCGCAGGTATCAATATCAACAAAATTAGTTTCGAAAGTGACAGAAAACTCTTGAATCATTATGACTGACCCGCGGGCACTGCCGTCCAAGCACTGCTCTTTCATGAAATTTTAAGACAAAATCTGGGCGAGTTGAGCGGGATCGAAGCTTTCCTCACACAATAAAATGAAAACCTCGAAGGGGTGTTTACATCCATGCATCGGAACGTTCGGAATTGATTACACAAGACTCGATTTTTCTGTCCGCTTCGCTACTGTGATTCTGCATGTTTGTCTTAAAATATCCGCTCAGACATTGATCTGGCTCTCGACTATTCAGCTGAAAGCGGGCGGACCGGCAATTGGATACATCAGCTCTAAAGCCGACACGTCAGGCTCAATCCTCGAAGTTCGTACAACCTCGATCAGCTGACATCGCCTTCTCACAACCGGCATCACTTTCGCAGTCCGCATCGAGCGGAGAGTGGTAGGAACCCCGCCCTTGCTGTCTCTGTTCCTCGACCCTGAAGAACTCCGTTTGAGACTGCGACAGGATTGTGATATTTTTCGGGGATGAGCTTCGAACGAATGAGATTCGGTCGCCTTCGCGGTGAGTCCTTGATTTCCTCGATTCTGCGGAGTACGTCCCGGTCTGAAATATTCGATTCGTGAATATTTTGTCAGTTCAGAGTTGATTTCCGAAGGATTTGATTTCGATCCTCTGACAGAGGCACCGCTGAAGCTTCAGTCGCCTCCTAGCGTGGCTTGGAAACATAGCTCTTCAAATTCGAATTTCAACTCCTTTTCTTCAAGATTGATGAAGGCCCACATTATGGTTCCTCAGATCGAAGCATCAGCATGACCTCTCGAATATCTCGCTTGGAAAGACATTTAATGGGAATCTGTTCTGTAGAACCCAAATGGTAATCCTCGGTTCCGGACGCACCTTGACCTCCATCAACAATCGGTACAGAGTCAGAGATGGAAATGTGTTTACACTCCTGCTCTCAACGAAGGAGGTTTTTGTGTTGAAAAATCTCGATAAACGCCACCGGAAGAGATCAAACATGAAATACACTGCGTATTTCGGTTTCTTGGATTCGCGATGCTTTCAACTCTTCCGCTCCTCAACGCGTCCAACGCGAGCTCTTGATGTTATTGATATCTCATAGACTTGACACAGGCTTCTGTCGATTCCCTGGTTTAGATTCGGGCTCGGTGGGATTCGATCTATCAACTTGCGTTTCCGCTATCTACTTGCGTAGCGGCCCCGGTTTTCTAGAACTAAACGAGAAAATTATTTTAAGGGCCTGGACTACACTTGTTGAAGTTTAGAAACATGGCACGAACAACCTGGGATCGGAATGGAGGCATGTGCTTCACTGATGATAAACTGAAGCCTGGAGAACAGCTCAGCCTTATTTTCCTTAGTCATGGTAAATGAAGAGCCCGTTGGAGCAGCGATTTATTATCAAATCATCTCAAGGGAAGGGTACCGAATTCCTAACTATAAGAGGACTCTCGACCTTCCTCGAACTCTCGGATGTGACTCATCATAATCATGTTTCCTCAATGTTAAACCGGTCGATTTTGGCGTTCGATTGCCGCAACCGCGTCCCCCGCATACGCATGTTTACGGCCATTTGGTGGATAAGCCAAACCTGGATCAAATAAGTTCCTAATCCCCCCCGCGTAGTCAGCAAAGGAAGATGTTCCGTTGAGTGAGCCGTAGCTTGTACGCTTCCCCTCCTTCAAATGCATGCTCTAGAAGGAGCTCTAGNGATCTCGATAAACGCCACCGGAAGAGATCAAACATGAAATACACTGCGTATTTCGGTTTCTTGGATTCGCGATGCTTTCAACTCTTCCGCTCCTCAACGCGTAGCGGCTCCGGTTTTCCAGAACTAAACGAGAAAATTATTTCTAGGGCCTGGAGTAAGCTTGCTGAAGTTAGGAAAGATGGCACGAAAAACCGGGGAACGGAATGGAGGCATCTGCTTCACTAATGATAAACTGAAGCCTGGAGAAGAGCTGAGCCTTATTTTCTTCAGTTATGGTAAATGAAGATCTCGTTGGAGCAGCAGTTTATCATCAAATCAACTCAAGGGAAGGGTACCAGTTATGGCTCAACGACCAGTTATGACCCGGATCCCAGTTTTCACGAACTTTCTAGGTCCGAATCGCTTTACAATATTGTACTTGCAACGGACTCGTGAGTTCAGTTCGGATCTCAAGCCACCAATTCACGGACATCTTCATCGTCCCTTCCTCCGGCCATCGGAAGTTATGAACGCTTCAAACGGCGAACTATAGGAGAACTCTCGAGCTTCCTCGAACTCTTGAATGTGACTCATCATAATCATGTTTTCTAAATGATAAACCGTCTGATTCTGGCGTTCGATTGCCACAACTGCGACGCATGTTTACGGCCATTTGGTGGATAAGCCAAACCTGGATCAAATAAGTTCCTAATCCCCCCCGCGTAGTCAGCAAAGGCAGATGTTCCGTTGAGTGAGTCGTAGCTTGTACGCTTCCCCTCCTTCAAATGCATGCTCTAGAAGGAGCTCTAGCTTGGAGCGCGAATTCGATCAGGGTTTTAAATTCTGACATTAATCTTGTTGTTGAAGAGCGTGATGACTCCCTCCAAATTGGACTCACCAAAAAGGGAACTTGTGAACTGGAAGAGTCCCTTTGTTATTTTGCGGATGGGTCTGAAAGACTGGGATCCTGGGGTCATTTCCTTAAGAATGAGGGGAAACAGTTCACGGTGAGTCGAGTTCCGCCGTAGAAATTTCTCCCCCTAAAGGAGGGCCCTGAAATTTTGGCGGCAACCTCTGCACAGAACTATATTTCCATTCATATTGGGGGCCATAGGATTGGGGCTCTTCGTGGGAGTGAAGAGCCGTGGAAGACTCGAAAACCACTCGCTTACTGTTATACCCTTTCCCAGATCTATTTCGAGAAGATCACGAACAGGGTTATGATCAAGGAGACCTGTAACGAGCCGAGGGAGATTGTTTTTGGTGAGTCGGGATGTCAGAGCAATGGCTTCGGTTCTTGCTGACCCAGCTTGCGCGACGCATTTATCCAAGAAGACCAAAGTAAAAGTATTTCATCTCTCATATTTGGGACGGCGGAAAGGATTCTTCCAAGGTAGCTAACGTCAGTAAATTGGGAAGGAAAACTCTCTACTAAACTGGTTCGTTCGGGAAAGGCTTAGAAGATAAAGTGGAACACTTCTGCTTGAGGAAGATTGCCGTAGATCTTTCGTGGATTCTAAAAAGGTTTCCAAAACCGGTTTTACAAGTAAAGATAAGAATCGCTCAATTGCCCCTCAAAATGGCACCAGAATCACGCATTCATCATTCAGTATGGAGAAAACATTTTTCTCTTAGAAATCGGTTCCCGACAGAGCCGTTTCTTTTGAAATCCAGAAGTCAAATCCAAGGCGGGCCTAATGACGCCAGTTCTACCAGGCCGCGGGCATGATCTCCTCCGTAAAATGAGAAAGCGACAAGGAGAGAGATATTCCGCGGGCCAAATTTTGCCCGCGAGCCACGTCTTTGACAACCCTGCTCTAGAGCGTGCAAAATGCCTTCCCGTGGATAGTTCGTCTTGGGGTCCACTCTTGTGCATGTGACTGGATCACTTCCTTGTTTTGGAATTTAGAATCACCGGAATGCTCCCTAAAATCATTTATATCCAGATTTCAGAGCCAACGTCCCAGTTCACATCTTGTTCAATATTGTTGGTTAGAAGGCTATTCTTGAAATCCTAGGCTCGAGTTTAGATACCATACGAGACCCGACAGTTCATTACGAGCCCGTCTACCTTATCAGTAGTAGATCATTCAGTAAGTGATTAGATAATCTGTCAGACCATCACAGTCTGAGCTTCAGTCACCGATTTCAAATCTCTTAAACAATTCCTGATGATTTCAAAACGAGGAAGTTCGTTTCAGACAACCTCGTGCTGGGACCAGTCCATTTCTCGTCTCCGGAGGAATCGAAAGTCAAACTGCGGTCGAATCTTGCGGTGAGTCACGACCCCCTTCCATCAATAGAGAATTCAGTTTTTGTCTGCATTCCACTGAGGCCGGACTCTGCTCTCATCGTTGAATTGACGGCGCTGAAGCGTAGAGGACCAGTGCGAATCATTCTGACCGTCAAAGATGCCTCTCGAGTGTACTCGAGTAGCTCTTTCTCGAAATTGTGCGAGACGACTTTTTCCTTCATCGTTGAATCCGGAATCCCCGAACCTGGAGATGAACTGGCGGTTAGAATCTCGCCCAGCGGCGCTGTTCATATCTCTCATAACAATCGCGGCTGGATCAAGAGGGCGCACCTGGACGCAGACTTTGAATACAACGTCGTCTTCGACATGGAACTCATCTCTGTGTTGACACTGGTTGGAATCACGACCGGCATTGGTGAGGTCGAGGAAGATCAAGTCGTCGTTCCTGAGGTCCCCAAGCCAGACTGTCAAGACGTGACCTTGCCCGGGTGCATCATATGTGTTGAAAATTCNGTTCCTAATCCCCCCCGCGTAGTCAGCAAAGGCAGATGTTCCGTTGAGTGAGCCGTAGCTTGTACGCTTCCCCTCCTTCAAATGCATGCTCTAGAAGGAGCTCTAGCTTGGAGCGCGAATTCGATCAGGGTTTTAAATTCTGACATTAATCTTGTTGTTGAAGCGCATGAAGACTCCCTCGAAATTGGACTCACCGGAAAGGGAACTCGTGAACTGGAAGCGTCCCTTAATCGGTTTCCGCACTCGCGTGAAAAAATGGGATCCTGGGGTCATTTCATTGAGCTTAAGGAGGCAAAGTTCACGGTGAGTCAAGTTCCGGCGTAGAAATTTCTCTTCTCAAAGAAGGGCCCTGAAATTCTCGCGGCAACCTATATTAGTTCCATTCATATTGGAGGCCATAGGATTGGGGCTCTTCGTAGGAGTGAAGAGCCCTGGAAGACTTGAAAACCAAGAGTGACTAACCTGTGTCTTACTGTAATACTCTTCCACAGATCTATCTCGAGGAGACCACGAACAGGGTCATGATCGACGAGATCGGTAGCGAGCCGAAGGAGATTGTTACCGGTGAGTCGGGATGTCAGAGCAATGGCTTCGGTTCTTGCTGACCCAGCTTGCGCGACGCATTTATCCAAGAAGACCAAAGTAAAAGTATTTCATCTCTCATATTTGGGACGGCGGAAAGGATTCCTCCAAGGTAGCAAACTTCAGGAAAATGGGAAGGAAAACTCCCTAATGAACTGGTTCGTTCGGGAAAGGCTTAGAAGATAAAGTGGAACACTTCTGCTTGAGGAACATCTTTTGCGAATTCGAAAAGGGTTTCCAAAACCGGTTCCACAAGGAAAGATAAGAATCGCTCAATTGCCCCTTAAAATGGTTTCAAAATCGCGCATTCATCATTCAGTATGGAGAAGCAAAAGAAAAAGTTTCCGGAAATCTTTTTTGTTTTGAGAAAACGTTTTTCCCTCCAAAACCGGTTACCGGCAAAGCCATTTCTTTTGGAATTCAGAGGCTCGAGGGAATGCGGTCCCTTTGCCGAATTGAAAACCGAAACTCACCGAAAAAGGAAGCTCTAGAGCGTGCAAAATGCCTTCCCGTGGATAGTTCATCTCGGGGTCCACTCTTGTGCACGTGACTGGGTCGCTTCCTTGTATTGGAATTTAGAATCACCGGAATGCTCTCTAAACTCATATTTATCCAGATTTCAGAGTAGACGATTCAGTTCACATCTTGTTCGATATAGTTGGTGAGAAGGCTATTCTTGAAATCCTCGACTCGAGTTTAGATCCAATTTTGAAGCCGACGATTCGTTACGATCCCGTCTACCTTATCAGTAGTAAATCATTCGGTAAGTGATTGGATAATCTGTCAGACCATCACAGTCTGAGCTGCAGTCACCGCTTTTAAACCTCATAAACAATTCCTGATGATTTCAAAACGAGGAAGTTCGTTTCAGACAACCTCGTGCTGGGACCAGGCCATTTCGCGTCTCCGGAGGAATCGAAAGTCAAACTGCGGTCGAATCTTGCGGTGAGTCACGACCCCCTTCCATCAATAGAGAATTCAGTTTTTGTCTGCACTCCACTGAGGCCGGACTCTGCTCTCATCGTTGAATTGACGGCGCTGAAGCGGAGAGGACCAGTGCGAATCATTCTGACCGTCAAAGATGCCTCTCAAGTGTACTCGTATTCGAGTAGCTCTCTCTCGAAACTGTGCGAGACGACTTTTTCCTTCATCGTTGAATCCGGAATCCCCTAACCTGGAGATGAACTGGCGGTTAGAATCTCGCCCAGCGGCGCTGTTCATATCTCTCATAACAATCGCGGCTGGATCAAGAGGGCGCACCTGGACGCAGACTTTGAATACAACGTCGTCTTCGACATGGAAGTCATCTCTGTGTTGACACTGGTTGGAATCACAACCGGCATTGGTGAGGTCGACGAAGATCAAGTTGTCGTTCCTGAGGTCCCCAAGCCAGACTGTCAAGACGTGACCTTGCCCGGGTGCATCATATGTGTTGAAAATTCGCGAGATGTTGTAATCAAGCCGTGTTGCCACGTCGTTATATGTGCTGGCTGTGCGTACTCCTTACGGCAGTCGGACGAATCAAAGTGTCCCGTGTGCCGCACCGATATTGCCGATGTCCAGAAACTGTACTACGCCTGAGCCCGGCAGAACCTGTCGAAACGCGAAGCACAAGTCAAGGAGTTGTTTGTTGGAATTCCTGAAATGGCTGATCGATCGCTAGTTTATCTGTCCGAAAATCATGTTGTTAGCCTCGAAGAAGCTCCTAGAGAAATATCTTCCTCGAGAGGTTGAGTGTGCATTCACGTAATTTTAGCATGTTTTTAGCCGAAGCATTGTGAATCAGTCGTATGGAACATGGAACCTGTAAGAACTTGCATGGATACATTATTTCGTCTGTGTTTTCCTTCCGCTTTATTCTTCCAACTGTTTGAGCAGATGGCTTATCCTCGATGAGTTCCCTCATCTGATGTGTTAGATCGAGCGAGCTTCCCGTCTTCCCTCGTCTAGGCAATTTCACATTTTCAGCGAAATTGTGAATTCTCACTCATGATCGTTTATACCATGGCCAGCAGTCGAAACCGCTCCTCAAAAACTCTATGTTGACTGACTATATTTGAAGTTGGATTGGTCGTTGGATTTCCTATACCATCGATACAGCCCCCCGTTAGAGGACCTGAGATTTCACAGATCAGCTTGCTCTGAGTGATCAACTCTAAACCGATCCTTCAAGTGGCGCAGATCCCTCTCGGGCGTGACGTTCTTGGAGGTCGAAACGGGACGAAAGCGAAATACTTAACGGTCAACTTTCGACTGTCTCAGGACTAAGGACCTGGCCTCGAGGAAGCACGATCTCGCGGTAGCTGACAGAGAAGATTTCAACACCTTTTCCAGACTATTTGAATCTATATTCAGAATGTGAGATTCGGTCAGCCCTTCTCGCGACCAGCCGAGAAGCTTCTTTGGCCTCGTTTCGTGCTCCCCGATGGATACTCTTCGGCATTTACCGTAGGAAGAATAGCCGTATATTGTTCAAACTTTTGCCTTAATTCGTCGATCAGGGAGCCAAAAGGCACCAAAAACAGATAACTTGCTAAAGGCAGCGGTGTTCTTCGACAGAAATGCATCAAAGTGTTCCAGTTTCTCCTCGCTGTTGACCCGCCTTCTTGTTCCTTGTCTCGTCATCATTGACTTTCAACGTTGTTGCTTTCGGCCAACAACGAGGATCCGAGCTCATTTTACGAAATACAATAATTCGGAAAAAGAATAATTTCCTGTCATGACTCATCAATCCATACTCCACCTCCATCTGTGAGCTCTGTTTTTTCAAGATCTGAGCTGTCAGAGAAGCTGCGTGCGGAGAGGGATGGCTCCCTTGTGGTTAGAGCTCGATGACGATTCCGAAAAAGCCACATTTTTGCGACAGCACGCCGCCGGCGTTCCCGTGGAGCGGCAAAGCGAAGAGGATCTCGGAGGTCTCGGATAGTTCTGAATTTGATCCAAGCCCCATTGACCGAGCTACGATCATCTTCCCTGTTTATGGTGAGTATTCTCTTACTGACAGATTATTTACCTCGTCGATTTCGGTTGTCCAGTATCGAACTTTTTGACCAAGAGATAGAATCCATGTTCCATATAATGCCGCGTGCTGAGGCTCCCATCACCTTGCAGTGTCCGAAGAGACGAGAGAGTTCCGAGCGATCCATTATGTATTACTTCTCATGGTGGCTCTAGTGTGCATCGCGGTGGTTGTCGCGATCATTTTTTTCTTCTTGAGAAAAGCGAAGCCGTCAGAGACGACAACAGGTGAGAGTTGTTCGATGATGCTTCTAACAGACGCTTTTCCATCGAGGAAGGAAACAGGGTTAGTTGCCCCCTGACCCCCAGTATTTGCACCATCTCACCTGATGGTAATGACACAGTCTCTGTTCCTTTTCCATCTTTCGAGAAAATGCTCCCTGGGATATCCATGTTCTTGAAACCACATAAGTTATCATTCCCGGAAGATCATCCCCAAGCCCCTCAAATCAGAGATCTCCTCCATTTGGAAATCGGGTCGTCTAGTCGAATAGGTACTGAGTGATCACTTGGGCTGAATCTCAGTTTCTCTCAAATTGTGTTCTCGATTCGCGAAGGTTCCGATGACTTCAAAACCAATCAGAAGCAAACCTGCGACAAGTGCGACGAGTACTTCCACTGGAAGTGCAGCGATGAAGACGGCGGCAAATGTGTGTGCGAGGAGGGCTTCGTCGACGTCCACAACACGTTTTGTTTCTCAGAAAGTAGGTTTCAGTATATTCAATATGCAGGAAACTTGACCCCGCTCTTCGTGGTGGATCTTTCTAATGCTGCCTCCTGTTCGCATCATGAGAAATCAAGATGCTATCGTCATGAACCTCGAAGTTCGTGAAATGTTGAAGTACATTGAAGGTTTCTGTTTGAATTTCATGAAAGCGTTTGATCATTCAAGGCGTCTGTGAGTAAGCTTTGGATGCGGAAATCCAAAACCTGAAGAACCTCCAGTGTCGGGAGACTAGTCCACTAGACATCCTGAAGGAACCTATCACGAGCAGTCTGGACTTGAGGCCGCAATCCGGTGCTTTACAGCTCGTCCAGGCCATACGACTAGCTAAGTTGTCCCCGAAAGTTGTGATCCGTAGCAACCTACCCTTGGCTGAACGGTTCGGAAGTTTGGACAGAAACTGTCGGACGGAAGTCGAGCGAGACCTTGAGAAAATCGATGCCGCAGAGTTCTCCGATGTCCTCAAGTGTTGGGACGAGGAGGATTTCTGTAAAATACCGAGATACGAAGCAAACGCGTCCGGCCACCAAGTTATCGTATTGCCTGGATATGACCTCGACGAAAATTTTAAACAGAAACTAGAGAAACATCTCTTGACCGTCGAGCTCTATGAGGCGTTGTGCGTTGGAAGTATTAACGTCCAACAAGCGGATGTCAAAGATCTCGAGATCGATGAGAACATTCGATCGGTTGCGTTTTTCGTCCTCTACTTGATGACGCGACACAAGTTATGGGTGAAGTTCCGAGACTCGCTGGTGGAGCGACTGGAAGAATTTGTCGGGAAGCCGCTCGAACTGAGGTGGAATGTGAACTTTAGCCTCGAATTAGACAACGATGAAATCAAACGAACAAGGTCCAGTCTCAAAGTTTTCTCCCAGGGATTCCCAGATATGCGGAGTCTCGAACATCTTAAGGCTTTGGGGAAATACCTCGACGAAGAATTTGACAAAGATCATAGAATGAAGGAGAGGATCGAGGTCGGGTCGGCTAGCGTCATACTACCCGTCTGGGCTTTGGCTTTCTGCTTCAACGCGGGAATTTCGGAGAAAAAGGAATTGATTCGTAGTAGTATTGCGCTGTTTCTGATTCTCGAATATCAGTGTCGGAACACCAACATGGGATTGCGCGAATGCCAGTAAGTATTCCTACCTTGAGTCTGGAAAGTTTCCGAGTCTGATATCAGAGCCAATCCAAATGAGTGCTTGTCATATCCGAGCGATTGGAACGTCTTCGAGGCCGATGATTTGGTTGAAATGACGGTGGATTCTGGTTCACAGCTTCGCAGGAATCGCTGATTACTGCACACGGAGGAAATTATGCAAGAGCCAGGAGGCTTACAAGTATTTGAACTGGTTTCTAGCAAAAAATCGCGACAACGTCCGCTGCCTCATCGACCCTCCAAGTTCCTACCCAGGAGAATGCCAACCTATAAAAAAAACGGACGCTTCGCCGAAATCACGCTTTCTAGAATTGTCATCCAATTCTAGGGGGAATAAACGCTTTTTTCGGTAAAACTGGGTTTTTGGGGACAACAAATTCGGTGCTTCCGCTGTGTTCGCTTTAGATTCGCGATCAGCTAGCGAGAGTTTGCTTTGAAAAAGGAATTGCGGAATGTCAACAGGTGAACCGCGTTGGATTTCGACGGCGCTAGCGCAAGCAGAAAACGACGAAGCACCGGGAAGGGGGTTGCGCAACAGCCGTCATAACATATAGTATCTCAGTCGCCGAATCATAAGGCTTTTCAAGTGTAGGTTTGGGATACTTCTGAAACTCGTTCTCCGTCTCGTTATGGAACTACGAAAACAATTTCATTTGCGAAAAAAATTCTCCTCGCTTTACTCGCAGCTCTGGGGCCGTGAGGCATGTCATCTTCTGTCATCGTGTGCAACGAAGCATATTCCACAGACAGAGGATTTCCCCTCAAAAGGCGCCGGAGAAGCCCTCACTCGTGCCAGAAAGTGAATCAATTCCGAGGATCCGGTTGAAGCAGAACAATGACCTCCTAGATAGCGCCAGAAAGTCGACATGAGAATCTGGATCAATAAACTGGTGTGTCCTAACCTATGATTCTTGGCCGGTGGAAATGTAGCATGCGTAATCTGGTAGGGATTCATGTGTAATGTGTAATCGATATACCCACGTGGGTGTATGACTCAGGGATCAGGGACTTCACAATAGAGCGTCTTTCTTTCCTACGACACCGTTTCCCCTTCGCTCGACGCCGTGGTCGAACTTCACGGTGACCTCTGCAACCGATCTGCCACAATTTGACGTGCCGTGACTACAAGGCAGAAGAGGCGGCAATATTCTTGGCTGCCTCGGAGCGAGGATTCGTCTGATTCGCAAGCATCGATTGTATCTGATTAGGCGGCGCTACGGTGGACATGAAGGTGCACCACCACCTCAACAGACCCAACCCATCTCAGCAGCAACATCCGTCCTGACGTTGACCCCGTGGTCTCGTGGACGTCTGCTCCTCTGGGAGGTTTCGATCCGAAACGTCTTTTCCGCGAGTTACTTCAATCTCGCGCCAACTGTAGGGTCGGTCGCCGCTCGCCGTGATTGGCGAACGGGACAAACGCCTACACCTTAATTCGCTCTCTGACGAATACATCTTCACACCCTTTGTCATCGAAACTTCCGGAGTATGGGGCTGCGGAAATACTCCTGTTTCGAAACGGCTCGGCCAGAGCCTCAAATGCCTCACAGACGAGAGAGCTGTCAAATTCTTATTTTTCTTGCGCTCCGCAAGATACGTCGAGTTTCGGCTTGAATATCTTGCATTACAGGGCATCTCGCAGACGAAGTGGATGAAATATGGGCGAAATTCTGTTGATTATAAACACAAAGAGCACCTCCCTCGGGGGCGCTTCATTATCACTCGAGCCCAATGAGACCGAAAGTGATCTTCTGTAGAGTTGTTTAGGAACAACAACAATTTTCAGTGAATTCGAATCCGCTCGGATATGACGCTCGGTCCCTGTGAGCGAAAGTGCCATCACAGAAGAACAACTCCCCCGGGGTTAGGACTCCATATATTCGCCGCAGATGTCATATTCCTCTTTAGAGTCGCTCTCGTCTCGCTCAATGAGCGAGGAAGGAGAGAGTACATGGGAGTCTTCAGATTACACTGAATATCTTGAATCAGAGGAGACTGAATCGGAGCAATCTCCGACTGGGGTCGTCGTTTCCGTTTATGGTGAGTATTCATTTTCTACAGAACACTCTGCTCGGGGTTCAGGGCTCACGGTTAGCAGCTATCTTGAGCTTCTCCGCGGTTTTCACATCCCTGAAATGAGGTTTCTCCTTTCATCGCAGTCGACGTTCCACAGAAAAAAACGGTGCCGGCGGAATATTGTGTAATACTCTTCGTGGCGGTCTTGGTTTGCGGCGTAACCTTTTTCGGAATCATTGAATCCGTTATGGACAAAACGGAGTCAACGTCAACGCCAACGTCCACGCCAACGTCAACGAGTATGACAACGGGTGAGGATTCTAGAGCGGTGAAGTAGTGCAGTGGTCGTCTTCACCGAGTCCTAAATCAACTTCGGATATCGCCTCGTTGTTGATTCAGACTCGAAATGGTGTGAGAGATCTCGGGCAATCCGGGGTCCCCATTCCTAACAGGTATTTCTTATCAGAGCGATCTACTCAAACCACTCACGAAGAATGCTGTCACTGCGATAAGTACTTCAATCGTATGTGCAGAGACAATAACAGCCGCGTGTGTGTCTGCGCAAGGGGTTTCACTGAAATTTTCGACTCGTACTGTTACTCAAAAGGTGAGTTTTCGTAAATCATGGGAATCGCTCTCGTATGAGCTGATGCTCGTTCGTGGGATAGCGAGGATGATCATCGGGACTTTGTTCGATTTTGACAGAGCTTTATGATTTAAGAAAGCTGCCAAGAGGCTCTGGAGGACGAATTTGAGAACCTGAAGAAACTCCGCTGTGCAGAGACGGATCCACTGAAATTTTTGAGGAAAGTTGTCTTAGATGATCTGAACTTCACGGATGAGACTACTTGGAGGCTCATCACAGCTGCGCGTCTCATAAGGTTTTCTCCCGGAGCTCAGAACTTCGATTTCCTTCCTTTGCTCGATCGCTTCAACGGTTTGCACTCTGGGTGTTATAATGAAACTGAAAGAAACCTGCTGCGTCTAAAAGATACGAACTTCACCGAAATTATAATATGCATGCGTAGGCCCGGGCACTGCAGGTATGCATTTTACAATATTACCGATAAGGGAAACATGTCCTTGGTCATACCTGGTTTCGACGAGGACAAGAATTTCAAGCGGAAAATGGAGCAACAAATGCTCACCGTTGAGCTCTTCGACACTTTGTGCGCGAATTATATTCTTAGTCGACGAAAACTGCCCGGTGATATCGATATATCCGAGGAATTCCGATCAGTGACATACTTCGCCTTATTTCTGATGGCTCGGACCAAAATCTGGGAGCTTTTCGAGAAAAGGCTTCGAGGCGAAATCGGGAGACTCCTTGGAAAGCCGTTCGATAAAGTAAGTTTCAGCCTCGAATTGACGGAACAGGAAACCACAAAAGTCAAAACCACTCTGGCAAATTTCACCACGGGATATCGGAATCTTCGACAACTCGGAGAAATCAAACAGCTGGTGGAATCGACCGAATCGATGCTGGCCAGGCCGCACACAATGAGAGAACGAATCCGGATCGAGACGAACAGCGTGACTCTACCTCTTTGGGTGCTGGCGTTCGGCCATAGTATCGGCATTCTTCTGAGCAAACATCAGATGCTTCAAAGTGTTGCGCTGTTTTTTGTACTTTTACAGGAGTGTGGAACTGATGAACCTCGTTCTCAAATATGCCAGTGAGTACAGGAAGAGGTGATCTGCTTCAGGATCTTTCGTGCTTTGAATATTTTTTCGCTGAAAATGAAATGATGTTGAAATTCTGATTGTCAGCTTTGGACGGATCAACGAATACTGCACACAATTGAAGTTATGCAACAGCCAGAATGCTTACAAGTATCTGCATTGGTTCCTGGCAAAATATCGAATGAGTGTCATCTGTTTCGTCGACCCTCCAAGCTCGTTTCCGGGAGAATGCCAACCAATTACTAAGGAGGACTTTCGACCGATGTCACGATTATCCGGTTCTGGCAAAAACGATCCCGGTGAAAAGTGATCCTCCGTGGATCGCAAGGAGAATTACTCGATAGAACCTGGTGTTTGCCGTACGTCATCGTTCGACCGAAGTGCGATGTATTCGACCGTAGTTTTCCGCAGTTTTCTACGCGTGAAACGATCGCCTCCGTCGGACATCCTGGGAAACTAAAATGGAATTTTCTAATGCTACTCTCTGTTTTTTCCTTCGGAGAAAACAATCAAGAACGAACTCGGAGGCCTATAACCATAAAGTAATGCCATATGTCACATGGCATTACTTCCCGGATATGTGTAATCCTGCATATAAGAACCTTGTGTATACATGAAAGGTTCCTCATACGCGACGTTCCATATGTGCGAGGTTCCTTATAAAAAAGTTCTCCATCTGCGGCGTCCCTTATATGTATCCTTCGGGGTATCAGGCAACGGAAGCTTATGTGCGGGACGTTTGGGTGCACTGAAAGATTCCTCGTACGCAATACCTTGAGGAGATGTCCCCGTGTGAAATGTCAATCTTCAGGGTCGGAGACTGGCCGTCTACAGGGAGATGCCGCACTCGATTGTTTGGGTTTCTTCTGAAAACCACGCTACTAAGAGAAGAATGCCCAATGGGAGACCCTCTGACATCTCGTTCGAAATCAGGCAGGAATTCACTGGGATCGGAGCACTCCGCAAAATCAAAAATTTGGGTTTTCCGAAACGGGCAGAGTTTTGTGCAGTGGTTCTCAAACTCTCCCGACTCATCGACCCCCAGGGCGACTCCATTGAAGTCTGTTGAGGCGCCCCACGGAGCACTTGAGCTTCAAGTTCGGGGGTCCATGGGTCCCCTTAACTTCATGTTTCGGGGTTCACGGGTCACTTGAAGTTGAAGTTAACGAACTAGATCATAGATCAGTGCCGTTGATATAACTTTTCTCTGAAATCAGAGCAGGACTCGAAAGGGTCTGACGAGTCTTGTACCCAACCGGAGCGGATCCGAATAAAACTACTCGGAACGTGTCCGGTGTGAGAAAAAATATTTCTGAAGGTTCCAGCGTTCTCGACCGTTCCTCTCTTCCTCGAGGAGAGACCCTCGATTCGAGGCCCAACTTCGAATCGATATAACTCAGCGTTGCAGCGTTGGACGACATTTTTTTGGAAAGCTCTCATCGGGGATTGCCTTTTCATCGCGTCAACGGTGCGCCTAGTGCAGCGGTTCCTGAACTCCCCGGCTCCTTCTCGTCATTGACGACCTCTCCTGGGCCCATCCTCCTAACAAATTTTGAATCTTGATCTCTGATCGGAAGCTGGAAGTCGATGAGAAACATTCAAGCTTCCGGAAATGGCTCAAGTTCAGTTTATTGATGATGACTTTGATGCTCTTGCTTCCGAGCGACAATTCACTCTCTTGACGGCTTCTCTCGGCTTGATGGCTTCTCTTACGCTGCGCGGAAGTAGAATAGTCTTCACATTCCAACGAATGCATTGTCGGCCGAGATAGCTGCAGAGTTTGGCGCTGGAAGGAGTCCGTCGAGATTTCTGAAACCTTTCGTTGTAGCTCAAGATCAAGCTCCGACCTCACACGGTTAGCATTAGAAGTGTGGAGTTTCTCTGGGACTCATCACAGACCCCATCCCATCTCGCCTCTCAGATTCCTAAACAGCCTCTTGCCCCCCTGAGAATTACTGTTGGGCTCACCTCGGGGCTGGGGCCCCCATTTGAGAAATGGCCTAATGTTTCTCGAGATATAACGATCCGAAGTTGGGCCTCGAATCGAGGCTTTTCTAGCGTTTTGAGGCAAATGGATACGGTCGAGAACGCTGAAATCTTCAGTAATTTGTTCCCTCACTCCGGGGAACACGATTCGAGTGTTTGCATTCGAATCTGTTTCGATGAAGAACAGAGTTGCGGCAAAACATGTCAGACCCTTCCGGAGACTTTTATTTTCAGAGACACGTGATCTGAGAGTTTTTTTCGGGTAATTCCACGAGAAGTCTCGTGAATGGGAACTAGATCTCCGGAAAAAAAAGGATTCCGTGCGTACTTTGGGAGCTTCTCCGACGAAAAATCAAAATGCGAGGGAAAGCCGCCCGTTAGCCGTCTTCCTCCAAAAGCGTGGTTCTCGAGGAAACCGCAGAATATCGATTCCATGACCACGCTTCATTGATCTAGGGCAGTGGTTCCCAATTACTGACAATGAGCCGCCGCGACCCACTATCTAGGTGTATTTTCCTCCACGACCCACCATGCATGGGTAGGTAGGTCGCTCAGCAAGTTTCTATCCACGATTGAAGGGCCCATATCCGGATGGTCGTGATTTGATTCTCTCCAAAATCAAGATGATCGTTATAGGTGCCGGCCCCAGCACCGCGGCAGAAAGGAGGATTTATTTGTATATGATGCGAACTTTAATGAATGCCTTATCACCTCAAAAAAAAAGATGACTGTTATAGAAAGTCAAGCCCGCACATTGTCAGTTGCCGGAATTTTTCCTCTTCGTATTATTCCTCCACGGGAGCTCGCTGTCGATGTCGCTCATTTGACATTCTTCCCGAAAGAATTCATGAAATGTTACTTTTTTGTGAGATCAGAAGATACTCAGTAGTCCAAACAATGGCAAACGTCAACAAATATTTATCACGAAGATATTCTTAAGCTGTTTTCCGCGGTTTTCTCGGAAACTGAAAGAGTCGAATTGAGACGTTCTGGATGCGGGCTCTTCAATCTTCACCTTCTCCAACGTGACGAGGCTCCTCGAAGCCGTAGACCGCCGAACACCTTCCTGTTCAAAGTCTCAATCCCTGGACTCCAGGGATACATGCTACTCTCGGCATACATTGTTGGAGACGGCTTCTTGACTCCGCGCGACCCGCTCGCGATTTCTTCGCGACCCACAAATGGGTCGCGACCCGCCTATTGGGAACCGCTGATCTAGGGAGCTGTTCGTCATGAGTGCTGGATGTGGTCGTTGAAGCTGGATTCTCTCCTTGAAATTACGGATCGCGGTTCGGAATGTTGGGGAGAATTTGCCTAATGGAGGTGATAGTGAATCTTTGAGAATCTTCCCATTGGTCCAATGACGGATCTTTTGGAAATGACTTCGAAGTCACTTTCTGCGGATGTAGGCGAGAATCGGCGTCTTATTCTATGGGCGGCATGCCGATGTTTGGTGGGACTCTTGAGATCATCTTAAGACTATTTCCACTTTTCCAAGAAGATTGTTCCACGCCAGTGATCGGAAGAAGAAAGTCCTCTTTGAAAACATTTGAGCTTCAGCTCAAATCAAACTTTCACAATTTTGCACGAGGTTCGTCCATGTCACAATCGACGAGTAACCTTTTGCTCTCGGTTTTGAGGAATATACCTGAAACCCATGAACACTGGGCTTACACAAAGGACCTTTCGATCCGGGCGCTAGCGAATCGACCGGAATCTTACTGACGCTTCGATGGACGAAGTTTTTCCCCTTCTTTTTTTTCGAGGATTGAAGAGCGAGTCCTTTTCGATAGGATCAGGCTTTTGTAGCTTACTCCGAGTAACAACAAACTTGATGCAGTAAATGAGATGATCAGTCTCCCTGAACGTGATGATTTGAGTTCAGAGACGCTATCGGAGGGACCGACGTTCGACCCCTCCACAGTTTGGGCTAACGTCAAGGGCAGTGAGTGCGTCCACGTTGATTTGTCATGATTCTGGAAAATCTAGCCCTCGGCACTCCTACCTGATTTCAACGGGAGAGAGAACTTGACGTGAAACTTTCATGGTTAGACATTTGTCGTGGAGTTCGTCATTTCGAGCTTGACGTGGCAACAGCTGAACTAACACATGCCTCTCCTTCTCTCCGTTGCGTAAGTACCCCTTTCCTCAGTTCAAGTGCCGCAACCGGAGAAAAGCACGAAAAAAAAAGTTCTGACTTGCATCCTTGTTTTCGCGATCTGCGCAATGATTATCGGCGCCGCGGCCACGATACTTTTCGGAAGAAGCTACGAACGGCGCACATCAGCAGGTAAGACCTAAGCCAAACAGGAAAATGTGAAAACTGAATTTTTCGATCTCCATTTTCTGTTCGCCTTATCGACGTCAACTCGCAGCTAACTGACTAATCGTCTGGCCCTTTCAGAAGTTCAGGAGAGTGAATGTGATTCATGCGGTGTGAACATGGTGTGTGGACCCGATGGTCTACGATGTGTGTGCTGGAATGAAAGTTTCGTTCAAGAAGGAAACAAGTGCGTGGTGAAAGGTTTGCTTTTGCGCTCAAATCAATCACCGACAAAGCTGAGTTTGAGTTCTGCTGCGCCGAACATCGCTTGTGCTCCTTTCAGATGGTACCAGCTTCGAGTGCATTTCATGCGATCAGTATTACGATCGGAGATGTAGGAACGATAACAATGCATGCATCTGCGTAGACGGAACGAATGAAATCTTCAACACTTATTGCTACTCACATGGTGTGTCTCAGCGCAGGATCATTGATTGCAATCTGTCTCATTGGAATTCAATGGACGATTTTCCCAGAGAGAGATATCGGCGGCATTCAAAGGATGAGACCGTGTTTCCCGTTGCAGGAAAGTGTCTCGAAGCTCGGAAAGAGCAGGTCAAAAAAATCACAAACCTCTCCTGCCGCCCAGATAGCCATTTAGAACTGGAACAGAAGCTCGTGACGGAGAATTTTGACCTCACGTCGAGGGAAAATGTCCTCGCTTGGAAGGCGATAAAGATGGCACGACTCATTAATCTCGCTCCGACAGCGGAAGACCGAAGTAATGCCGATTTGGAGGTTCGCCTCAAAGAAATGAGCGACCTTTTTCCCATTTGTCAAAAGAGATTCGACGAGGCTGGATTTCAGACACACATGGTTTACGCCTGCTTGCAGACACCTGACTTCTGCAAAGGTCCGCAGAACTTAACTATCGGCGAATATACGAGGCCTGTCGAAGGCTACGACTATGACGATGAGATGAAACAGCATTTCTTAACTCAACTTCCGCGTTTCGAGTTTCTCGCCCACCTCTGCCTCTCGGATGTCGAGAAACCAGAAGTGAAATACAGGGATCTCTTTCCGAAATCTTCATCGGAGCCGATCAGATGCTTGGCCAAATTCGCCATGATTTACAGCAACTTCTGGCTCAAATTCCACCTCAATCTCAGGAAATCCCTGGAGCAACTATTGGGTTCCCCACTAATAAAGCACTGGGCAGTTGATTTTTTTTATGAGCAAGGAGGAAAAACGCGAAAAATCATCGAGTCAGAAGTTACAGAGTTCCATTCGGAGTACGAGAAGATTCATAGGATTACACAGCTGAAGGATTTGGTCGCTTCGGCTGAAAAGAAACTCACCAAGCATGCTGTCATGGGAGAGTACTTCGACGCACGACATGAGAGCGAGGTCGTCGTACCTCACTGGGCAATAATTTTCTGCCACAAAATCGGTGCAGCTGAGAACGAACTCTTGTCTCGCTCTTGCGTGCCTCTCCTTCTTTTGTCGTTTCGGACCTGCGATTTCAAGAGCTCATGGTCTACGAACACTCTCGCGGAAAGCTTGAGTCACGACTTGATAGAGTGCGAGTGAGTAGTAGCTCCCCTGAAGAATATCAACACTCAGAAGATGAATGATTGCTCATATCGTGAACATTCGTGACTTGACCTCCGGCTTGTCCAATGAATTTTATTTCGACACGATTCTGATCTTATCGTTCGTTTGCGTGTCGCCTAGATCATGCACTCGCCCAGGGATGTTGAGGGTTCCCGCTGCGACGTCCGAATAAAAATAACATTATTCTCGCTTCCCCAGGTTCGGAGTAGTGAACGATCACTGCACGAGGGGATTGAACTGCAATAGTCTCGACGCGTACAAACATTTGATTTGGCTCACAGCAGCGTGGGCAATGAAGGGCAAGACGAAGCTGTGCTACGAGAACCCTCCGCCTCATATACCTGGACGATGTCAGCCGGTCAAGAAGAAGGAATTCAGATGACAGTCTCAAAGAGCTTCTTCAAAGTAATTCAATGAAGGGAACAGTTAGAGGCAAGCTTGAAACGCGTTAGTAGCAGCATTGGACTCGACAGAATGATGAGATCTTCCTCTCCGCGGTTCTCACGAAAACGAATCTCAATCGATGTGTTCCATTATTTATGTTCGAAACAGACCAAACACTATGTACATATCCTGTCATTAACTGTTGGACGATTCGTGAGTTCTAACGTGTCCTCGATATCATTCAATAGATGAACTATTCTCATGGCTTCCAGACGCTCATCACTTACCTTTTACCAATGTCCTGCCAATTCCGAAAATCCTAATCTGATCGAATCTCCCATCGTCGTGGCTTGTGACGAACGCCTTCTCAACTTATATTTCCATGCCACAACTCTCTTCAAATGGCTGATGACCACTCGATCTGCATTAGCCTGGATGAAGAGATGAATCGATCGGGAAAAATACCAATCCGCTGCTCGAGTTTGCCCGCGTCGGGAGGTAAAGAACGTTGTACGATGTAATCCCACATTTTATTATCTGTGCTTTTCTCCGACACCACGGACAATGATTGATGCTATCTTCGCTGGACGATTTTCACGTCAAGTCTTGCTATTCGGCGAAATCCCGGCATCTTGCGTTAGATACAGGTCGTTCGCCTCAAACTCTGCGACTTTGTCGCTCGTCGAATCTGCTGAGAATCGATTTCTTCCGCGACCATCCCATTGAAATCAATATCGAATCTCTGCCGCCTATTCTCTCAATTTCTTCCACTCAGGTGTAAGATCTTGGAATACTTTAAAATCCCCCTGATAACGAAGCTTTTGATTTAAAAGATCTGACAGGAAAACCCACGAGATAACGAACCTGGCGGACAATGAACCCTTCGGATAACGAACCTTAACAGATCATATCGATACCATGAATTTGTTATGTCAAAAGGAAGAGATGATCGGAGGGGTGCGAAGTATTTATTGCGCCATGACGGGCCTGGAGTCGTCTCCGAGGATGTAGAAGGTGCCGTGTTTCCCCCAATATAAGCCCGGGCTTATCATCTTTTCTGGACCGGTAAAAAGAGCTTGCTTTTTCGAGACAGACTTATTTCAAGGGAAGGGTTTAATTCATTCCATATTTGTCACAATCGTTGACTGCAGTACCGTGAATCCCCAATCCCCAAAAGTGTGAATCTGACAAGATTTTTTTCTCCCCGCGTTCAACCCGATTTTTCGCAGAAACGCAGGACTCGCATATGCGCACAGCCAAACATTGAAATGTCCGATCCCCAGCTTGAATTCGGTTATTCGTGATGAGAATAGCCATAAAATGCCGGAAATCGAATCTGATAGCAGGAGTTCTCCGATATTCACACAACAATATTCCCTCTCTCGATTTGTCGAAAGTGGGTAGTTCTCAAATACAACTGGACTCTGTAAACAAGGTTCTCGCAACACAGTTTTCGCACTATTTGGAGCAGTTTCTTGAACATTAAACATGGATGTATGATGGAGGGGCTCGGAGGAGCGCTCATTGAATCGAGGAGTGACTGCAATTTGTATGCCCTCGGGAATAGTTTCGCCTTCGTTGCTTCATATCACCGCTGTACCAGTACGAAGCATGTATTCCACTTCACACACGAAATCGCATGATTTCAACCGCCATATAAAGGAATACATGGAATACCCGGCTTTTACGTATCGTAAGTTACCGGGGCGTCGATCGACCCTGAGAGTTCCACCCAGCGTTCCATGTCTCCATCAATCAGTTTTCGTCCTCGCTAAAGTCTGAAAAGTTCGCTCGTGGGAGCGTCTTACCCAAACGTGACCACTCGAGCCCCTTCTCCGGAATAAGCCGCATTCCTGCGGCAAAAAAAGCGACAAGCGATGGCTTCAGCCGCGAACGCGGTGTGTTGGAATGTGTACGTAGGACGACGCTGGAGACTGACACCAGTAGCATGTTGGAGCGTCAGATAACAGTTGGTCGACGATTGTCACGACGACAAGTCAGTTGTCAGCTATCGGAGTGACGACAACAGAATGGAGTCAAATGACTGCGGCGGCGAGTCGGCGCCAAATAAGGAGAGTGAACAGTTATTCCCGGATTTATCCGTTTCTTGCGCGCTCCTACGCTTGAATAGGAATATGTACAGTGAGACCCCGTTACAACGAACACGGAACGAATTTCTCGATACAACGAACAATTTTCACGTGCCCGTTTGGCCAGCCTGCCATAGGGAATGATGGAAGAAGACTCTCGTTGCAACAAATTCTCGCTACAACGAACGGATTCTGTCCGTCCCGTGGGGTTCGTTGTAACGAGGTTTCACTGTATTAGTCTGTACCCGCTTGTTTCGTGCGCCGACATCCCGCGGTTAGAAGTTTCTCGGGAAAGGCATTCCTGTTTATGATGCGTTTTCGAGGAGAAGGGACAGACGGGGGAAGCTGCGAAAACTCGGAGCTTTTGCCTGAATTCCGATCAAACTCAAAAGTGCTCCAGAATCCTGACCGCCACGACCTCCCCCGTATCATGCACAGCCTTCAGCCGCTCCATGGACATAGACCCTTATTTTTTAGCGCACTTCCATTAGAGTGTCCTTCAATATTTCGAACCTCTTGAGTTTCATTGTGTCCATATGTCACAGATTGTTCTTCGATTTGAGGCATCCACAACGAATATTACATGGAACGTACGAGGGTAACACGTACACGTTCTCTCATAAATGAAGTAAACACTTCCATTTGCGTCCAATGTCTAAATGAGTTGGAGACCCACGCACAGCATGACAGTTCTCCGGTCGATTACCTTTCGAAGGTGGAGAACTCATGGAGCATTTCGTTGAGTGGCCCTGTAGGGACGAGTTCGAGTTTCTTCGTTGAACGTTGCAAACGGCGTCGACATGGCTTTTGACTCACTCAAACCACTGCTCAGAATCTTGGGTGTTTCTAAAAGTGGAAAATTTTTCCATTATGTGCCGCGACTGGTGATCTTTCTCACAGACTCAATTGTTCTCTCGTATGGAATCTACGCGATCTACGCTCTCAGTTATCTAATATCATCTGTCTCCGAACTGACCTATCTGAAGTACTTTGCGTTGACGGCTGAAATCGCGTACAGCGCTTCCATCTACGTATGGGGAATGATCTACGTGAAACTTCGTCCGTCGTCGCATGACTATCCGAGGTTAGACTTCTGGAATACTGTCAACATTGTGGTGCTTTTAGCAACGATCGCGCTCAGTGTCAAGGCCATGTATGGACTCCCTGAGGGATCCCTCCACTTGGACGGCTACGTCTGTGAATGGTGTGCCTACGTCTGTGATGGTCTCTACGCGACTGTGGTCAAACTCCAATACTTTCTCGTGACCATTTTGGTTTCCGCCGACTTCATGTCCTACGCCTTCCAAATCGAAACCATCACGTCTCAAGTGACCCTCTGGAACGTCAAAGAGAGCTGCAAAAAGATCCGGAGACTCGACGATTTCCTTGCGGATCGATATGACACGTTTCTGACAATATTTCATTTCCAGTATATTGCAAGATTGGTGGGCGAAATCACCACTGCGAGCGCGAGCCTAGAGTGCGGACAAGGCGGTTACTTCATGCTCCACAACATGTGCCAGCTTCACGTTTTCCTCATGGTGGTTTCTCGGGGCGATCTTGTGGGAGAGAAATTCCAGAGCTTCCGACGCCGAGTGCTTCATATAGCTACAGCTAACAGAAGTGATGAGTTGGACTTGTTTCTGAAGTATCAGCTAGGACTGGGAAGGAGTGGTAGTTCTAGCCTATCCTGGAACTCGTGTCTTTCGTTTATTAGTTTTAGCTGGAGCTTTGCTTTCATGATGTTCCAACTTGCACTCACGGCAAAGCCCGCTTCATGTTAGAAGACAGATTGATCGTTTACGGGAACCTTTCCTAATTAAGGCAGAGAGCTCACACAGTATAACTATATAGTTATTCCGAACGAGGGCCCTAAATTAAGTGTTAGCCTGCGTCGAAATCTCCTGATCATGAGCTCCCTCTCTGATACGTGAACACTCATCGCGGCTTGCATGACTGTCATTCAAGGAGTTCTGCCGGAATTCTTTCCAGGAATCCGCTCACAAAGGTGCTCGCCTGCTTGGTAGGAGGTCCTGATTCCTCGATTCGAAGAAACGCGTTATGTAGCGGCGTCGGCGGCGCCTTTTGTGCGCACGGGAATTCTCGGCGTCAGGCATTTGCGATAATTTGTGGAAACTTTGAGGAAGTTAATCATTATGGGATACCCTCGAAGTCCAGCAGTTTTCTCCGGGTGCCGAGTCAACTCGGAGCATTCACGTTCCCACGGTCGGCGTTGCCTTGAGGCAAAATTTGTTGGACACGAATAAAAGCTCTTCGATGAAATGAAGGATCGTGCTTGTGCCCACTGTTCATACAGTTTATGTTTTCGGTTCGGCGAGGTCTAGATATCTCACAATCAGATTTCAAGGATTCGAACTGGGATGCCTAGTCCCACATTGCTTGCAGCCTTTCGATGGTTCTTGAGCATCATTTGTACTCCATGAGGCCGTCCTAATAGTCGCTTGTGCGCGGTACCTGAACCATCATGAATTATTGTCCGCATTCTTAACTCGCGAGCTATTCCCTTGAGGACTTGGAATTTCGCGACCTTCATTCGATCTTTAATGACAGTATTTGCCAGAGCAACACGATCTCCGAATCGCCCGGACAAGAGGACGCCGAAATGCTCGTCGATGAAGCTCAAATCATCTTCAGAGTTTTGAGGATCGAAACCAAATGTTATCGGATGGCGCGAACGATAGTGGCGATTTCAGATCTCGTGTAAGTTTTCTACCGAGACCAAGCGGAGACTTCGAAATTGGCTTTTCTGGCATATTTCAACTTTCCTTTCGACATCGTGCATCCTATATCCTTGTTTAATTGGGGAAGTCGTCGAAACATAAAGAAATCGAAAGGTTTCTCGGACACTCGCTTCAATGCGTCTCTGGTGGTTGGGATAAGAGTGCTGGCTTCATGTGAGGTTTATGTTGCAGAGCGGGTCTTACGATCTCGAGTGTCTTCTGGAGCTTCGCCTTCATGACATTCCAGCTCGCGATTGCAGCGCAACCATGGACTTGTTGGCAAGTTCAGAGAGGCGAGCTTTAGAAGCGTGGACATCGTTGAATCATTGCCTTGGTTCATCTCCATTCGCCATAACTTACCTCAGTAGCTTCTCGCGATGGCTTCTGGCGGCAAACTCACGAATCATCCAAACAAATCCTTCATCATCTAATCTCGGATTACACTGAGGTCCAGCGTTATTTGTGTCCTTGTAGATACCCGCTTCTTGAAACTTTGTTCGATAACTGACTGTAAAACACCAGAGAGATATTATCGAGAATAATTCTCACCAATATTCTGTTCGTACAGTGATCCAATTTCAGATTTGCATCGCTCGCATCTGAAGTGAGCATTCTTACCTCACTAGTTTTCTCGATCGAATCAGCCGCCAGGAGAGCATGAAGCCTAAGGGCTTCTACCAGGCAAGCGTGTTAAAGGCTTGCAGCTAGTTTTCGCTTCTTTAAATTGTGAACTACTGATCCCTCGGGCGACAACAGAATTCGCTCCGCCTTTGCCATCGTTATTGTTGAGCCCGGGAGCCTTTCCTCAACGCTGTGGTCTGAAGTGCTGCAGTGCTTTCTGATCTCCGAGTCTCATCGAACCGAGGTCTCCGGGCAAATATCCCACGAGCTTTTTGATGACTCGCAAAAGTAAAGAAGAATGTGGCGTTCAGATTTTTCTTGTCAACAACGGTCAATCAAGTTTGGTGTGGTCAGCTTTAGACGTCTGACAATTGATTTGAGTTTTCCATCTGTTACCGGCGGCGTTTCCCACCTATATGTTCAAAACTTCACCAGCGAAACAGTCCAGCACGGTGGAGCTATTTCCCTAAACCCACAGACAGGATGATAAACATAAAACAGTTCTCCAATGCGACAGAAGTACTTGGTGCTAGAACATCAAGTTTTCAGATGCGGGTCGAATCCGGCTGTCCGAGAGTTGACGATCGACTGATGAGTGAGACTACCCACCAGCGGGCTCGGGGTTTTAGATAAATGTCTTCGGGTTTTAGATAAAATCTCAGAATCTCTCCAAGCTCCTTTCTCAGCAATGGTGCGAACAAGAGTCGCCTGGCGGTGGTGAGCATTGAATCTTAGACTCGGAATAGGCTCCAACTCTTTGAGTATATATTCAACTCGACTTGAAATCTATTGTGGAGACATCGTAGAAACCGATAGCTCGAACGTTGAACGATAAGAGAACCTATGGAGGATTTTCTCGGATTAACGTCGATTTGACTGAATCCAAAGAAACATACGAGAAAATGTGTCTTCAATGGCTGAATAAAAAAGCTGGATCACAATAAATTCCGAGGAGGGGGTCGTGCTGCTTACTGAATGCTTGTCTCTGCGGGGAATCGCACACATCAGCTCTCTCGTAATAATAACAGCGCTTTTCGAAACCGGTCGCTGCGCGAGAAACCTCATACCGTTTCCCGTGAAAAGTTTCGATGAACTACCGACGCGACTGCTTTACGTTCGGACGAATAGGAAGAAAAGTGATTGGGCGGCGTACTCGAACAAACCGAGGTACGATGACTATCCAAACCAGAAATTCAACAGAACGATACGCCATCGTAATTGTCAATCACTGGAAGACTGCGGAAGGTCACATGTCAAGGTCACGCAGGGCTCCTGGTTCGACTCGTTCGGGGAACGTTCGTTTTCTCGTCTGTAATCTCACTCTCTTATTGTCAGTCCTCTTTCGAAGATTCGGATGATTATATTCACGGTTAGGAGTGAGCTGATTGCCAAGAGACGCTCCGTTCCTGCAAATACGTGAAAGTTCTCCCGGAAAAGAAAACGAAAGGTCTCACATTTCCCTCGTAATCACAAATCTCATCTGAATTCGGTTCCGAGTCGTACAATTTTCTTGGAAAAATGTGACATCGTGTCAAGTAGGGTTGAATCACGTAATCTCGTCGCTCTCCGACCGAGCGAAACCGAGAAGGAGAAGTCCTCTAAAACTACCTCGAACGGGTCGAACGGATAGAGTATGGTATGCCCTGTGAGGAGCGGCAAGAGAACTCATCATCTATTCTGGTTCCAGAGTTCATAGGATTAAGGCATTCCGGAGATGAAACCACAGGACCTCAGAATGTTGGCGAATTCAAATGAGTGTCTGGATGATTATTCAAAACTTCCTCCGAAATGATCAGGATTCCTCCATCTTGAGAAAAATGCCAACATCGCTGCAGCTGAAACTCAGAAGCAAAGCCAACGAAGAGTAGATTCAAGATCGAGGAGAATTCCTCGAAGAGTAATTCATTTGGAAGTCCAACAACGCCGGCAAACCCGCGGAGAGTTTGAGCTCTCTTCTAGAGACAGATTGGCCCCTTCTTGAGGGCGACATAGAGTGGGAGTAGCTCTGAAACAAACGAGTTGTGAAAACTATTATACGTCCTTTGGAACGAATTCGATGACTGGGTTCCGTGTATAGACCACTCTGGATGCAAAGGAAACTCAAATATCTCATTCGAAGGAGCTATGAATCTCCAAGGAATGCCTCCGAGTAATTATCTGTCTGCTCGTCTCGGTTGTCGTTCCACAGCCTGTAGCTCGAGCTCCTTGTCGAACACACGACACCAGCGTTAATTCATCGTCAATAATTCCACGGAAGCTGCGGTCGATAAGAACGAAGAACCCTGAGGAGGTTTCGAATGAGACTAACGAGTCTTGATAAACCGACCGCGCTCGAGCCAAAAACCTTCGGACGGAATGTTCTATGCGTAGAGAACGACTCTCGCGTAACTTGGATGATTAACTGTTCTGTTCAAGAGATGTCGTAGACTGAGTTTCGTCGAAGCTCGCAATTCAGGTCAATCTCAAGCGCTCCCTTTCTTGATGTGCTGCACCGATAGACCTTGATGAGATTGCCTTATTGAATTAGTCAAGTCGGTTTGGGGAACGGGGAGCCGCCGCATCACCATCCCTGATCGAAGATCAGGTGAGTTTTCAATGGTTGTACGGAGTGAGTGAGGATAGCTACGAGAGCTCTTCCATTCTTTCAGAATCCGAGACTGACTCCGTCCCTCAGAGAATCGAAAGAAGGAAAAAGATAACATTGTTTCATCTCCTTCCGGAATTCTATCACATCTTTCAAAAAGAGACTGAGTTCCCCGTTGCAGTTGAGGAAATGATTGTCAGTTTGCGGATTCACTTTCTCGAATGTGTTTCCGAAGTCATGTAGAAGAAGTCAATGAGTACGAAGGCCAACATGAAACGCTACACGAAGTGTTTCCGGAAATGGCGTCGTTTTGCACAGAGAAAAAGACTATACTTGGCTCGTTGTCGCGTCGGCTCGATCTTCCGTTCACGGACCGATGCCTCCCAAACGAAAACTATTTGCTGGCAACACGCTGACTGCGAATCCTGGCGGACAAACTACAGAAAATCAACCAACGAGTACTCTTTGACCTCCTTCCATGTCCTCCTCAACTTCATTCGCGGAGAGTGATAACATGGTAAGGCGAGATGTGAAGTGGAAACACAGGAATCTGTTGATTTCTTATTTCATTCAAAATCGTCAATTTCCCCCTCATACGTCAGTTACATCGGATGCGCTCTTAGAATTGGGAAACCCTGCACCGTTAAACACGAAATGAAGCTTCAACTTTTCGCGGCGTGTGTGGCTGCTGCGGGTTAGTCATTCTTCTCATTTTCGATTCATGTATCGGAGAAATTTGGAGTTGTTTGATCGTTTCCGTTTGTTCTCGACTGCGCAGAAGCCAAACTTTGTTCAGCATGACTAGATTCAGTTCAATGTCACCAAAGCAGTTTCTGCGCAGGACTGGAATACTCGAATACAGTCCAAATCTTCTGAACACAATATCGACATTAAAAAAAAATTGTCCACTTGAAAGGTGTCGCTGTGAGTCTTGCCATCGAAGCCTACGATCTCCCCGATGGAGCTGAGCTCATCGTAGGCCCGATCAAAACCACATTCAAGTGTCCGGAGAAATACGGATATTGGGCCGACGTGGACAATGATTGCAAGATATTCCATATATGCCATCCCGTGGATTATCCAGATGGTGAGTTGACAGAAGTTGATATCAGCGATCTTCGGTCACCGTTCATCTCATGATAGCACTTCAGCTTAAGACTGAAGTATTTCTCTTGACTGAATCAGGAAACTAGCACTCGGATCTGATGCGAAATGATAAAAGTTTCACGATTTGACTATTGGCTTGCAGCCAGAACTCGTTTCCATTTCTTCCATTTGGCGTCACTTCTCATTAGTTGTTCCCAGCATGAGACAAATCACTTTTCATGATCAAGTACGCGAGTCTATTCGTCAGGCAAACACGAATTGTTCACCTACTCGTTCTTCTGCGGGAACCAAACCGTGTTCAATCAACTCACGTTCACCTGTACATGGCCCGATGAGGCTGTTGCTTGCGCCAACTCACCGGTGAGAGTTTCGATGATTTTATTACGTCTGATTCATTGTCGACTTGAATCGTAATACGACCGATTCGAAGTCGTGAATCCACCGGAAAATAATTCCCCATTTTTCAGGAGTTCTTCTATCTCAATGATCGCTTGGGTGTCAAGGATGCCAAATTCTTGACCTTCGAAGACATCGAGAAAGCCAAGAGATACATTCCACTGTACAATGGTCAAGCCAACACCCTCGGCAGTTCGAAATAGTTGCGTCCAAAATCATCAGGCTGGCGCTATCGCGTAAGTCTCTACTTTTCACGATGTGAGAATTTCGTCAGTTCCATCAGAATCATGAATCACAGGAGACGGTCCAGATGAGTGAGACCTTGCCGTGAATGCCCCACGGTTGAGCGGAATGATTCCTTACAGAGGGGGAAGATATGGCACACAATTCCCTAGATGACATCTTGATATGCAATAAAACAATTATAAATTGATTTCTACTTTTCGAAGTACGTTTTTCCTTAGACCATAAATTCTTCCCAAAATCGTTCGATCAGTCCTCGTTTTCTCATCATCTTGGATCGAGAGTGGTCGCCCAGGTCGAGGTTCTGAGGAATGAGTTCCAAAGCGGCCCAATTTGCTTCAAGGCAACGGCGAGATTTTGAATAATTCGACGGTATTTGCTTCACGTTTCTTGCTCGATCGTAAGCTCCAAGTTCTTCTAATCCCCGGCGGGACGTGATCCTCTTGGCAGGAGAGCTTAAGCCGCGTATTCTTACTACGGTCTATTCAGAACTCGTGGTGACCTTAGAGTGGATGTTAATTTACACTCCTCGATCTTCCTCTCCATCGAGGTGGCCAATTCGAATCTCCAGTGCCTTGAGGAGAAATTTTCCCTCCTTGACTTCCCGAAAAAGTTCAGCGTGGGTGAACTACCCCTGAGCCCTGGGGAGGTATTACGGAGCTTTTGAATTGGTGTTTTTTTTCCCTTCCTTCTTCCAAGATTCTGCTGGAAGCAACGACTTTAGACTTCTGACTCGTGACCATATTTAACAACTTTCTCGAGTTGAGCACTTCCTATCAGTTGAAGGTGGCGAATTTGCGAACGTTCGCAAATGTAAGGTGATCTTCAATGGACAGTGTTGGAAGTTTAGGCCTCTTAGCTTTAGCTCAGGCAGGTATCAAGTGAAGAGTGACAGTCGAGCGAAGACTACTTGATATTTCTCAACAGACGCATCATTCCATCCTCCTTGGTATCAGCCTCTCATGGAGGAGACTTTCCTGGAAGGTACAGAGACGGACGTGAGTCACGAAGCAAAATATTTACAGCAAAGTTTCGAGGTACAGTTTGAGAGGTCCACTCATGGTGGGCCAAGTTCGCATTCCTCTCCGCATGCGAGACACCACTTCACTGAAGAGTGTTCGTAAATAGCCCGGGAAATTCTTCCCAAGGTTCTCGAGTACCTTCCTCTTATAAGCAAAGGAAGCAACCCAACGTGAGTTATGAGAAAACAAAATCGGAACTCTGTTATTTCGAGTTCCGAGTTCGATTCACGTTCTCCAATGAATGAAAAATATTGAGCTGCTCAATCGTGACGACCACTCAAGATGCCTAATGGGAGCTTCTGAGCGTAGGCTGGAGGAAATGCCTCACGGATGATATTCAATGCTACACCTCAGTAGAGCTTGGAAGTTTAGGCATTAATCATTTTTGAACCTCCATCAATCAATATGAATTGATGGATATTCAGTGAAATAGTGCCTGATTATTCCAGCCCATGACTTTGTTGGGTAAATATCATCGAAGTTATAAACCTCCGATGAATTTATCCATGGATTGATGGAGGCTGATTAATGAATAATGCCTAAACTTCCAAGCTCTACACCTCAGGAAACCAAGTCCCGGAGGCACCCTCCTGAGGGTGAGGATCGTTGTCACAAACTCTTTTGACACGAACAGCCGCCGTGGAAGAAGCTCAGAGTCGAAGAGAACGAGAGGGGAGAATGAAAAGCCACGCGATAACAAGCGGGAAGTCTGTTTGTGTTGCTTGAACTCACAGATTCGCTTGATACGCGGTGTGAGGAACTCATTGGAATGCTGGGAGTCTTGCGCTTAAGGTCGTGGAGCTTTCCGATTGAGATTCCGAGAGCGATTGTTGAGCGGAGCGAGAAGTCGATATGGCGTTCATCGGCAGTCGTGTATGGTGTTTCCACTCCGTGAGATCAAGAATCGACTACAAGTTGTTTACCTATACATACACAAAGAGCGAGTGCCCGAGTGAGTAACGACGCGATCGTATTATTGGACGGCCGGATCTCGCTTCACTTCGAGACCTCACAGGTTCCGTCGGCTGTTACTAGGCCGACTCGCGTGAGATTCCGCCAATCTTTTTCGGCAACCAAACCACATAATCGTGAGCTGAAAAACGATGCAAGTGTGTGAGCATACGAGGCTATGTCGAAGATCTCCTTGCCAGGACTGTGTGGCGACAGCTCCACAGGAGCTAATTAATGAGAGCTCCTCTTTGGTGACAGAAAAATCCGATCAATGACTCGAGAACCTCTCCGGCGCGGCAGCCGAGCCAGCTGGAGTTTTTAGGATTGATCTCGAACAGAAGTAACAACCAAAGTAGCGGTCACGACTAGAAACATCTATACTCACAATGTTAGGCTCACCTGGAACCTTCTTTCTGTTCTTACGATAGTTCGTCCCTCTACTCCTCGGTCGCGAAAGCTGAACGGCACGTCTCGTCCTTAGAGAGAGACCTGAATCCCAATTACGCCTCTGTTTGCCTCGAGGAGTATTGAATTTCGTCGGAGATTTGACTTTCGGATGATACTTACGCTGAAGTTCCTCAAGTTTTCAGTCTTCCAGTTCTTCGAGACAAGCAGCCATAGCCGGAAGTGTATTTGCGGAGAGTTTTCCGTAGAGCTCTCTGCCTCCAGTTGAGGATACTCGCAGGCTGAACGAATTAACGGGGTGGCGAGACCAGTTGAGTGGCTCCATCAGCTTTGCGCTGACTATTGAAGTCAGATGGTCCTTTAGGGAATTCCGTCGGCCGGCAAAAATCATTATCACGTCAAGGCGGCTGACGGCCGGCCGGCCGCACCGCCCGGAGCATTCCCGGTCTCCGGTGCTCAGTAAGTGAAACGAGCTCAGTGCGCTGACGAACTCCTCCTCCGTGAGTAAACACCGAGCAGGAACAATAATCAGCGTTTGGACCGAGAGCGATGCGGATCCAAGCGATCAGAAACGTCGCTTTCATTTTCCATTCGGAGCCACCGACAAACTCCTCAGTGGTTCCGGCGAAGCGATTCGGATGCCTTATCGCCGGCGATGCTGCGTAGGAGCCGGACAGTACGATTTATACTCGCTTGGGTTACTCGATCAGTTCTTATCATTGATCGGGCAAGCGGAAGAGATTTTCCGCAAACGCCATGAATAATTCATCGACTCGTAATGTGACGAATCGAATTCACTGTGACAGTAAGATACAGAGGGATATAAAGCGTCTCTCTGCGGTTCGCTTGACTTCTGCTCGCGTTGTCGCAGCTGCGGAGCCGATCCGTTGATTGATGTCCGGATTCGAACTTGGAGTCCATGGAGGAAAAAATCGTCAAAGGGAGTTTGTTGGAGGAGAACAAACCGAGCGAGGAAACACTGAGCTGTCAAAATCATTTCTGAGGCAACTAGGGATGAGCGGTGAATGAGCTCTTTTTGAGATGTGTCAGATGTCTAGAAAATCTGTCTTCCAGCATTAGAACTCCCTTCAATGATTCGGTTTCGGTGTTCTGAAGGACTTGAAGGCCTGCTGCCCGTGCTACCTAGGCCTTGCTTGGCAGGATGATAGCGCTGGCAGTTCAGTTGAGTGTATCCACAAAACACCAGATGGCATGTCATTAGATGAGAAGTTCGCATGCCGGACATGGCTCGCTTGATTGTGAAGTTGGGAAACCATCCTCTTGGAGACTCGTGAGACAAGGACAGAGAACTTGCATCCCATGCAGGATCTGGCGGCGTTTCTACGTCGCTGTGACGCTATTGGTGGACGTTTGTCTTCATGAGCTGATAAACACCGGGCTGTAAACATGCGGGATTGTGACAGGATCTTGGGTGGATCGCAGTTCTGGCCAGTGTCTCTCTTGTGATGCATCATCCGACAACGAAAATCAGAAATCACGTGATGAGATGTTCTACAGTATTTGAGGCTACAATGTTATGAGTAGAGCTTGGAAGTTCAGGCATCATTCATTAATCACTTTCCATCAATTCATGGATAAATTGATCGGAGACCGATCACTTCGATGATATTTGCACAACATAGTCGTGGACTGGGGCAATCAGGCACTATTTAACCGAATATCCATCAACTGATATTGATTGATGGAGGTTCAAAAATGATTCATCATCATCATTTATTTATAGTTTTACATATTATCACATGCTAGCTCAGGCTGCATACAGTGACTACGGAAGGTTACAACTGAACTTTCTCCAGTATGGAGCATCGCATGGCTTGGTTAGGTCGTATCGAAGCGCTTTTTTAAACCTGGAGTCGCTGCAGTTCGATATTTACTTGGAATTTTCGTCGAAATCAACCTTTCGTCCTATTGTTTCAGCGCTGAGTCGGCGATATTCGGCGACTTTCGCTCGTTGCCGCATTCTTATTCATCTCACTTCCCCGCTCAATTCGAAAGTCTTCCGCTTCGGCGGTGACGTAGGTTATTTCTGCTCGCTTCCGCAAAAGCATCTCAGCTTGCCTTAGGCGACCCGTTGGACGTGACTTCCCGGTGCTTCGTATAGATTCGATTAGGACGAGCGAATTGTCGGAGTCTGAAAGAATTGCGCTGCTCTGCGGCCGAGAAATTCGTCCCGGGCCTGGAAGCTTTCCGCAAAGGTGGAATTCGTGATCAGCGGTATTTTCGGAAGAGCAGTTACTCTGCTGGTTTGCCTTCCTCGGATACTTATACATTGATATTTCCACTCAACTTGATGAGAACGTCATGAGGTGAATGAGACCCTCGGCTCTGCTCGCTTGGAGTCATCGAAACGATATCCGGAGCCCACAGTTTCCTCAACGGACATATTGGATTCTGACGAGGCCATAAATTATGTTTTACGGTCCTCGCTACCGCGTTCGGCGCGAGATGGAGGAAACAGTAAGATTACAAAACTTCCAGAGCCATGACGGTCGCCTTGGGCTCTCCGTGCAATGGAGGCCTTCGTCACAATCGATGACAACGAAGGAAAAGTTTTCTTCCGATCACTCGACCAGCACTTTTCCTCGGAGACTTGTTTCCAAGTTCGGCGCTATACGACGTCCTCCTCTCTAGAGCGGCTGGAAAATCCGCGATCCTTGTGGAGTATTTTTTGTGACAGAATGACTGCTGCGCAGAAGCTCACGTCCAAGTAAGCTAACACTATGGGAAGAGAGGGAAACGCTTGCGGAGAAAATACTCGACACGAGCTCCAGTCAATGAAGCTATCTTTAGATCGAGACAAACGATTTATAAATACCTTTCCCCTCCTCCGATTGAACACTCGGCAATAGATCGCCAAGAAAATTTCCACCAAAGTAGGAAGGCACTATAAAAATGATTCCGGGTCTGTCGGATTGAGTTGTTTCTTCGATGATGGTGGATCGCGAGGCCTAAAACATCGGTATCGGGAAAGATGGGGAGCCAAGGCCTCTTCTACCGAACTGGCTCTATAACTGAAATCGAAATATAATAAATCGTCGAGATCACGAAAGAAAGAGTCGCAGTGATCCGGTTCTTGGCCGAAGAGGGTTCTCTTTGGTTTTTTATGAAATGGCAGCAGTCGGAATGTGCGGCTCTGATAAAGTAGGTTTAGCGGTGTCAGATTTGCGGAGTTTCATGCTTGGCGACGAGTCGTCTCCTTGCGGTCGATATCGGTGTTATTTACGGGAGTCTCCTTGCATTGATCATGATTATACGTCGAGAAGTTCATCCATTCAGTTCTCCGATTTCAGATTGGCGGGATTTCAACATTCCATGGAAGTAGACATTTCAATTTCGTTGATTCGACACAAAACACACCAAACTCGACAAACGTAAACAATTCTTTATTTGGCAAAAAATTCACGGACGACCGACCGTAACAGAATAGATTTAAGACTCAACGGGCGCACCAGAGTAATACTCTACTTTGACTTCACTCCGCTAAAGAGAATATTTCGACATATCTGCGAGGAAGATTGAACAGTCCTCGAGTTTTCTCAGC
Source organism: Neoseiulus cucumeris (assembly GCA_021527715.1). Lineage (NCBI taxonomy): Eukaryota > Metazoa > Arthropoda > Arachnida > Mesostigmata > Phytoseiidae > Neoseiulus > Neoseiulus cucumeris. The sequence goes on along the minus strand of JAJSRV010000026.1, from coordinate 1,027,005 downwards.
GGATCTCTCTCTGAGTCCTGGACTTGATTCGGGAGTGAAATTTCCTTAATGATAGACTTTAACCCTCAACTCAGAGGAAGCGGGATCTGCCGAAATTTCGCCGAAATACTCCGAAATCAGAAAAGTGATTTCGATGCCGATGCGCCGACCCGAGTGAGAACCCAAGGTTTCTCTGTGGTTTTCAATTCGAGCCGCGGATTTTCCTCGGAGGCGACACTTTCCGGAATATTTGGGGTACGCCCCGGGTGGTGCTAAGTTCGTGCATTCTCTGGAGTGGCCTTTCCACTCAGAACAGCGACACACGAGGGACCGAAAAGTGCTGCGATAGCGCAAGTGTCTACATGGAGAACGAAGGGCAGTTTATCAAAGATGCCGGCAGCTTTTTCTATCACCCGATGCCGTCTGAAAACTCTCCGGAGTTTTGAAAAATGTGACAAGTATGACGCTCAAGAAAAATGAGGGAGCAAACTGTTCCGGAGAACCCGCCAATGACCTTCTCGAATAGATTGCGGTAACGTTGCACAAGGTATCCATATAGGCATGAAGAAATCGGACGATGCAGTCGTACCTCGTCCGCAGAACTTGTCAAACTTTGGAGAAGAGAGAAGTTCGAGTGTCGTGCAATTTTCTTCCTCTGATGAAATTCAATTCCCTCGAGAATATTATGGTTTTGAACGGCGTTCTCGGGATAACTTCATGTACTTCGCTTTCCCAGCGCTCAGCTCGGGCATTTCCAACCACCGCTGGGGCCGAACAGTAATGAATGGGTCCCGCTGTTTCCGTTTGGCTTGGGATATTGATTAGTTTTGAATCAGACAGTGAATATTGATCAGATGGAACTATTGAATTTAAACCGCGGCAGTGTCCAACGAGACTGTCTTCAATGCGAGACGGGAGGGTCTGCCCCTATGGTCTTAATTGATTCTTCTTTCCACCCCCTCCTGACCACGATTCCGTCGTCAAGTCTGCATCGTTCCTTCATTTCAGGCCTGACTGCTGGAAATATATCGTCGTCTTCCTGCAGCTGCACTGTGGGGTATTTGAAACTTGAGGCGATCAAACATACTTCCTGAAGTAAATGTGCGAATATTTTTTTTCTCAGATACCACGAGCCTGTCGGAGGATTTTGTACGAATGGGAATTTTCAAGATAGTTATTTTTCCGTTCTTTCGTTGAATTTTCGTTCGGTCGATATCCGAAATTTCAAATAATGCATCGTAATCAGGCCTGACATGGCTGAGGCGACCACTGGAGTGTCGAAATGATTTGCGCCACAGCCCTCAACTGGAAGCTTCATGTATCGATTACAAAAAACCCTGTTTCGAATATTGTCCTACAACAAGGCTCGTAGTATTTAGGAAAAATAAATATTCGCACATTTTTTTCAGGAAGTATTTTGGATCGCTTCTGGTCCAAATACCCACTTTGCGCTGTTTTGTTTAATCAAGCGATGATCTCGTCTACTCAGGGTCTCTGGCCGTCTTCTACCCATCGCTTAGCACTGATTGCATAACAGGAAGCTTTTTTACAAAACTTCCGATGGAATGCGTCTCAATCAGATGGGTTCAAGCTCGAAACTATGAAAATATGAAATGCCATTCTATCTGCACCAAATGAAGTTGTCGACCGTATGCAAAGAGACATGGGTGTAATTAATCAAGGCTCTCCCCAAGTGTGCATCACGCGGGAGCAATTAGGCTGAGTGAGTGTAGTGTACGCTCAGTCAAGAGCAAGAAGGACACCACGAGTAGAATGCGCGAGGCATCGAGAGAGAGAGAAAGGATTCCAGATCCCCGGGAGACCTGACGAGAGATACTCCTTTGAGACCCCCAATTCGGAGTTCTCCCCATTTCGGATGGTGAACAACGGGCATCCCCCTCCCCCCGGAAATTTCATGATGCAGTTTCCCAAACTTCGCGATAGTTGACGAATCGCTTCATGGAAAGGCGTACTGCACCTTTTCCATTGTGCGTGTGGTGGTCTCCTGTTGTAGAGGAGATCTGTAGAAGGCGAGCCATCATAGTTATTTCGGGTAGCTCTTGCGGGAATTCGCTTCCGATCTCATTTGAATCCCGCTCCGATTCGTGTACGGGATTAGTTGGGATCGATTCGAACGTCTGTCGAGGCACTTGAATATTCAATCGCCCGCTACCTCTCAACGGGGCTGTTTTGAGAATTAGAACAATGAAGCGTCTGACACACAATCTCCTCTCGAGTTCTTCTCTTGTCATTCCTTTTTTCTTCAGTTTGTCGTCGTTCTCACTCTCATCACCGAAATCCCTGCTCTCGGATGAGCCGTTGAGATGTCTTCGCTTCGCCGCGAGCATTTCACTACAAAGGTCGTCAGGAGGATTTCCCGCTCATCAGTCAGAAGAAATAACACGCATCCTGAGCCCTGAGAGAACGTCTCACTACACACATCAGCACGACGAAAAACATTCTTTGAAGTGCAAACGGCCTTGGATCGAGAGAGAGAGAGAGAGAGAGAGCCGGAAAGCTCGCTCGGAACGACCGAGTCGACATTTGGAGATTTCATAAACAAAACACGTTCAGCTGAAACATTTTGCGAGAGTTCGCGTCGCGAAAGTCAGGGCGGAAAGGATTTTCTCCACGCGAGGAGCGAATTCCGCAGTTGATCCTCGAAAATCTCGTGGGTGTGATCCATGATCTAGTTTCCGGGTACACACAAAGGAATCGAAGATTTGTTTGGTCACGACAGTATCTGGTCACGCCTTCATTTCAAACGCGAGGCCTCGGGTGACAATTGACGTCAGCGTTCTCCGCGGCAGAGTCAATACGAACTTTTGCAACGTTCGAATAATTTATTCAAATAAGCAGCTTGGCTTGGTCTTGTTTGTTTTCGGAGGAATTTGCTCGTGCAAATACTCTGCATGACGTCATCGCAAACGCTAGCGTTGACAGACAGCCCTCGGTGGCCTTATCGTGAAGTCTACAATGGCTCAAGGCTGTTGCGGGACGAAAGTCGGACAGAGAGAGCGCCTTTTCCTTGAACCAAACGAAAATCGACTCCGATTCCGAAACTTTTCCTTCCTCGAAGTTTCGGTTTTCCTTTTTTCCATTTCGGAGCCCGGATTTCTTCTCAGGGATGCCGTGCGTGCGAGACTTCCTGTGGAAACTCCATCTGAGGAACGAGTCGAGAATTAATTCAGAAAAAAAATATGACCGCGGCAAGGGGAGGGTGTAGTTGCCGGAGCATGTCATGCATACAAGTAACATGCATGCTTGAGCTTGCGCCCGCTCGGTCTGATGGTGGAACGTGCGGCGGCCGGCTCGGTGGTTAGCGAAAGTGCTTCGGACGAAGTCATGTAGTCTCGCCGACATCGAAGTGACATCGCCATTGTGCTGAGTCTCCATCGTTAGGCGCCGCAGCTTAGAAGGTTACAGTTAATTTGGATAGAGTGCCGCTATCCATCGGTGCCAAGGCGTAGATATGGAGGGTGTAGTGACCCACATGAGCTCCATGAGTACGGTTCTCTCACACCCTCGCGGGCCTCAACGGACGAATCCGGCGGATTGAAGGTTGAATTTACTCATGAAAGTCTCGTATTACCTGCAGCTAGCTACCTACCGGCGCGAGGTGCACGAATGCGTCAGAGGAACTTGAGGAACAAAATATACAAAGAGGACTCTCGTTCGGTGAGGTCCTGTTGCGTAGGCGGGAAGACGCGATGATCCCTCCCGAACTTCGATGACGCGTGACAAGAACTCCCTGTTTTAATTCCTTCCCCGTCACGTGTGACCCCGATCTGAGACCTTGAACGTTTTTTTTTCTTCCATATTTGGATTGGAGCTTCGTCCTCGTGGGGACCCTCATAGGAACTCAATCTCGGAACCTTTCAGTTTTCTCTGACTTCGTTCCCGCTGTTCCGGGACCGGGTCTTTTGCGGGTGTGAGGGAAACTCGTTTCTTTCCAAGGGAGTGGGGAACGAACTTCCCCCAAAAATGTTTCACGTCCATTCCGAGTTGCAGAAACTCCAATTCTGTTAGTCTTCTGGAGGTCGTTAGAAGTTTCCCCAATCTCGTTACGAGATTTTCTTCCAGATGTCTCGAAAAACATTCTCTCAGACGTTGAACAAATGGGTTTTCTCCATTTGCATGCACTAAAAGAAAAAACTCCCCCGGGAGAAAGGCAGAAAAAAAATATGAATCGAAAGACCTGGCTCTAAGAACACTGACGAATCGGCCTAATGCTGTGGCTAAATCGTCCCTCATTAGCACGGGGCTGTGATGTGCTTTGGAAAGGTCAAGGTTTTCGGGCAGACGTGTAGAATCCCTGTTGTTCAGAGGATGCTCACAATGACAAGTCTTCCGTGACCGAAGGACAACGACATCATTTAGTGGATCATTCATGACGGAGAGAATCTAACAATGATCGAGTATGTGGACGATGCCTCGTATTCATCTGATTTCGTCCACAACGAAGTTCACGTCGAAGCGAACCCCTCGCTCGATCTTCCTTCCTCTTCCAGAATTCATGAGAGACCTGCTTTGAGGACGAGCCAACAATGAGTCTGATTCTTTTGAATGTGAGTCGCTGTTGAAGAAGCTTGAGGATGTCGACGAAGGGAAGAAAGACAAAACCTTCTTATCCAAACAGTCGAATCCGGCCAAACCTGTCTAACCTTTTCCGAGGCGTCTAGCGCCAGACTCAAGTTTTTCCGTAGCAAGGAGCTGAAGAATGATTTCTACACCTTCCCGAAGAGAGGGAGATGAGTTCTTGATCTGAATACTTTATGGAAGCTGGCTACAGATTCACATCTGACCCGAGCCCGAAACTGCCTGCGAGGAGGATGAAGGCCTGCTAGGACGATGGATGCACTCCATAGAATATCGGGTTCATGAGACCACGGAGCTCAAACTCAGAGTCCCGTTCGTCCATCTCATCTAACCGCCTTACAGCAGGACGCGTTTTTCTCCTCAAATCGAATGTCCCCACTTACCGAGGGGGGATTTTCTTTCTTCTCCCGAAGTATAGAGCCCACGTGGGACCTCTTCTCCGTTACATTTCCACCGATAATAATCGAGTTTTCAAAAAAAGAGCTCAGTGTTCGAGGAAACACGGCTCCTTCATTGTGCTTGGAGCTGACGCAGTCTCAGTGAACTCGCCCTTCTATAGAGATGGATGCGGACATTCAGGCACTCGTCTCGATTCGATCCCGCTTCCCTTTTTTCTCTCCGAACGAATGGGATCCTGTCAATGCTTGGAATGGACAACATCGAAACTTCCTCTCGGAAACATGGTGCACCGTTTCAATGATGTTTGCAGCGACCGACGCAGGTCGACACATGCAACACACGCTCATCTGTCCCGTGAAAAGCAGTAGCATGTTTGTGAAGGAATCTGTCGCGTCTATCAAAGAAAGCAACGTTTCTTTCCACGCACATCTCCTCTCCCACGCCTGGCTCGATGCGAACGCACAGTGGATCGCAAGCTCCTTGTATCGATAACGAAGGCGCGCCATCCACACGGAATCAACAAGGAATAGCTCCGGGCAGGCCTCGAGTCATCGACGAAGGCGGCTCATCCAAAACTTCCCGAGCAGAGATCTTCCGCTTCGGTTTCGGCCGGTCGATTGTTTGAATGTTTCTCGTGGAACTGTTTTCTTATGTAGTTTCCAAGGATATGGAAGCGTCTGGCGCAGTCGAGCGAAACGCTACAGCACGATTGAATCGTGCGATCCTGATTCCCGTCTCGATGAGGCCCTAGTGTTCGGACAGCTCGGCCCATATTGAGGAACGACTTCAGTGAATGTGCAGTGGCTTCCGTTGGGCTCCAGGCAGTGAACCAACCTTCCTTGCAGGAGACCTAGAGTTTGACTCAAGGGAGAAGCGAGTAAGGAAAGGAGGGACCGAGGATTCATTAGTTGTCTGTGGTCAAAAGCATTGTTTCCCAACTATGTTCCCGAGTAAATAGTAGAAGGAATAAATAGTCTGCGTCCAGACGAGGTGTACTCTGGGCTTATCTTGAAGTTTCAAGGTCACTCACAGCTCGCCCACGGCCACTCTGCTGCATGCCTTCGCTCCCGACAACCAACTCGGGACTCGAATCTCAAATAGGGACGTGTTGGCATGAAGGATGACCAAGGAAGCGTTCGGTTTCCGCCTGTTCACAAGCTCGGATGAGCACTTCCCGACGGAACGGGGCGTCAACTCAACACGGATAACCAAGAGGCTTTGTTTCGTCAGTTGATAACATTTCTTGGAAGGAATCGTCTTCAAATCGAGGGTTCTGTATCAAGAAAGTGTAAACCAGAATCTCTGTTCCAGATACTGAGTAGCGAATACAGTCACTGTGGTTCGACCCCATGGATGGTTTTCACCTCGCAAAGCGGTCATTCTGTTCTACGTCGTGGCCTCCAGAGGCTCAGGGCAAGGCATGAAAGGATTCCGTTTGAGCTTTGCTCGAGTTGAGCTGAGTTGAATCGAACCGGCCGGTCTACACAAACATCCCTTACACTCCTTGGATAGGAGCTATCCGGAAAGTAAAGCGACGAGTTACGCCCACGCGGCTCAGAGAAGCTTATTCAGTGATCTCCAGGAGATCTGATGGACAGACAGGAGAACTTCCTTGGGTTCACCTCTGGGGAGTCGTACATAGACATCATCATCATCATCATCCGACACTGATTCAAGACGATCCAAAAATGAACCAACACTTATCACGCCATTGCTGTCATTGAAAGCAAAACCGTGTCGTCGTTCCATGCTTTCCGAAAGCTCCTCCGGCGTCTAGAACAGTGCGAAGAAAGAGGTCGTGAAGCATTTTCGTTTATGATAGTTGATATGGGGCGGCGTATGGAGCATCGCGAACAGAGCGGCCCTGTGATATTCAGCCATCGCACGTCGTAAGCACACCTTGCACGAGGCTGCGAGTGAGCCATGGGCGCCTGGGGCGCACTGCAGATGCACGAAGCCATTGAGGTGACAATGAGGTCGTGTCAGGGCATAACGTGTTAGCGTTGTCGGTATCGTCGCAACGCTCCGTATTCAGATTCGTAATGCGGCTAACTGAACGACTTTTTTTTCTTGTGATGGGACCGCATATTTTGCGAGATTTGCGATCCTCGAGTTTTCATGACCGTTTCTTGCGCCCGGCCGCTCCGGTTTCTTTACGCTTTTCGAGGATGGAATATGTCCGGAAAGCAGCCAACGAACACTCCGTGTCCTCAACGTGGGAACTATCTTGAATTTTAGGCTCGCGAACCTCCGCCGGAAGAGAATAACTTCACTCTTAGACTTCACTGCAGTCGTTTCCAGCGACTATAGATTTCTGAGGCTCGCTGACCCGCTGATGCTGTCTTTTACACTAACCCCTCTTGATCCTCTCCGTTTCCTCCGTCGGGAGACGACTCGCGGCTCAAATCCGCCTCTGCAGTGCTCTATGGAACGGATCACGTGACAAGCTGCTCCCTTTGCTCGGAAAGAGATCGATATCGAGACTCCTTGTCATATTTTTGAAACGAAACATTGATAACGAGGTTGATGATTGGATCGCCGAAACGTCCGACACAGCGGCGATTCCACGTTCGTTTTTGTCGCCAGCTCCAGGCGACCCGAGGGACCAACACATGAAAGCACTGTTCCGGTTTCCGCCCGAGACTCTGTTGCCGTTGATAGCTCGAACCTGTTGTCCAGACAATGACGATTCTGGAACGGATTTTCGATAAGTTCGCGCCCCTGGTCCACTCGAGTTTCATATATGAAAAGTTATTGATATGATTTCGATTGAGCCTTTCTTGCATACTATCTGCCACGACTGCCAAGTTAACTCACCACGGTGCGAAGGTTTGAGGCATGAGCTCGGATGCTTCGATTCCTCGCCGAACATTGTGGGCATCCGGTGTAATTGAATTATTTCGCAGAAGCAGAATATTCATAGCAACCAAAATAGATTCGTGTTTCGAGCGATCGTTGCATGCTCAAGGATGCATGCTCGGAGAAGTAGCACTGGAGATGGGAAGCAGCGTCGACAGCAGTGGCAGTGAAACGAGTCGAACTCGTTACGCGGCCTGCCGGTCGATATGGAGGAAGGAGCTCGTTGGAAGATTCGTTCCTAAAATTAGCGACTGAAAACTCTCGGCTCAGCTGTCACAAGTGGATAATTGCATTCGGATAACATTAAGGTTTTCCAACGGAGAGCAAAGCAATAGCCGCCTACACTTTCCGTAGAGTGCTACTACACGCCGCCCTTGAACTTGCGGGAAGTTTGCTCCGTTGATTCCCTTCGGCAACAAATATGAATTCCGGGACGATACACCAAACTTTCGGAGCTGGAGCTTAGTACGACGCGCACGCAAAACTGCCCCGGGATGTCGCACTCGAGGAATGATGAACTTGCAGGCGGAATTCTCTTTTCAAATGACTCCCATGTCTAGACCTTCACTATCGACCCTGATCCTTGAGAGTCCCTTCGTGTTGACCAGCAAACTCTAAATATGAGTGGAAGTCGGGAGGACGTCACATTTCTAAACGCCAAAAGAACTTCTGACGAAGATTGGCGACTCGAGTGAAGATTCTCTGCTTCATGTGAAGAGGAAAGCTGGCTTGAGATCCGAACCTTTCGCAACGCACGCAGTGAAGTGGATGGGACTCGAGTTGATTTTCATTCACTCGTTCATCCCCTGCTCGCTTCGTTAGCTCGAAGAGGCGTTCTCTCCAGCAGACACGTTTCACCACTACAAGAGGTGGTTTTGCGTAACGGCGTTGATTCGGCGCTCTACGTGACCCGGTAGTCTGCTTGCAGCTCGGTAACCCTATCCGATGCAGGAACATCACTTGTACTCCGTGAACACAACAGAGCGATTTTGTCGCTTCCCGGAGCGAGCCGGCAGTAGATTGGAATCAATTTGCTCGAAGCCAAACTAGGCCTCTCCAAAGCCTAGGTTTCGAGTCGATGGAAAACGAACTTCATTCAACCACGTCTTCCCGCGACGGAAACGACGAACGGGGTGGAATAAAATCTGAGCTGACGATGAGGTCATAAAAACTAATTGCTTTCATGAATTCGAAACTGGACACGCACTGACGGACTTGAAAAAACGACGCATTTGACACTTCCACACCGCTGCATACATACAGCTCAACGTGAATTGACTATTTATAGAAAAACAGTATTCACGTAAACATGACGTCACAAGACGACGTTGTTTGCGAACCTAAATAGGCTAATGGAACCATCGCTAGTCTCGCTGGTACGGAGCTCTTGTACGCTGTTAAATTGCCACAATTCAAGCATCCGACTCAGGATTCCAACCTTGGTCTGTTTCGATTGATTCCATATTTGGACCGGCCGATAGCGAGGAGAAAGACATTTAGAATTTATCGAAACTTCTCGCTCGAGCTCTTGCTCTGACATTCGGTATTTGAGAGTCCTCGAGGAGTAATTATGGGTCAACGAGTAAAACAAGTCATTCCGCGAAATGTCAAGGAGCTAACTTTGAGCAGCCATCAAAGGAGCACTTATCACTGGAATCATGAAATATACCGGGAATGTCTACCATCGGTGGTCGTTAATTAGAGCGCATTCTGAATAGAGCGCACGTGGAACAAGAGCGCACTTTGAACAAGAGCGCACTCGAAGTAGAGCGCAGGTGTAACAAGAGCGCCGATCAACCTCGAGCGCAATCGGAATTGAGCGCACGTCGTATTCGAGCGCAGGTTCCTAGCGCGCAGCTGATCAAAGCGCAGGCTCCTAGAGCGCATCTGATCAGAGCGCCGACCTATGTAGAGCGCATTTGGTAGCAAGAAGGATATCTATCATGTTGAACCGTACTGTGCGTTGCTTGAGGGACAAGACGACTCGTTCGCACGCACGAGGACCTGAGGGCACCGTCAAACTGATTCCCGGTTGTGACTAGTTGCCCCAAATGTAAAAAATATAGCATTCTGGAATGATCGGAGTCCAGCATCGGAAGAAGCGCAATTGTGCGGCTCGGATACGCGAATTATCAAAGAACATCCGGACGAAGTGTGAAGCTAGTCCACGACGGCCTGCAAACATTTTTCCCTGGTAGAGTCTAATGTGAAGGTTCCTTGACTGACCGGTTTTTCCCCCTGCGAGGTTTTAAGGTTATTCGTTCTCGTAACGAAGACGTTCGTCTTAAAAAAATTTTCCATGCGAAGAATTCGTTGTACGGAGCAGTTTTGTGATTTGAAGAGAGAGATATTCTTTTCCCGCGCGTTTCCGAACAAACTCGTAGTCCGAGCAACATTGCGCTCTTCATAGGTCGGCGCTCTTATCAGATGCGCACTAGAAGCCTGCGCTTTAAACAGACTTGGGCTCTTGTTCGATGTGCGCCCAAGTTATTTCTGCGCTCTTTTTACACCTGCGCTCTAGTTCGACTTGCGCTCTGGTCTTACGTGTGCTCTAGTTCGGCCTGCGCTCTACTTTGAATGCGCTCTAATTATATAGCACCACCGGGAATGTCTACCATCGATCCAAGAAGCGACTCGCCCAACCAAGACCTTGAGTAACATTTCAAATGGTGTGACGCTTGATTGATTCGATCGTAAAACGAGATTGATACTGAGCAAATCACCGTCGGAAGATCACGATCGACTCATATTCATGCTTGTGTACGTGCTCAAGAGCTTATAGCTTCGACGTCAGGAGTAGACTTCCCACTCGCTTACGTCCCAACACAGTATCCTCCGAGAACTACTTCAGTGTTGGAAGTTTATGGAAGAGCTAGGACGAAAGAGATTGATGGAAGCAACGAGAACCTAAAAATGGCCTCGCACACCTTTGATGTCGCGCCGTAACAAATCAGCAAATGGAGCTGAAGCACAACAGACACACTCATTCAATTAGCCATCCCTTGTTCCGATCGACGACGACGACGGTTGCAGCGAATTCGCGCTGCTTTCACTCCTGGTTCTCTTCGAAATCACGAGTTTTCGTTTAAGCTGAAATTGTTTGCCACGAGCAATACTCGAAAGCATTCAGCAGAAGTTCGGTTTTGTGCAAGAGAATCCAGCTACTCTATCGTCGACGCCAGAAAGAGAAAGTTGAAGCAGACTGTTTGCAATTCTCAACGGCTTTCCTCAATGGTAAATAGTGCTGTCGGTCTTGGAGAACTTTCAAACGAGTCTCCTCCGGAGCTGAAGTTTCTTCTCTCGGAATGTTCCGGTGTACTTCAAAACGTCAGCCGGCTGTGCCTCGATTCGAATGAAACAAACTCCAAGAAAACTGAACTCACAAGAAACTCGGGATTTTGCAGACATTTGCGTGCTCGCCATTCTTCTTTGGGTCAACGAACTCTTGTTTCGCGCAATCAGATAATCCTAGGTTTCCATAGTGGGAGCCATTGCAAAGGATTCTTCTTTTGGCGATACTCGACTCTCATCGGCAACACTGTCCGCTATCTAACAACTCTGTCTCCAACTTCGAAAATAACCTCGGCCTAGGCAATAGGATCGGGCGGGGTTCTTTCCCTAAAGGCAACGGTTGCGGAGTGGCACAAAGAACTTTTCGGTTCCGCGGAAAGGGAGAGAATTGATGCAGGCAGAGAAAAGTGGAAAAACCTTGTCACTCGGAATCGGCTCCAGAGTTTCGAAACCCCTCGCGGTCCTTGACTTGCGAGGGCTTTTGTCTTCCTTCCTGCGTAAGACAGAGTCATTGTTCTTTCGGAACCTGTGGAGCAGTAAAGAATGTTCCTTGCGTGAAATATGCACCCGAGGGAATACATGATTTATTGACATGTTAACGGACCTACCTGCCACCCCCGGAATTGAGGCCTGAAAGAATTCGGCGCCCTTCAGACACCGAGAACAGACGGAGAACAGATGGCAGTTGTTATTGGAGTCAGGTGCTGTTCTTTGTAGTTGATTTCGACGACGGATCCCAACGGGAATAGAGATGATTAGTCCTCTTAGAAGGCTCTCATGCAATCAGAGCACCGACCTGCGCTTGCTTAGGTTTCATTTGGGAGCTTCTTGATCTATGATCGTTCATCCAACCAGTGAGTCATAAGACAAGATCTTTCGGCCTGTTTTTCGATCGTGAATATCTGGCGAGGATGCGAATTCCCTGAGTTCTGTATCCCGACGATTAGAGAACCTGTGTTTGTTCTGAGCAGTCGGTATTTTGAATCGGTATTTCGACAAGTTATTCTCGGAGCACTATCGCTCGACAATCTATGTTTTCGCCATTTTAGCTGGTTGCTGCGAAGGTCGATTGACAAAGGTTAATTGTTGACCGAGTAATGTCCTCATCGATTGTGTGATTTGGGACGATCCAATCTGATCGGTGTATTCTCGATGGAACCTTTGCCACGACAAGTACGTACGGACCCGAGATTTGACGAGATAGGAGTTAACGATCTCAATAGTTCCAGAGAACCTCGAGGTTCGTATTGACATGAACGCCAGAGATTCGCGACTGAGTTAGCGCTGAAATGGAAAGTTCAGGGCGGCTACCCCTTACTCGACTTGTAAACACGCATGTTGGTCCCTTGAGCGAGAAACCGTGATTATGGTCGCACATTTCAGCTTATCGGAAACATATTGTCATCTCGGAAAATTATCCCGGTCACTTCCCTTTTCCTCCGTTTCTTTCGACTGAATCCTTCCCTTCGGAGCTTCTTTATATATTTCCCCAGAGCCTGGGGGCTCGCTGTGAAGGTTGCCGTTCCGACCGAATCGATTGCAATTATATCCGAGGATGCCTCGATCCGCTTCGGAAAACAAGCACGCATAGCAAACGTTGGCAGTGTAAGCCATCTTGTGGAAAAGCTGAAGATAGATCACCTGCACACTTCCCTATCATTGAATACCACTCGTTCATACTGTTCAAACACCGCTTTTCCCCCTCCCGAACCCCGAGGAAAGCAGCTGATGGCATCTCTCCGGAAGCCTCACTGATATCAGTCGAGCCCTGATGTCAAACGATCCATACACAAATCAGACACAATCCAAATGAGTGGGTTCGCTCAGACGAGGGTTTGAAACTCCACAAAGAGATTCCGATCCCGATCGCGTTTGATCTCTGGTCCTCTGTTCCAATTGAATGTTATTGGTTCGTGCTATGGGCTTCAGACTGACATAACTCTGGCATTCGTCCGGACTCAGTTTCGCTTCCACGTTGGTTGCCGAACGATGGGCATTCTGTTGGATCCTCGCAGAGTCTCAATGTCCCGCTATGGCAGCATCCAATCGAGGAACCACCGAGGCTGAAAGTTTCAGAGTAGATCTCTTGATCGTCACGCGAAACGATCAGACGAAACGAATTATCAGATCAATCGACTTCCAGTGGAACCTTTCGCCTCGAGGCAAAACTCACTCACGGTCCTCGGAGTCGTTGCTCTTCATCAGAAGTGACGCTATTCCTTGGAACACACGTGCTTGTTACGATCCGTCTGGCGGAAAGTCTCCGTAGAGGCACAATTACCCTTGACTCGAATCCCTTTCGAAGACAGTGAACCGAAAATAAGTCAGGTAAATCTTGTCTCGAACGTGGCTCGTGAATTATTACTCATCTAGATCTGCTCTAGTGGATTTCCCCACGGAAATCGACTCATTTGATCAACAGACGCGCGAAATCCTCTTTCGAATCCCGTAGTTACATCGAATCGCAAGTGAGTCTCGATTGACAGAAAACAGCCGAACACGAAATGCAGGACGAAGCTCATCACGAGCGGCACGAGACATATCGGATACCGTAGGGGAAGGGAAAGGGGTGGGGGTTGGAATTTTCAACGTTATTAACATATAGACGATATGTCAAGCTTTTCCAGAGCTGAAAACACGAAGCTCGCGCTCTATTGAAGCGGGATTAGTTGACGTGGGTCACATAGGCTAATGATCACAAATTTCTCTATGTTGTTTTCACGCGGCGCGCCCGGAAGCTTCCGACGAGTCAGAGCTGAAGTCTCCAACTCATCCGCTCAACAACTCACGTATAATGCTAAGATTAATCCGTTCGCGCGTCTTCCACCCGAAAAGAAAACTCCACAAATCTGAATTTCTCGATGGACTACCGAAGTGCTTTCATGAGGATGAAACAAGATCACGCTGCGTCCTGCTAGGAGAACTTTTCTGAGAAAATGTTCCTGACCTTCTCCGCGGGGTCCACATGAAGTCTTCTGTCTCACCGACAGTTTCCAGACGGCTATAACTTCTCCTCTTGGCCAGTTACCGTTCGCGTGTGTGCTTGCATAAATTGTCATGCACGCTGACAGCTGAGCTAGGGCTCCTTTTGTGCTCGTGTGTACTCGGGCATGAGCGGTCTGGCGTCACCTCTGCATATCAACACGGGCAGGGTCCGCACTCTCCCGAGCTCTATCAAATGCAATCATCGCGGCTCTATAATTAACCGAGAATCCCTGTCGACCTTGAAATTCTCCAAAAAATCCAGTTCTCCGATTCTAAAAGCAACATCACCTGTCGACGGCTGTCGGAGAAGCGCCATCGACGTTTCGAGCAGACGACAAAAAGAGAGCGCGACAACACAACCTGTGAAGGTTCAATTTGAAAAACTCGTCAATAAAAACCGCTGAAATATTGTGAAAAATGACGTTCTGTGTCTTTGAAGTGCATGCCATCGACGGCTAGAATCGACATCACCATTTTCCACCCACTCAGAATTACCGTCAACGTCATCATCCCGTCCCGTCATCGTCTGCTGTCATAAGAATGGCCTAGACTACATTTGCGAACCTTGGAACCATCAAACAGACCCTGACCGAGATGAAATTGAAGGTTACAGTTCGTTTCGGAGAGCCCATCTGTCAGCTGACATCGCATCTAATGATACCTTTGCCATTTATCGAGACTGGGGCACCTGCTGGAATACTGAGTGAGCAAAAAACGGAGTTCCGTGCCAGACGAAATGAAACAACACAGAGAGAACGAAGGGTCCTCAGCCGGAACTTTCCGCGAGGAACCTTGAACCGGGTACCATCATGTCCGATAAAGGGCCGTCGTGAGTTCAAAAAGCTCCCCAGAGCAAAACCGACACGATACATAAACCAGTCCCCCGCTGGAGCGCCTGGCGAGAATGTGCGTCTGGTGAACAAACTTCTCTCCGGACTTCTGCGACTTAGAACGATCGATTCCAGCCTGGACCGAGTTATCTTGGAACAATTTTTTTTCCGGGGGTTGTAACTCTGCGCAAGGCCGAGTCTCGGAAACAGCGAACAGGCCTTCCTCGTTTCCTTCCTGGCCGAGTGAAAGAGCCTTCCAGGTCTGAACGATACCGCTCGAGGTTGGGAAAGACAATGGAGGAACTTCCGAAGCTTTAAACACGGCTTAGAAAATGTTCCATCGAGTGTCCTTGTCCAGGACAGGTTCGAAAAAACCGAGGGTCCTGGGGGAGTTTGTGGGGGACCCATCGCATCGGAGCTCGGAGCTGAGTACTTAGAAGCTGGCGTGAGAACGCTAATGGGGTCTGATGATAATTTTCCGGGAGGACAGATTGTTAACAGCGAATAAACTGCACAGCTTCCAGACAACGATACGTCCCGACCGAAGACATCGACTGAAATTCCGACGATCCTAGTGACTCAGAGCAATGAAATGTCGATGGGTTCCCGTGGCGATGCTTGAGTGTATTTCCTGTCTCGAGACTTGAAGTGGTTTGTAACATCTCGATATGGATGAATGAGAATCGATTGGATCATCCGCGAAATCCAGGAATGCATCCCGGAACGAACTGGTTGGATGCGCTCTCACGTCTGCGTGCTCCGACTAGAGACTCCGCGAGTTGATCGTTGCGTATCCCGTCACGTTCTCCCATCACGTATCGCGTTTCATTAGTCTGGTATGAGAGTTCGATGATCGGACCGTTTGCTCTGTATCTGCGTCGCCTGCTTCCAGTTCCAATGGTCCTCTCGTTCCGGTGATGGTGAACGCTTGCGGTGGTTTTTTTTTTTCTGATAGCATGTCGGGAACCCGCTCGCTTCACTATCAAGTTCTTTCTCTCGCACCGGTCCGGACCCGGGCTGTCCCGCGGACATCCGCGACGGAAAGTTCGCGAATGGAAAAGTCTGGACCGCAGTCCTGTGAAATGATCCTCATAAACTGTTCGGAATCACGAGAGAAGGAGAGGAACTTGGCAAGGTCTCCCGAAGAGACACATTCCAAATTGGACCTTGATACAATTTCGCATTGCATGGCAACTCCGTGGAAATGAGAAAAAACACACTGGAATGCCGGCCACGTAGAGTAATGCGACGTTCCGGTGTGAATAATAGTCGTACTTATTCCAGATAATGGCGTGTGTGCGTAATTTATTCAGCATACATGCAGTTATTCCTACGGGTCCGACGGCCACGCGGTCCGGAGGTCTCTGATAATGAAACTACCTCTCGCCTTGTTTCTTTTCTCGCCGTTTCCGAGCGGGTCTGAGTGTCTATTGCCTGGCTTAGCGAGAGAAATATGGACTTGTGCCTCGGAACTATCTCCATTTGCGAGGACGAGCGTCGTATTCGTCCGGTGCTTTTACTCCAGTACCTTTCCTCTTCAGCACAAGCTTCAAATATAACTCGATCCGGAACGTGAAGGATTTGGGAGATGACGTCTCTACTCGAACCCACAAGAAACAATGAAACCTCGATGTCGTGGATCTTGGAAGACAGTGATCTTTCGTGCGATTCGGCCCGTTATGAGCACAACAGAAGATTCGTCTCTTTGGTAATGCTTGTAATCCTCGTCGGATGTTTCAGTTAGCGAGGGATTGTCAGTTCTGTTGTTTGATACGCGTTTCGTCATGGCATGGCTCTTATCTTCGTGTCAAATTTTTTCGAGATGAGCTTCTTAGACAACTCGGACAATGGCCTGGGGAGGTTCCAGTAAGAGCAACTTCTCTGCTCCCTTCCGCCGTTCGGATCGAGATGGAAAGAATCCGGTGCGAAATTTCGGGTTAGAACTCTCCGGAATTCCCGAACCTAAGCCAAAACACAGCTCGGCTACCTGGGAATCGAGAGTCGTATCTTTCCATCCCACGATTTAAAAATCATGGAGATCGGAACGAGTGCAAAAACTTCTCTTCTGTCGGAGGAAGTCCCGTTTTCCCAGACGAGAAGCTTGGCGAGGTTGAACAAGGGTCGGAGACTCATAATCCCAAGATATCACCGAAGTTGGAACATGAGTCGTAAACTCCGAAAACTTCGAAACCCGGATGCGACTTCTACGATCGCTGTGAAGGTTTCCGTTAAAAAGAAACAGAAGGAATTGGCAGGCGGCTCACGAGTTGGCTCGGTCATCGATCTCAACGCTGGCGGGGGGTTTTCTGGCAGAACTTCGAAGAACGATGGTCCAGGAACGCTTCCACATTCGGAGCCGAGTGATTTTTTTCTATTCTCCACGACCTCCGTCGTCCTTCGAGCAAAACTCCTCAAGGAGCGTTCCCGTCTCCTTGAGCGGCGAACCTGAAACCGCACAGTTAACAAACCTTCCGTATAACGATCGCATTTGGGTCTCTCGCGCTCCGTTTATTTGTAGGATGAACTTCATGTGTTCCACCGAGATCATTATTCATTCTTATACACGTACTCAGTCACGTCCGTGAAGTTAAAGTCCGTTAACGTAACCTTTCGTTGAAAACGAGTCGCGGAACGGAGAAGACCCAGTGTTATTTGATGCCAACTCGACCCCGTTGTAATAAATGTCAATAGAAGCTCGGAGTCGTAAAAATTTACGATTGCTTTCACTACTCCATTCGATCGTTCTGGCGGAAAGAATGCACGAGGGACGCACTCCGGGTGGGCTTCCAGATAACGATTCGTGTCTCGTCCAAAGTGGAAAACTCTCAAACTCGAGACTCCTTTCATTTTTCGTTATCGTTCGGAGAATCGATTTCCCCGTTGTCGCTGGAGAGCGGTGAGGCATGAAGGAAGGGCTCCCTCGAACAATGGACCCTGATTTGCCTTCAACTGGTTTGTATGGACTTCTGCAGGTCCCTTTGGAGCTCTGGCTTGTTTCAAAAAACCGCGTCTCCGTTCGGGAGAATAGATCCGGCTGACGATTCACCGGAATTTTGCAAACTGTATGCACGAACTGATCAGAATAACACATTTGCATAAGTTCATCCAGTTGAACGGTTCGGCAGCCGGATTGGCTCCATTCTCTCTCTTCATTACCTAAGCTATCGCAAAACTTGGTGGTGTAATCGGAAAAAGTGAACTTTCGGTCAGACACACGAACACATGCGACTTCTTCGCAGCCGTTTTTCGGCAAGCGAGATTGAGCTTAAAACGTTCCTCAAGATGTTCATGTGCAAGTTATAGATTTCCACTCCAGCGTCAGGTGCTGCGACGGCAAGAGAGCTTCCAGACCATGGGATCGAAATAATGACCCACATACACAGAGAGTATGCGGGCTCTGCTTCCGATATCCGTTCATTGAGGGAGATAGAAAGGAACAACCAGTGAGGCCGGCCTTCGGAAGAAAAAGTTCAAAACTGTCAGAGCTCGGACACAGAACAGATCCCTGTGTCGGAGTCTCGGCTGGCAATAACACCAGACCGCGAGGACGCACGGAGTTCGTAAAGTCGAGCCTGGTCTGTGACATGACGCAGTGTTTCCATCGAAGCCTGGCGTTCCAAGACGCTGCTCTATGTTTCCTGCCTGATTCGTTCGAATTAGAATCAGCCGGAGTTCATCCGGCGAAACTAGCCTAGGAGTTTCCACGCGGGTTCTACGGATCAAATGAGCTCCGGTTCGCCCCGACTCCGTAAAGCGTGGGAGCAAGTGACGTAAAGAACGCATTCAGGAAGGTACAGTTCCGATATCGAAACACCAAAACAAGCCGCCCGCCTGCGATTCCATATATCTCGAGGCTTCTGGCGTAGCAGAGAGCCTTGACCCGCCGAACCAAGTTTCGAGTTCAACGACATCGTTCGAGGCGTCTAATGAATCGACTCAAATGGCTCGATGTATTTGAGGATTCAATGAGCATCGCGAGTTGAACGGTCGAGCTTCTTCGCCCCACGGAACTTCTCTGCGTGAGAGAATTCCGAAGATTTGACCGGCGATCTCTCTTGCACTTGGTACTCGCCCAGTTTCTAGAGCTTAGGAATGGAAGATCGGGCCACTAACTCATTATCAGACTTGATCTATATCAGAAGATGGTCAGCGATCCTTTCCGTATGTTTCGGGACATCACCATGACTGTCGTGGAGCTGTCGCACGACGTTCGTGTTTTGCAAACTTGAGTGGCGGCGGACGAGGGTACCGAAATGTTTTGCCAGAGCTGCGATAAACGAACATTGCGTCGAGGCTCGTCAAGAGCCTCGGGAAGAGGGATAAAACGAGAGACAGAGAGAGAACTGCGAGGGATATAGCATGAAGCCCTTCAGGAAACGGCGGTGGGAGTCCCATGAAGAGGCAGAGACTAAGCCGAGAGGAGCCGGACGAGAGGGCCTTCTCTCCGATTATCTCGATTGCATGTAATCTAATAGACTCCTCAGCGGCCTTGGGGAACGCGTCTGAACAAGTGCGCCCATCTCCTCCTAATGGAACGAGAGGAACTCGTTCCTAGACGGAAATCCTTCCTCGCGTCTCCTTCAGCTCCTCCCATCACTTGATCTATTTTCCGAGCATTGAGTGTTATTCCCGTTGTTCTTCCGAGCCGGAAGAGCCCCATTCGCAGGAGCTCCATTGTTGCGGGCAAACCTTTCTTCACCCCGCTGGATCGTAATCGGATGCACAACGGTAACCCAACCCATCCCATCCCGAATCACTCGATACCCAGAACAACTTGACATTATCCAAAATACCGAGAATCTGTAATCTGAGACTCGAGACTCGAGGGATGGTAAGCGGATACGAACACTTAGGTTTCGAGGTTGGCGGGGATTTCTAAAGATCCCTGCCTCTGTGGCCGGATTCTCCGGGGTTCCCGCGGCCGGGGAACAGCGGTCTCCCCTTCCGGAGAGCAACAATGAGGCTCGGCGCGAAATGATTGGAGTCGATCAAACGATGCGACGGACATCCGAGCAGGTCCAGAATTAGACTAAGACTGTAACTATTTTCGATTTCTGATCTATTCTCATGCGTTCTGGGAGTAATTTCGATGATTTGTCCGGTAAAGCGTGGAGCTGAAACACGATCTCCAAACTGAGTACAAGAATATTTCTCGGGAGAAGTTCGCGTTCTGCCTCGCTCCTTACGCGCGAATGCTGTCGTCTCCCCGATTCCTCAACCTTGTCGAGCGCGTCGTTTTCAAAAACTCTTGTCGCAACGGTTGAATTGAGTTGTTTGGAGTTTTCACCCGCGGAATTCGTATTTTGAAGGCTCGTTGCCGGCGAAGTTCATTAGCGATGCTGTTCGTGATCTAGAAAGTTCGTTGTCGGTCAAGCTAGTCATGGGGAAGAGCCCGGAGCTGTCCCATGATTGAGCTTGGCTTTCATAGCTGCGCGAATCGCAGAGTTCTGCGATTAATCAGCGGTTTATTCGAGACCCGAGAATCATGATAGTTTTGGAATGTTACCATCTTTTCGTCAAACCTCATCCGCCTGGATTCTAGCTAGCGCGGACATGGTACCGAGAGGAATAGATTCTTTAAGATCGTTTCGAAATCATCCTCAGAATCAGAACTACAATCGGAAACCATTTCGGCAGCTTGAGTGACCTTCTCAACTGGCAGAGTGGGCGATAATGGAACGAGCAATCCTGAAATCTCCAAAGTTCAGAGTAAATCGAATTCATCCGCAAGCTCTGTCTCTGTCGTTCCTGTCTCGTAACCTCGACTCTGTGAGCTCTTGCGCAGTGTCAAGGGCCCGGAAAACTCCAATGCAGTTCGGTTTGGGCTGTTCTGAACCACCAGGTGATCGACCCGATTTATCATCATCCGTTTTCGATGATGAAACATCGCACGGCTTTGAATATCAGTTGCCAAAGATATCCGTCATCGTGCTAATGACTCCTCCTATCCAGTGCAGAAGGGTCAAAACGAGAGTTTGCTCCTACGTCACTGTTTAGCTGCGATTCAACTGTGAAACTTCGTACGGGACGATTCGACACTCCAATGTTGCGACAGCGTTATCGATCGCAATGTAATTGACCGAAGTTTCAGCCGAATAATATTTCTGGAGAGACATTGTCGAGAACTACGCGAGTTTCTCGATTCGGTGATGCATGATTCACGCCACGAAGTTTGCCTCTGAGAAAGGTCAGGGCCAAGGAGAGCTCACAAGAGTAGAGAAGAGCTCCGAATCGGGAAAGTCTATTTGCCAACAGTAATAAACTGATAATTCGAGAGAAGAAACGCTAGAAGTCTTCATAAAAAGAGATCCATCTCGAATGTTGAGAACGACTGCGCCGCCGCTACCGGGTTATATCAGCCTTATGGTTCTCAAGCACAATGGCGCAGAAGTTTTTGGCGTTGAGAAGTTCCTCGGAATCCGACCTGGATGTTTCGTTCGCATGGAAGTTCGCCTTGCTGTTATCGCTGACCTTCTCAGGCGAGTTCATTCGAAGAGGTAATCATGGCAATCGTAGTGATGGATGAGGTAATCTCGCTACCTTGTATTGCCAAAAAGCATGGGGATAGAACCCTATCTCAGCATTGGCGGTGATAATCGATGTTCGCTGATGCAGCTCCAATCTTTCCGATGGCGTGCGAATTCATGAATTCAACCAAATCTTCTACCGCCACGGCCTACTGGACGGGAGCTCAAATTTCACCCACAGGAGCATTTCAAGTGTCTGGAGCTCGGCGCATCGACCCACGATCGAAGGTTGCTCAACTGATTTCCTGCTGGCATTATCGACATTTCCATGCTCCATAAGTCGGGTGGGTCTCTTAACCGTATGGTTTGATCGATGTAGATCAGCATCACTATAGACTCTGGTAACAGAGGACGCAATTATCCTGATATCACTGGAAATATCTCCGGTTACTCTATGTATCATCGTCGCTGCGTAATTGTCCAGCGGCCGACTCTCACAGGGGTCTAGTTTCCTTCAGGCGATTCAACTTGCGAATTACTCGTTATCAGCACGAACCTCCCCCGGTGGTCAACGAGCAAGTACAACTTGCGCTTGACTCCGATGGTGAAACGCACATCAACGGAAACACTCTTCGTTTCTTACTTACGGGATGAAATTCCACCTACAAGGATGAACGTTCCCAGGATATACCGAGTGAAATTTTGCGTCATGGAATGATGAAATTCCTCGACTGCGGGAAGTCTCAACTCGATCTTCTTATGGAGGTGAAAAGCTCGCAGTGCTAAGGCTAATTACCTCGTGATCAAACAGAGCTGATCGAGTAAATCACGCCCCAAGCAACACAACGTCAATGACTTAACGGGAGCAGGGTCCTGGGGAAGTTTTCGTCGGTCAAATTTATCAGTGACAGGGAAACTGCGTCGTGCAGTGGAGTCGGCTCAATGCAGTTCGAACTCACCTCAGAAGATAAACCAGAATTGCGCCAAGAGGAAATGAACTTGGATAGGGGAACGGAAATAATATGGGCAGGTGTACAGATATCTATACCCTCCAAGTTGAATTGTTTCAGGGAAGACTCGCACTTTAACCGCGCTTGATTTCAGCGCTGTCGTCGATCCATCTGTTCCTTAGCAAGCAGGACCAGATAGCTGCCTGCTAAACTGAGGTGTACTTCGGGTAGACCCGAGTTCTTCGAGCTGTTCTTTCAGAAGCCTAAGAGTCCGACAACAAACTAATCATCGTATTACGTTGGCGAAACCCTATCCGCAAGTAAATTGCCAAATCACTTGTGACGTATGCCACGTCTACTAACTCAGCCGTGAACCGTAACTAGACCGAAGGATGTCTAGTGTTGAAGCGTCAGCCATTATCGATAAGTGCGGAGTTTGAAGCCTTATCTAACGGAAAAGTCGGGAGAAATGCCTCGAAAAGTAATTCGGACGTTGTGTGCAGCGATCTTCGACAGAAACGATCGATTTTTTGCAGGAACCGAACTCTACTCCTCAAGGTTCCGCAGATCCGGCTTAATCGGTTCGGGTTGAGCTGTTTTCCAAATCATGGCATTGTATTTTCGTTCGAAAAAGGTCGGCAGGTAGGACAAATGTCGAGAGTGTCCTCCTCGATGAGTAGTCCGATCCATGACGGCGAGTCATTATAGATGATTCTGCAAAAACCTGAATTTTCCGAGAATGTTCACACTTGCTTGAGACAGCACTAGCATCGACATCAGCGCCGCAGTTTTTGTCGCAACCCAAGGCGTCATAAAGAAGGAAACATCTCCGTGTAGATCTTGTGTATTATCACTTTATTTTAGCATTCAATTTATTTATATCTTACATCACCGTACAAGCTCGGATTACTCCGAAGTCCGTGCTGTCGCGTTGCTGTTGATATCGCAATATCATCAACTATCGTCTGCGTCGATTACATCAATTGATTCAACTTAAGCCGGAATGTACATACTTACAATACCATAGTCTGTTAACTCAACCTATCCAAACGATATCTAAGCGACTTGGATGAGCACGTCAACTCTGCAAATTACATTGGAAGAGAGATTCTGCCGATCATTGCATCTCGCTACGAACTCTTCAACAAGAAAAATAGAACAGAAAGTCAAGTTTCTCCAGCAACTCCGTCAAGGTTAAAGTAGCAGGAGACAGAAGGAGATCGATAGGAAAAGAGTCAGTGTAACAAGCCTTCTTACGACCGGAGATCGGGGAGATCAGAGTAGTTTCTATGAAACAACGAGGGAGTTGAGGCTGAGGGGAAGCTCGAAAGTTGAACTCTTCAAAGATCTGTGTCTCGAAAATGTCAGAGAAGAAGGATGACAGGGAACAGGATATGTGTGTTGAGAGAGAAACCCTCCAAAATGGAACATGATAGAGATTCCATGTTTCAGCCAACATCGATCTATGCAATTGTTCCCGTTGACATCTGGATTTGCCAATTGGATGTTGTCGGCTTGCGACACAATGTCTCATTTTGGAGGATGCCCCATTGCATCGCGAGGAGCGGAAGCCCCGCGAGTTGGCGTATCGTTCGTTACTCAGCCCAGGTTTTTTTTGTTAATCGCAACAGCCTGGAAATATCGCCGAGAGCATGAGAATGACGGCGATAACTTGGATTACTATTTCATATGCATCAATGTATCCTTGTGTTTGCATTTACGCATCGTATGCAATAATGATTTGGATGAGAACGAAGAAGATTGCATTGTTGTAGTATGAGAAGTTTCCTATGCCAAGATTCGTAAGGCTAACTTGTGAAGTAATCGTTGCAAAAAATCACTTTTCTCCTTGTGATCGAGAGAAAGAATTGAAGTCATCACTCGGACGATTGTCCAGGATATGGATTGCCGGATTGTCGAGGGATGGATTGGTGCCCTGATTTCTGTACTATTCGAGTGATAACAATCCAGAGAGAGCAAGACTCCAGAACGCTGGGTACGATTGGAGACCGTCTTCAATCTAGTGGTAGAGTGTACACGATGAGTGAGCACAAGATATGCTAGTGAGATAGATTGTCATTTGAAAGATTGCTAAACGAGGCCTTAGACATGTAGTCTACTAAGAGCTATGGTCTTGATTTTTGGCGAGGCAACTCTCACTTACGGCGCTCAGTCGATCTGAACAGAACCGACTCGAAACGGAATGAACCACTGGGTCGAGGAATCAGTCCTGGATTTTCCCTCCGTTTTTGACTGGGGTGATGTTCCGAATCATTTGGGAAAAAGCTTCAAACTGCAAACGATTACAGTGGTTCTCAAGGTAAGCTCCTCGGGTCGCACCCGACTTGTTGGCCTTTGTCGATTCAGAGGAAGTGCTCGCGTCAAACGATCACGCGAAACCCAGTTGTTCTTGCTCCGTTTCGAGCTGCTCCCGCACACATCATGGCACCCTGCTGTAGCTTTTTACATGATTTACATTTCGGAGCGAGCTATTTGTTGTCATTCGATTGTTTTGTTCTCTTTTCACAGAATTTTCACTTATTATTTACCCGCATTTCTTTTCGCTGTTTGTGATTCTACTCTACTGGGAGCCGGTTGACTTCGAGTGTCCACCCCCGACTCTCGTCGCTTGGCGTGACCGTTCTGGTTTGGGGGTCTTTCTAGCGCTTGCACGAGGTCCAGGGTTTGCACGCTTAGACGAGGGTCGGAGGTGGCTCGACTTCAGAAACCGGATAGAGTGGAATTCATCTGGCTGTTGTTGTGAGCCTGCATCAGGGAAGCCGTTTCTTGATTCACTGAGTAACGGCGGGTCTGGCGGACGTAATAACGGGCGATAGCGAACATGCCACCAAGCGTCGACACTGTAAACAAAAGGTGAGCTTATAAAATTAGTGTAATATGTTGGAGAAGCCACGGAGAGCGTCGGATGTGACAACACAGACACTGAAATGGCTTCCCGTTGGTCGGACAGTGAACTCAAAACGGTGTTTTCGACCTTTCACTTCAAAATATCTGACTCTGTCCTTCCACGAGATTCGAGAGCGATTCGCAGATTGAGAGAGAGAATCATCAAGAACAGAAAATTGTACTCACTGATGATCGATGAGACGATGAGCGCTATTATGGGATCTGCCAGATAACAATGGTACTTGTGTCTTGTGTAGAGAGGAGGCTTACATTCCACAGCTTCGAAGGACCCTTCAGGACAGATAGAATCCAAGGGACACTCGAGTGGAGCTTGCCACTGGTGCTGCAAAAGTTAAAAGCGATATCCATTATTCTAAGAGAGTTTTATAACCTTTCCTCAACCGTTAAATTCGATAATCTGTGAACCCCAATGAGCTCCGGCATTGGTTGAACTTTGACAGATGAACTTTTCAAAGTTCGAGCGGATTTCATGCTGACTCGGCGAGCAATTCGGTTTCTGTGTGGCGGAACTGCTCGCTATAGCTCTCTGGGAACCAAATGAGTTTCGAGAAAGTTCCACGCTGAGCCCGAAAATATTGCGGAGCGGCTTGTGGGATCTGCGCCCGCGGTACAAGTCGACGAATCATTATTTTCGCAACTCTCGCCGAAAAGCTCGATACTTGGTTATCGGAAAAATTCCTTCTGCGGTCGAGCGCGTTCTGCGAAAGACAGACGCGTTCGAGTGCTGTTCCTATTTTCGGCGAACCAAACACGTCTCACCGATGTATCATTTCTTGAAAGTGGGCGTTCGGTGTTAGACGTTGAACAGAATGCAGGTGATCGTGCAACTTCCAGAGAGAATGTTCGGATTCTGAGATGAGATTGCCCTATTCGCCGCGCAGCTCGAGGAGAACGTTGCTTCCTTCGAGTTGCGCAGCTGGCAGGCGTCAGAATGAGCATGCTCTAGGATTCTCACGGGAACTGCGCCTCTCGAAGTGAGCGGCGTTTAAACAGCTGAGTATCCGTATAATGCGTCGCTGCCAAGACGGCTCGCACCGCCTGCCAGGCGAAAATTTCGGGCAGGATGATCCATCTTACATACGCAAGACGAAACTCGGATATTTCTCACGATTGCACTCGATTCCTTGTTGTCAGATCAGAAGACGAAAGCATCGTCATCAATCCACTCGATGAACGCGATGCAGTCAAAAATCGATTCTGAATTTCAGCATTCGACGAAGCCATGTCGCAGCAGTCTGGCTCTGAATATGAAGTCATTATCTCTCAGAAGAAAGCTCTCCAGAGGGATTTGAGCCGACCTAGAGCACTTTACAGTTCTATTTCGCGTTCATGGCGAGGCAGTTGCAGGCTTCTACGATGAGAGCAGCGGAGAATGTTCATCTTCTCAGAAGCTGCGAGTCAAATAAAATGCTCGCTCGTGGGGTTCTGGATCGTAAAAGCGAAGGCGAGTCCATTTACATGTCTGGCAAGAGGGCTGGTTAACTTCGGTTTTTTCTTGCCCTCAAGCCTCGACCCGACCACCACAACCAGAACGGCACTGCATGCAGAAAGCTCCGAGACTTTGTTTCATTACGAGGCTATTAAAGTTTGGAATACGAAATCCATCTGAGTCCGACGTGCGCTCGTTGCCCGTTCTGAGCTGAGTGAGTGCACACGATTCGCTGATCGGGAAGTAGACGACATCGATACCACCGAGAAAACTCATTTAGTTTCAAAGTCCGGTCAGACGATGAAGGACTGGAGTTTAGAACGGAGAACGGGGAGAAAAACTTGGATAGAAGAACATCGGCGCATCTGCGTAGCGCGAGAGCGGAATCCGAGGCCGCATATTCGATTTCGTGTTGAAATCGCAATGGCTTACTGGCGCGCGGTTTCGGTAATTTGCTCTTGCGTTGCAATGATCGAATGCAAATTATAAACAACGCTGCTGAGTTGGATGGGCAGTCGCATGAATGACATGCAGATTGCAGGAGCGGCGCAGCGTGACTTCGGAACTGAATATTGGTCAACTACACAACATTATCAAGGTCGCTTTTCGAATGTCATCGGCAATCATCAGTGACAAACTTGGTAAGCAAGCATATCGGGTGAATACTAACCGCGCAGAAGTACCCTGCAGGACAGTCTGTACATGTAGTTGAGCCGTGGATGATGTTGTAGGCTCCTCTCCGACACGGAATGCAGCTCCCCGGGCCTCCGTGTGGCTTCATGGTTCCAGGTGGACATGGTGAACACTCCGATTTCCCTGAGGACGGGGCTTCGGTCCCAGAGGGACACGATAAGCATTCCGTGCACCCCAATCTACTGCAATGTCGAATGGTCATTAGAACACCGCGCCCCCATTAAAATGTCTCGAACTCCTGAGATTCCGGAAGTGCAAGTCAAAGATTGAATCTCTCTGTCAGACAATCTTGACTCGGGTTCCAATTTGAATTCGCAAATCGAATCGACGCTCCGTGTGGCACCCGACTTTGTCGTAGCCAGAATAGATTCGACGAGAATTCCTGAGAAGAATGCTGATGGCATCTCCGCGCATATCGAATTTCTCCGGAAATGCAGCTGCTACAATGTCTGATAATCTGACTCAATATTCACTACGTGAGCGCTGAAGGACGAATATCAAGAGGTACATTGCCATTATCGTGGGGGGCGAGAGCGCGGGGGGAAGGGGAGGGGACGGAACGGCAGAGTGGAATATGGACATTGCGCAGGAATTATGCACGAACGTATTAGGGTTAGCAATCAAACACAGGACGATGTGGACAGAGCTGGGGGAAGGGGAAGCAGAGGAAAGAAGAGGTACTCGTTGGACAACATTCATCTGTGTTTATAGACGTCGGAGGGAGAAACTCTAGCTCGGTGATTTGCGCTAAAACGTTCCTACTTACGACCTGAGAGTGTACGTACTTGCAGAATGTCCCCGGCGGACATTTGTTGCATTTAGTAGCGCCCAACTCTTTGACGAAGAAACCTCTCGGACATCGCTCGCACGTTTTTTGGCCTTGCTGAGACGAAAACGTTCCTGGTTCGCATTTCTTACAAAACGACGCTATCGGAGACGGGCAGTATCCGTTGTTCATGCAGCAGGAGCACTCATCTGAAAAACAAGTTGATCGTTAATCATCACGATCGATTTTCAAATCACTCGTCTAGTCTTTCCTGTCGTTATCCACTCCGGGTTTTCGAAGAGGGAACCTTTGTTCCTCAGGAACTTATGGCGTTCCTATAAACAGCAGGAAGTGCGTATCGTGCCCTGACAGGTCAGGGATCGGTCGATACGTGAGTCAACATACGATCAAGGGTTTCGAGACACAAGGTCTGAAGAGGACGGACAGGATCAATGACGATCGGAAACGCCTAATGCATCTCACGCCGATCAAAGGGCTTAGCGATCGCGAAGTTCGTGAGAAAGCGACATGTGGAGATTCGGCTCGTCCAGTATACTCTGAATTTTCCTAAGTCTCGCTCGCTCGCTCGCTCGCTCGCTCTCCTGAGAAAGGAGGACAGGAGATGGACTGGGTTGAACTGACTCGAGTCGACAACCTCACGGTATCTCATAAGATCAATGTCTACAGAGACTTGTGACACATCGTCACTCCCAATCCACGCAATTCATTTTGGGGGAGCTGATCGAGGAGCTCTGCAGTAATGAGTCGCGGTTTTAGACCGCGACTCGTTCATCAAAGCTGACGACCCCCGCGGGAGACAACACGCCACGTCAGTCAGTGGCAGCGGTGCGTCGACAACAACAACAACTGTGAATAAGGATCAAATACATTCATTGTCGTCGAGTGACGACGCAGTACCCATCCTCCTGAAAGTCATGGCCAGCATGCGAGCAATCGCTTGTGTGAGAGCTGAGCACGTTCGACGGAAAGTTCTCTATCGCGCTTTCTCCTTAAGTGAAGTTGCGCGCGAACGAGCTTTGCGCAAAACTCTCGGAAAGATGATCCCCCAGTGAAGCATCTGACCACAGCCATTGACCTCTCGCAGACCTCGTCATCCGCAGTGCTCTCCACCAGAGACTTCTCTAAGCACTGCCAGGCCTCGGAGATATTCCCGCTTTCCGATTCGAGCTCCCGCGTGGCGTCGACGAAAACGCGTACGCCAACCCTAATTGGGCGACCAACAACACCGCACTCCCACGTCCAATGATGGTCAGGGAGTCGTTCCACAAATTGGGTCGTGGTCTGGCTTGCCAACGGGACAGATTACTCCATGTCCTATGCGGACCTCTAGCTCTAGATTAATGTGCGGACGAGACCGATCGGAGATCGCGACTCCCTTGGAACGGACTTATTCCAGAATTTCCAACAATGCTCGTCTCGATTCGTTTTTGGATCGGATTCCAGCGACGCTTCCAAACCTTCCAAAGCTCGCCTGAGCCGCAATCATCGACAGAAGAGGAGTTCATGATCATTTGGCTACATTCCAAATGGAACCAACATCTTTCGCACCACGCTACCTATCGTGAGTACCTCATTTGTCGATCCCACTCGTTCGGAGGGCGAAATTACTCCGACCATCGAGTTTTTGCGGATTTTCTCTCTCAGGTTGGTGCATCCGGGCCTCTTCTCTCATCCTGATGCGGACAGCGCGCCCTCCGGGCCGATATCTCATCTCACGGATAATCATCATTCAGCTCTCCAGCGCTGGAGCAGTTTCTGGCTCGTTCCGGTCTCGCGGCTGCGAATATTCGCGGAGACAACGAGTATCTGCATGCTGAATGAGCCGACAGATTGCGACGGAGATTTCGTTCTGATTGCTCGCATCAGACGAAAGCATGTTGTTGCGAATTCGCATTTCCAGTGCTCGTTGCCGATGTGCGCCCAGGAACTTCAACAAAACATTCTTCCGAGATCCTATGACGTTGCTTTCGAGATCTGACGAAAACAAGCTTTTCGAGATACATATCAGTCCCATTTTTGGATAAAATGGTCACCATTGGGTCGACGGAATCGGCCGATGATTCCGACGCGGGGAGCTCAACGGCTTTGCCACGCATCTCCTCGACCATCCGATGAAAACTCGGAAATTCCATCCGGACCGAGAAGCGACCCCTCAACTGACACTCACGCCGAAACACAGAATTTTCTCACAATGCCTCGCGGTTTTCGATCCAAACCCCAAAATGAACGCTTCTCATTCATCCATCAACCACCAAAATAGCTGATGTTTATCTTTACGCATATCGCGCTGATTGATCTATCCGAAAGACATCTACATACATATACTCTGAATGCTAGCAACAAAGCGAACAGCAATTGGATTCGCCTGAGGGCGGACTCGCTATGAGTCTTGAGAGTTGTTTTTTAATTGTTTAGATGTCTCCCTGGTCGCCGTCCGTCTAATGCTGTACGTGATCAAATTGCAGCTTGAGCCAGATTCTGTATTCGCGGAACAGAAACTCTGCTGGAGACCTGAAGGTCAATCGATTCAAATTAGAAACCAGACGGATTCCAGGGAAAACTCGAAAGTTTGAGAAAAAAAAAGATCTATGACATCGGAGTCCGGATGATTCCACTTCGGAACAACCGTAAACAATGTTCTGTTGATAGCGAGCTCAAAAATATCAACGAATCGCTGTCATTGATGCATCCGTCGTCATGGAGTTTTTGTACCGCGCAAGTTCATCCAGTGCGTCAACATCACAGAACTCGTCGCGCCGAGTAGAAACATTTTGTCAAACCCTTCGTCACTCTTTTTAGGCTACGAGAGCGCAGTGAGCATTCTCTATCATATGACCAACGTGCCTTGCACGATTCCGTTCCCCTGAAGTCGGCCCACGGAATTATTCAGAAAAGTGGTAGCAGCACTTCATACTCGGCGTCAGATGATATTGTGTCGCGAAATAAACTAAACAACTGCAAGAGACGCTGATGACACTCACTTACACGCAAAAATTCATGTGTTAATATTATTAGCATGAGTGTTTCTTTTACGCACTCCGCCCAAATGTTTCATCAAACATAGGACGGAAGTTGTGCCTTGCTGTTGTGCCGCTTTTATGCTTTACGTGGCGCAGCGACCGTCCGACGCACTGCCTGTCATGCTCCCATTTCGCATTCTACGTTAATCCTCTCAACCCGTAAACTCCCTGAGTTTATATGTCGAAAACTGCAGAGGCTTACGACAGGGGTCGCGAACATGAAATCGTTCTGCAACCGAAGGCTTAGGACGTCCTTTGGAGCTCGCACGGAGCGGAATCCTTCCTAGAATTCACGTTTGGTCTTCCTTGAATCCGACCATCTGACTTTCACAGAGGACGCCGTCACCAACGATTAACGTCTCTCCGAATCACGCGACTCCCCGAACGTTTCGAGGTCTCACGAACCTAAAGAGACCACACCGAGTTCGTGTCGCGTCTCTCTCAGCGTCGGCCCGAGCTGCAATTTCAGCTTCGACTTCTTTTGTGAGATTTTCCCGAAGTGCGTCTGCAGAATTCGTGGTATCTGGAAAAAGAGCTCCTAACGAGCTGAAAAGCTCGCTCTGCTCCCGCTACTGTGAACTTGTGCCTGAGGGGGAATTCGGAGAATGTCCCACGAGTCAATTAGGTGTCAGGTTTGACGTTTCCGGCTTCCAGCTTGAAAACACGAGGTTTCTTGAAGTATGTCTTGGAAGCAATCAAGTTCGCCCCGGAGTCGAGGGCTTTCGCACAGAGTTTGGGTTCTACACTCGAAGCAGACAGGCGTCGTCGTGCTTCTAAGTATGGCAGGTGATAGAGAGACCTTCCGGACTCTTCCGCAATCAAGAAGCTCGACGTTCCAAATCGGCCCGTTTTCGGAGCAGGCAATGTCTTAAACGTATACCCGACTCGGTTGTTCGGCGTGCTTTGATGGTTATTGCGCTCGGTGTCTAGCGTTCTGCCTGCTTTGTCAGTACTAATTGATCGCAGATTCGACTCCCATGGGTCGGATCGAGTGTCAAAGTACAGCTCCGATCACATTAACTTCGAATACAGCAACCTCTGTTGTTCCGAACATGACCAAGGATTTCTCGGCGTTTCGTGGAATCATCTCGGAACTGCGGGGAATATGCACATTCCTAGCCATGGCCTCGTGTGGGCCCTTCGTGGACCTCTTATGATCGTTCGTACGCAAGACTGACGTCATCCTTCTTGGCTCCGACTGAGGCAGAGAGAGTTTTGCACTTGTGTTCCAGGCCGGCACTTAGCGGTTTCATCGTTAGCCATAATACGAGAAACAGATGGAGTTCCGTAACATGTTTCTCTTTTCTCAGGGTTGTATAAAGATCAGGAAACTCCGTGCGCCGGACAGCATTCCAGGAGTTTACTTCGTCTCCTTTGTCTGATTAAACATCTCATGTGAGTTTTGAGGGGTTCTACGCAGCTCAGGGAGTTCTGCATTTACGATAAGCGCTTGAACTTTGATGGAAACTAGCAGTTAATGATGAACACATTACTTTTCCACTCTCACGGCACAGAAGGTTCTTGTGGAGATCGTACTGAATGGAGGTCAGGTGATCAGATCCACTGCTTTTGAATATGTGAAATACTCGCGTCGACCAAAACCGTTTTTTGAAGTTGTTCCCTCATTAAGGCGGGCGTCGGCAGGAGTAGGATTGCGCATCGAAATTTGGTTCTTTCTCCCATCAAAAGTTCACTTCTCTGCCTACAAAAGTTCGTATTACCGCGGCGAAATCCCATTAGAAGTTCGCCAGCGAGCTCGCATGAACATTGGTGCGGCGCTGAACGTTTTCGCGGATCGCTTCTCATGAACATGGCCAACTCTCCGATGAATATGAAATCTTTTGCTTATTGCGAATCCGCATTCGCAGGTACACAGGTACGCAACGCTGTGGAATCCGAGGCACTCCTGCTTTTGTTGACTCACAAAATGCATTGTTCAAATCTTGTCCAGTCATCCGTGCGACTGGACACAAAGGCTTGATTCGATTCTTCCGATTCTCCCATTGGCCAACATCGACCAGCCACACGGCGAGGAACTCAGGACAACACGGAGGCGTAAACACGAACAGCAGAACATGGTTGGTGGTGATAACAGACGAAAACTAGCGATGTTTGTCGACATTCGCAGATCTTTCGAAGCGTTCAGGGACTAGTTGTCTGCTTAACGCTATTGGCACTTACCTCCGGTATACGTTCCCGACGGGCACATTCCACAGGTTCTGTTGACACAATGACGAGCTTGCTTTGTCGACTGGATCATTCGATCCACCCCATGAACTGGAAAGAGAGGAAAACACCCTTGTTTAACGAACATTCCGCTTTTGTTGTGAGCTTACAATTTCCGAGCGGAGCGCTCTCAGCTGTGTTTGCTTCCAACATTGTTGCCGTCTGGAACTCGCGGCTGAGATGAGTAACTTCAAGAAGCGTTTTGGTAAATTAAGGAGATCATTATGACTTGGAAGTCCTCTGCCTAAGTGGTTCTCTTTTGAGAAATTGAGCCATAGAAGCAGACCACGTCTCAAGTCGTTTTCATGATAAATCGCTCGCCGAAAGCGGCTGTTCCCTTCCTCACATAGAAAGTGTTTATTGGAAAAACGGAATTTCCCCCGCGTGGGAGAAAAGCATTTGGCTGCATTCTGAAGAAAGTTTCACTCGGAGCGACGACATATGACAAAATGACAACGGAAACCGCGATTGATGCAATGGAGCTGCGAGAACCAAACTCAGAGCTAAAATTGAACTCAAAGACCACTAACTAAAAACTTATTTCGTCTGGCTCGTAACTAATAACTTGAAAAACCTCGAAAGCCGGAATTCTCCCTCGGGAGCCGCCCCCTCCTCTATCAACTTGCTGTTCCCAAATGGTTTCCCCGAAAGAAGTTTTCCTCGGAACCTAGATTGAAGTTCTCTATTCCTCTCGGAGTGGACGCAACGAGGAGCTACATGAGATGAATGTTTCCCTTGTGGAAGCTCCTCATTTTTCCCAGTTAGACCACTCAGAGAAAAGTTCCGGCGCCGCGTCTTTCCTCGGTTGTTTAGAAGAGACGGAGAGATCTTATAGAGGAACGAGGCGAACGCCATTTACGAAGGACTTTGTGGGAGCTCCTAGTTGCTCACACTAATGAGGGAGGAAGCCGAATGAAATCTAATTCTCTTTCCTCCGACAACATTAGAGTTTCGCTCAGCAAAGCTGGCTCGGTGCGCGTTTCTCGCGAAATGAGACCAGGCGGCTATGATCGAACGTCTCCCGTAATCCTCTTTGTCAGCTATTGTGCTGCAGCAGCTCCCGGGGAACTTTCGTTCCGTCATATGGAATGCTATATGTAGCCTTTTTGTGGAGCCGCAGCAGAAACCTTCACGTAATCTCACCAAACTAACGATACTGATGACTGATGACCTAATTTCATCCTCGTGAGACCTTTCTTCAATCACCCGGAGAACTGGACGCGAAATTCCGCTCCCAATCCTCGAGAGACGCCGCTTTCTCCTCCGTTTATTCTCCTGCGATGCGGATCCTTTTCTTCTTCGAGGATCAGCGTGAAAGCGGCATCGATTAGATCGACGGAACTCCATTCCATCTTGGGAAAGTTTAAAACTCTTAGTGTTCCTCATGAAGAAATTATGACAAACGCATCCAGCTCGGCATGGGAATCGGAACTCGGAGCTTTCCGACCTCGAGTTTCGGTTTCTTCATTTCTTTTAGGAGGGTCGTGTCGCGAGACAAGATCATCGCGAGTATGTTCCCCATGATTCCCGTGTCATCCGTTTAAACGCTGGTGAATAATTGATTAAACCATCAGAGGAGCTGAGGCGGTGAGAAAATCTCGAGATCGCCAATCCTCGTCTCTGGAAGAAAAGTCAGGAACTCCCACTGATTGTGAGACGAGATCAGTTTTCAGAGCTAAGCGAGAGTTTGCTTGAGTTGAGCGCTCAGCTGAACTCATTGATTCTCTATCTTCGATTGAGTTTCGTGAAACTTGACGGTACTCTCTGGTTGTGATCTGCCGATGAGACAGCTTGATGTGATCTTCGTGTCGGCGAGATACTCCGCAGGTCAAATCGAAATGGATCTCTCGTCGCGATGTAGGTACCTCGACCGCCGAACTATGTGTTCGCGATCGAATTTGTTCCCTCGCGGATCGTCAAATGTCAGCAAGAAAGAAACACGGGTGTGTTTGATCGGGAGCTGATTCAGGATCGATTCTATTCTCAAAGCCTCCTCCCGCGCCGCGTGGATTGTTTCCTGAGCGGATCAGTAGCGAAATTAAGCGCATGAGTTTTTAAGCGAGCCCCTCGGAAAGTTTTCAGTGTTCAACTTTGCCTTCACTTCAGACTTTTCTCACTTGAACTTCATTTTCAGGTGTAGTCTTACCACTATTAGCGAGCTTCATCGGAAAATTTTTTGTTCGAAATTTTACTTTTCATAATTTCCATGTTGACGAGATTGATCCGTTCCGAAGTAGAGATATTGTTCGAACAAAAAAAAACAGCTTTCACAAGACAAAATTCATACGTTCACATCACTTCCGTGACTTGTATCGAAGGTGTTCGCTCACAGTTATGTACAGTAAAATCTCGTTACAACGAATTCCGTTACAGCGAACTATAGCCTTTGGCCAGCCTGTCATAGGGAACATTGCTGGAAGTCTCTCGCTACAACGAAATACAGTTACAACGAACACAATTCTCGGTCCCCAACGTCTTCGTTGTAACGAGATTTTAGTACAGTTGTTCGGTCAAGATTCGAAAACCTTCTTGAAATCATCGAGCGTCGGTTGCCAGAGAGCAGCGTCGGAAGTTCGAGTGGAATCTTTCGATGTGGGAGAGATTTTTCGGATCTAACCCTACATCCACTGATTACTTCCGCGGAGTCGAGTTCGTGATCGTCAATCGACCATATGACGTTTGAACTTTCGTCAGATCCACAGTAGCACGGGAAATATTCGACCTGGCATTCCGGTGGGGGGATTTTTCGGCATCGCTCTTGTGCGTCGAGAGCTTTTGGAAGAGTTTCGGAAAGTATCGCGCCGTGTCACAGTAGCAAAGAATCCTCTGAGCGGGCCAGAACCCACACTTAAGAATCATTTGTATGTATTCCTCAGCAAAGAAACGCTTCTTTCTGGATTTGATTTGAGAACTCGACTGATCACCAATTACTCATTGTTCATTCTGTTGACTGCGGAGAAGTCTTGTGGCCTGAATGAGCTTTGGAGTCACGCGGAAGATCGAGGTGGCTTTCAAAATCGCTGTAGTGCGGGACTCAACACCGAGACGACGGGATAAGTGGATGAGTGCACTTCATAATGAAATGTTTTCCAACTTCCGTTGCTACAAGCGCAGAAGAAGAACTACGTCGCAGACTCTCTGATCCGCAAGTCTCATCAAAAACACTGACCAGAATTCTGAAGCACACTGCATTAAGCAAAGAGGTGACTCTACCGGGAAACATTATCCCCACTCTCGAGAAGAGACAGTTGAAGAAGATGCTGCTCCGTTTCATACTCGGTATACGAGTCATGCATCGTATTACGACGTCTTGTGGGTTCGTCGGGAAGTTCAAGCGAATCATATCCGACGGGAGGTAAATCGAGTTATTCTGATTCACTAATATGCGACCACTCCCACCTCGATCGAATTCTCTCGGGAAGGCGTCGCGTCGCCGGCATTTGGTGCGCATCGTTCCGCATCACTGGTATCCAGCTTAATTCCACTTTCACTGCTGCCGGGAAAAAGGAGAAGGACAAATAAGGCATTCAAACAAAAGGGTACTTGGTTGTTTGGCTCCCGCAAGGCGTAAGGCGCCCAAACGGCGCGAATAAGCGCAGCCACGACGGCGCCGCAATGAGAGAGGAGGTGGAGAACGGGCAAAGCCAGAAGTAAACAAGCGCACGTGCGAGAGCATGGAGCCTGAAGACCTCTTCAGCGCATGATGGCTGCGCTGCTCAATCTTCCTACCAGGGCGTTGTATCGATGCACCGGTAGGATCCCGAGTGACGCGCGTAACGCGAGCTTTCAGGCACCGGAGAGTTCGTGTCCCTCGCTTCGCTCGGGATCCTTTGATTGCATCGACAGGGTGTCCTAGCGGGGGCCGCGAGGCGCGTGGCAAGTGCGTCCCCCGGCAGGGCACCCTATCGGTGGAATCAAAGGATCCCGAGCGAAGCGAGGGACACGAACCCGCCGTGCCTGACAGCGCAACCTTCGGAACTTTCTGCTTGAAACAGCGAAACCGAGATCCTGTCGTTTCGAATTTCGCGGTTATGGCCGCCGCGCCGGGCCCGTCGCAAGCGCCGGCTGTTTTCTCGTGCCGGCGGCTGGTGACGCAGCGCCGCCGCTGTGCGGGAGCCAAACAACCAAGTACCAACAAAATAAACATGTCAGACTAAGTGTACCGTAATCGATTAAGAGTCACCCTGAACAAGTCACGCGAGGGACTTCTCATTACCAATGGCAAGATCGGGACGTTGTTCGTCGAATGAATGTTTAACAAGTCGCTGGGTCTTTCTCGCAAAGAGCTCATCGTCGATGTCTTGTTTCAGAATTACAATCGAAGGATAGTCTTGTAGGGTCGCCGTGGACGCTTTCATTACCAAAAGGAATCTTGGTATCAAAAACTCGTTTTGTTATCGCGATGTCACTCAAGAGGACAGTCTTCAAAGATGGCTGACTGTTGTCAGAGTCAACAAACGTTTCTATACTCTTTGTTGGCTCCACTCGAGGGTTTGAGCGGTTTGGAACCGTCCCCAAGGCTCAAGGCGAGCAGAGAGAAGACATCACCAGACCCGTTTATTTCTGTGGAACGCCGGGGACATAGAAGTAATACAGTTAGTGTTTCAATTAGCAATCACCGAATTAGGAGTTCGCTGTGGATGTTGGGAGCCATGCGGCGAACGACGTAAGCTGCCGGACGCATATCGGGCTCAGAGGGTGGAAACCTTTCCGGAGAGGAAAAAAGCTCCAACGAATAGAAGTCCGAGCACGTTCGAGGTTGGCAAGGCCCCGGGAGAAGCCTAAGAACAAAACGATGCAACTTTTCCGTCGTCTGAGGGAACTCAGAGCCGCCTTTGCAACGTACTTCCTCGAGCAAAGGTCTCACCCAGCAGGTCATCATAGCCATGTTTTGACCGGAACTTCTATCGTCGTACTCGCGTGATGTTGACGACAGGTCACTAACTAGGCGCCGAGCGGAGGCAACGCTTTATTAGGGTAATCGGTGTTGATGCGGAAGGAATGATTGGGAGTGCATCAAGAACTGTTTTTCTATCGCAGGATCGGCCTCATTTCATCGGATCCAAGGACCATCTGGGGTGAACCGAATTGGGCTGTCCGCGAGATCTTTTGGTTCATCGAGACCATGAGTTTCCACGATTTGTTGATTCGAATTCAGCGCCAGAGGGAATCGTTATCATCGAATAGTTTGGCGATGCGTTCGCGGATCATCCGTCCATTCGAGTGATGAGCCCGCTCATCGAGACACTGGTCGGAATTTAGAGGAAGGCGTATCGATTGACTCGCGATCGATCCACGCACGCAAATGTAGACAATAAGCGCGATGTCGCCGCGACCTTAACCCGTATGCCCTGCTTCCGCACCATCTACTTCCCTTTTCGTCTGGGTTGGTACGAATAAACAACAGTGAACAAAGTCTCCAAGGATTCTAGCTGTCTTTGAATTGTCGCTACGGGCTCATCGGGTATTTTGAGCTTTGACTATTTCCGGCTGTTATATTTAGCATTCATGGCGAGACGATCGCTTTGAGCCTCGAGCTCAGAGCTAGGGCTCACTCAGTGATCGACTCAGCAGGCCTCCAAATCCGAGCTGGATCGGAGTGCTGCGACGTCCTCCGCGCGCTCGTAGCTGCCTCCTCCTCGTATCTTGAAAGAATCTGAGAATATCTCATGTTTTCTCACGGAATCAGCCGATTCCGTGACTAACTTTCTTCTTGGTTCGACGGGCGAACAAATTATCGGGAAAAGAATGGGCGCCGCTGAATAGCCTTTGATCGGGCCGACTTTCAAAGAACGATTTATAATTTTCCCCGACTGGCTCGTTCTGTCGATTAGCAATTGATGGAATGTTGTGAACCTCCCGGGAACAACGTTCTCCATTGACTCGTTCCAGCTATCCGCTCCGGAATGCCAGCATCAAGACGAGACTCAAAGACGGATTCGGTACTTCCTGTCATGCGTTGCTTAGCAGCAGACAGCTGGAAGTTGATCCTCTTTGCTTGACAACTGTAACAGACCGCGACCTCGTCCGTCATCCTAGAGCTCCGATCCAAGAAGTCCCGACAGACTGTTGTGCGATGCGATACCCCGGCTTCATGTCTTCGGTTCTACCGCTATGTAACCGGATGAGGCGACAGCAATGAGGGACTCAAGGAGGTCATCTGTCGCGACGCCGGACGACAGAGACCAATATCAATCCCTTATTGGACGTACTGCACGTTGATCACGAGAATATGACTGATATGAAAGACGTAAACATCGAGGGATCACGGATTCTATTGATCGATGCTGCGTAATTTTTCATGTCAACGGGGTTTCCAGTTGAGATGAAGCCGCACAAAAGCCGGCAGGGTCGGTTATTACGGCGATAGAATGATGGATCCGAAGCAGGTGGAACCGGCAAAGATAGGATCCCGGGAGGATTCCGGGAGAAGGACCAACCGTTGGACCTTTTTCCACCGCGTGACTCGCCAGAAGTGGAAGCGACCGCTTCTGACGGAGGGTACTGTTGCTCAGGGCCGCGACAAGAGCTGCTCCGTGAGTGCATTCATCCTTCATGTCAAGGACCTCTCTCTACAGGCACCATGAGAGGCCACTTACAATTAGGCTAAATTCTGGTATAAAAGCTTTATTTAGGTCTCGTCCGAGCCTAATCTTTCTCGCCTCAGTGATGCTGGCAGTTTGGATCCTTCCCTCGACGATCCAGAATCCGAGTCGAAGTCGAAACGAGCTTAGTTTCTATGAGGATCAACGGATAATTCACGAAAACACAGTTTCTTCCTTTGATCTGGGAACTCTTCGATGGCACGCGAGCAGACTCTAACAAAGGACATCCAGCAACGCGCATCCGTCACCGGAGTCCATTCAGATGCCAGATCTGGTTTGATAGTTGTTTATTGTTCTCGAAAGCTTTCTCTCGGAACGGGTAAAAGTTTCATGCTGTAAATCTGCTTGTAAACAAGGCAACACCAGTTATTGACGTTCAGGGTGGAGCAGCGACGACCCCACCACCATCAGCTGACTCAGAGCGATATGTAATTGAATTCGGCCAGAGAACGGACCTTTGCGCTTTCGGCGAAGTCGAGCCCGCGCGCATAAACAACAAGACCATCCGTGTCCGAATTCACCCCTTTCGTGACGCGCCTTTGTTCGAGTCACGAAAGATGGACGCCCGACTGCCCGTGGGTGTTCTGATCACCGTGCCCGCTCCGAGAAATTCTTTCTGCAATATTGAGCTGCATGCTAACGAATTCCGCAACTTTTCGAGTCCTCGCAACGGAATGCAAAGAGCTCGGACGGTAATACAAAAGAGAACTTAGTTCCGATTTCCAGGGAGTTGCAACTGATTCCAACTTACTTGTCCAAATATCTGCACAGCCTTTACGGTTTTTTTCCTCGCACGAGCTAATATCATACCTTCGTATCGGTTTCATGGAAAACGTCTCACAATCAGAGCTGCCCGGTTGTTTCCCAAACGTGCATTTCATGCTCCATGCATCCAAGTTCAGGCATCGTTCAGACACAAAACAATGGGCATGTACATAGAGTACGAGCTGGGACGGGGTCCAATTGAAAGGTATCTGTCTTTGTGGCTCTGTTTGGAGGAGGATCCTTTGCAGGACTCCATAGAGGACACTGATTATCGCGTGGAGTTTCTCGGGAAGTCACAGGAATTGTCGCAACGTCCTCTTCACGGCATTCCGGATGTCGCACACGGGGCGCAGCCGCTCGGACTCCTTTCATCTCATTGAAATGTAGTCATCTCATAGAGCAGATGTATTCACCACGAGTACGCGGATGCTTACTCAGCTGCATTGATGTACTTCGGATGAGTTCTTTTCAAAAGGTCTGATGTGACACCGAAATGAGCTTCGCAAAATGCCTCCAGAGTAGGGGGTCTGAGCTCTGATTCATTCGAGAGATGAATTCTGGAACCCTTCCAGGAAATAAGTTCCTAATTCACTCTAATTCCAGAGCATTTGAAGACAATGACAGCGTTTCCTTTGTTCAATCCGCCATATGAGCACTTTGGTCATTCCAAAAGTGATGGAACTCGTTATAGGAATCTCGAATGTGTCTTCCGAGAGTCCGAGTCGGAGAATTTTCGCGCAACATTCTACTAGGCAATGAATCGACATAATGGGCTTTCGCGTGGTCGACGCCTGTCGTCGCCGTTGTCGCTTCTAGGTCTTCCGTTGCGTCGCGTCGTGTTGTGGGCGTCGTTTTCTCCGTTCCGACCGAACTGAAGCAGGAGACGCATCCAATCGATCTTTGATGCGACTCGACAGGTCGTCTCGTTTCGCTGCGAATACGACAGCATCGTAAATGTCCGCAGAATCGGACACATGAATCACTCACTCGGTCCTCCGCTACTCAAAAGCTAGATTCAACTTCTGTTGTAGAGAGATCTCGAACCTTGAAGGGCATGAGTTTAAAATGCTGCTCCTATCGATTTGCGGATTGGTCGAAGCTTGTTTATCGCGATCGATTGATTCCAGGCCAACGACGAAATTGAATTTTCGCGGAATAGGAGAAATCGTCATCTACTTTTCTGAGGTGATCCAAAAATGATTTGGAGGCGGACGAATGGTTTCTCTGCGAATCATGGTGCGGAACTCACGGAAAAATCCAGGGTGGTAAGTGTCGACTTCAATGTCTGACTTGCTTTGTTGACTCTGGATACGGTTTTGTACGAACAGTGAAACATTAGAGCTCCAATAAAAGGGGTGATGCGAATGGTTAACGCACCTCATGTTTCGAGCACAGACTTATTATGTGGATACGGCGCGTTTAGCATTTCTCTTCTCGTAGCTCTTGTCTCTGTCTCAAATCGAACGCAATCCATCCCGTTATTCTCAACCACTTGTACAACCTTCATGAACTCGGCACCATCTCCTGCGACTCAAGTTTTCCCTGGACGGCTGGATTACGAAATACAAACCGCAAATGATCGAGCGTCGACTGTATTTCTCTTCCAGCGAACTACAATGTGAAATATACAACGGATCGATCGATCGATCGATTGTTCGAACGGAGTGTGGTGCGCCGTTGCGTGCCGCGAGTCTGAGAGCTTCGTCAGAGCGCTGTCGTAGGAAATCAGGAAAACCTTTGCTGTTCCTCCTTTTGTCAGTCGGAGAATAGAATCAGAATCATCTGACTGATGAATTATTCGTCAGGACGTAAATCCCAGGGGCTTGATCCTGGAATCGAGCGAGTTTCTCTAGCGACAGTCGTCGGAGAAGACCTTTCTCCGATTCAAATCGTGAAACTCCGTCTTCGACTCTGATTTCGAACAAGCATTGGATTT
Source organism: Neoseiulus cucumeris (assembly GCA_021527715.1). Taxonomy (NCBI): domain Eukaryota; kingdom Metazoa; phylum Arthropoda; class Arachnida; order Mesostigmata; family Phytoseiidae; genus Neoseiulus; species Neoseiulus cucumeris. Next base: position 984,257 of record JAJSRV010000026.1, on the reverse strand, counting down.
CAACTGTGATTCTGCCTACAACCGAACGCTGGGTTAGAGACGGTGCGGGTCGAATCATGCTTCGATTTATTCGGAGAAAAATGAGCTGTCGATCTTGTGTGCCGTGGACAGAGATACAATCGGTTTGCGAAAGGAATCAGAATTTGTTCTTTGTGTATTCAGAGACTCCGATTCCGTCAGAGTATTCCAGGGAGCTTTTCTGCGGAGCCCGCATCCTTTCACATTCCTCGGAGGTATGAGCCAGACGAGCAAATTTTCTCAGAATATTCTTTGTATCCCTCGGACTCACTGTTTGCCTAGCGAAAGTTTTCACGAAACGTAATTCCGTCTCGTAAATCGGGGACGGTGAGAATTCAGGGAAACATTTGCGAAAAGCTCGTAGCAAACCATCCGAAGCTTCCGAGCGACGTAAGTGGATGCTGTCTACGAGCCGGTTGTCTGTCTGATTACCCGGGATCCGACGAAACAGCGAAGCGAAACGCTTTGCGACTCCCACGGAGGAACGAATTCGCTCCGATCGAGACGCCGAAGGCTTTGCGCGTAACGTGCTTGCCTCCTCGAGCAAAAAGAATTCGTTCCGAATAGATACTGGAGAACAATGCTCGCAGGCTGAGAGGATTTCCAAAATCGACCCGTGACCGCTCGTCGATTGAACTTCCAACATCCGTTTTGCGCGAAACGCGATGAGTTTCGACGAGGTTTGAGCTATTTCCATCTTTCCAGAGACCGAAAGCTCCGAGACATAAAAGGCTACGCCTCAGTGCGCGGAATGGACAACTTGTTACGTCAACCTTCCGAGGGTGCCGCTCCCTCAGGACGGCTGCGATTGCAAGACATTTTGACTTCAGCTCGGAACGCGGCACTGTCTCTCCGATTCCCCACGGGGCCCTCCATGCCAACAAGGTTCTCGAACTATCGAAGTGAAGTCCTTTTTCTCGAGCGAATAAGAAGCCCAATTCCGAGCGACCGAATTGAAGAGTTAGTTAGGAAGCCTTTCGAGCCAATTTCGAGGGACAACGTTCCTCGTTCCGTGGACCGTGAACTTGGAAAATACGATTCGTCGGAGAGATCAAGGACGAGAGGATTGAGGCCTTATTCCTCGATACTCGAGCAGGAATTAAGCGACGAGATAATTTTGCGGTCAGCATGGCCCGAACTACACGCGCAGATTTGCATGGAAGCCACCATCTTGCAAAATGGTTTCCGATATGCTACAGCACTCCCGAGTTTGCCGAGGCCGATGGATCTCTGGTACATAAACTCTTAGCTTGGGAAAAGCCTGTTGCGAGGGTCCAGAGGGAATCAGCGGGAACAGGCGATCTCCCCAATCGATGCGTTCGTCTATCCAATTTGGAGGGGAATCGGAAGAACCGTCACGGTCGATTCCGACAAATTCGGCCATCTGTGTACATCAACCAATGGCCGCCGGGTGATGGCACGGCTTGAGGATCCTTTCAGGATGCTTTGACGTCATGCACTTCGGGTTTGGACTCTGACAGCGAGATTCCAGAGTAGCGTGCGCGGTAATGACCACGTATGAGCTCTATGAAAGCTCCAGTAGTAGTATATTTATTACCTTGCCGTGCGTCGATGAGCAACAAACCAATAACTAACTAGTCCAGTTCCGTTAACGATCCCGCCAAGCTAACTCTGCAGCAACATCGGAGGCATAACAGCCCGCCTTCGGCGACGCGTGCCACCGCATAAGACTCGATGTGAGTGTCTCCAAATCAAACTGAACGTTCCTCCGCCCACGTGCTCTGCTGATTACTCGAACACAGCTCAATCTCGGGCTAAGTTAGTTGGACGTTTCTGTTCTTACTCAGACCTATCACCCGAACACTAGCTGTCATGTCCGCCAAGGATGTAAAAGTTTCCAACAATGGGTCTTCTCATTTCGATTTCGGAGCACTCGGTTCTCAATTCATTGATGAGCTGGCAGATCAATTGTCTGCCTTCAAAGGTTGCTCCGTGTGGGAGCTCAAGGGAGGAGGACGAATCAGGGACGCAATTAGTGGCCGAATAGTCAATCCATCAATTTCCGAACCATGCTCCATAGCATTCCTGACATTGAACTTCCGCGGTTCATAGATTCCTGTTATCGATCGGAAAACGACGGTTCGATCCAATGCTCCCAGATTGAATATATTCTTACACGCGAGGCGTGCCTGTTCACCCATTGAGCAGCTCCAGCAGAGGGCTGAACCAAAGGACGGTTGCCACTAAACCTCTGCAAGCCTATTGTTCAACGACCTTCGTCACGGCGAGGTTTTGTTATCTTTCGCGGTCCAGCATCGCTCGTTTCCTGGGTCTCGACTCCTTCTTGCAGGAGCTCGGTTCCTGAAGCAAACATCAGATCCTTGGATCCGAGTGTCGCTCGACTCACTTAGTCGAAGGACGACTCGACCCAAGCTTCGTAAGATCAATGCTTCCGAAATGTCAGAGCTCCGTATCGTTCCTGGGGAGCAGCTGCGTCCGAGAGAAGAGGCGGCCCTCCTCGAAAAGTAATAATTTACGTAAGTGCTCGGAGATCGTTGAAGCGGAAATATTTCGGGAACGTTCGCTGAGCAAGGAAGCAGCGGAAAATTCCATAAACAGTAGCACGTGTTATCTACTAGAGTTCCGCTGGATCTTAAAAAAGAATTGAATAATACTGAACCGCCTTTCTTCAGTGGTTTCGATAGATCCTAACGAACTTATTCCAGGCAAAAGTTTTGCTTCCACTTCGTTTCGTCGTTTGTGCTGACTCCGGTCGGAATTCAATTTTCGTCGTTTCAAATGAGGCGCGCGTTCCCGTTTTTTTTCCTCTGAGAGGATCAAACTTTTCATCTATCCATCTATCACGAGGTCTTCCGAACTCACCTCCGATGTAGAGTGTTGCACAGATCACGATAACTCGGAGCATTTTTCTTCCGTTCACTTCCTAGACACCGACCAACAAAGAAATTTCAGGAGTTGCTTGATCTCTCGTGTCGAGAGTGAGACGTCACTTCATGCTTGGAGTCACCGCATTGATTTTTAGCTTCCACTCAGCAAGGACTGAACGCGTCCTGAAGCACAGCAAAAACACAAAACTTTTCCACGAAGATCCAGAAACACTTTTCTTTACTTAAATTATGATATCACGCTCCCTCGCCAACTTTCTCACTCTAGGAGGGCGTTCTCTCCCAGGATTTTGAACCACGGAGTGTGAGGCAAGAGCCGTGCGTGTTGACCCCAGGGATGCTATCCAACTTGTGGAGTGCGGGCCCGCAGTGCCGCGAAGCAGCGCCATCTACCGCGTCGCTTCCAAGCGGGGCCCTCCCCGAAAAGCTCTTCCCCGTTCCAGCTGACGTAAGGTCTCACCGCAGAGATCGCCGTGAACGTCGTGCGCTGCCCTCCGTAGTCCTGCTTACCCTCTCCACCCATTTCACACTTGCTTTTGATAGCCCTCAGGACAAGTTCTGTTTCTTCTTCCCAACATTTCCGAATTCCGTCTCCGTTGCAAGGGTTGCCGTCTCAATTCCCTTCACAGTTGTATTTCACGTCTCTTCGAGTTTCGTCCAACAGAGTGCACGGACGTTCAGCTGTCTTCCAAACTCCTTTCCAGAGGCTGGTTTATACGCTTTCGACGTCGTCTGCCAACTCATTAGTCGACTTCAGCATCGTTTTCGGTCGTATTTCTCCCCATTTTCGTCGCATCTCAAGTTCTACGTGGATCCAATCTGCAGCCTCGGTTGTAACGATCTCGATTTCGGCGAATTCATCAAACGTTGAATACGAAGTTATCGTAAGGGCGTACTTGGTCGGAAATCGTGCATTCGAGATCCGATCGGGTTCTTTTCAATTCTAACAGAAGTTTGAGTGCTTGAGGGACCTTTGAGATGTATTCGTCGATATCTCCAACTGCATTTACTTCTTCCCCACTTTGTTTTCGCGGTACTTGTCTGGCTTCGCTCCTGATAATCCACGTCGAAGATCTCTCCACGATTCCGGAATAGTTTGTAGCCTCTAGGTCGCTGGAATCAGTCAAAAAGAAAGACGATATTCCGCTCATCCGGTGAAGACCAATCTTTGAATGCTTTGGTGGCTCGAGGAAGTGGCTGTGAATAAAAGACGGAGCGAGTTGGAAGAACAGTTCTTGTTATACAACTTCTAAAGCAGTCGTCCAGAAGCCGAACGACGTGCGCGGAACAGAGAGCACGTCACGGCTCGAATCGTCCGAGAATACGTGCCATAGCAAACAGCTATTGACTCCGGGTTTCTCGAATCGTTCTGCTGCATGCTCGGGAATCACTGCAACGTGCCGCCCCATGTTCACACTCACGCGATGGCGAAGCTTTTGTCATGGGAAACGATCATCAGTGAGACCTTTCCTTCCCTTCGAGATTGCTCGATTCCCTTGGCACGTTACACTGACAGATTTTCACATGTCGATCTTTGCGACGTCGATATCACGACCAAAAGTACGAAGCCTTTGACAGTCGAAGGAATCGGAGAGAGAAACCCGCGCAACAACATCGGTGAGGTTGCACGTCCTCGTGTGCTGTAGACAGACGATTGTTTGAAGCAATTTCCGGCTTTTGCGTCCGCGATTCATGAGACCGTTTTGCGGAGAACACCCTGGTGAGCTATCTGACAGAAAGAAAACCGAATTCTACTCGAAAGGTCTTGGGTGCGACGGAAACGGTGGTTTTCATCCAACTGGAGGAACTAGGTACTGTCAAGACATTCTCTGCGATGCATTTGTTTCGGTAAGGAGCGCTTTTCCTGTCGCTCAACCTAAACCAAGCGTTTATTATGTCCCAGGTAGTTCCAACAGGAAACAGGCGCTGCACCTCGATTCCGGCGGCAAACAGGTGTTTCATCCTCGTTCCGACATCAAGCTGGTTCGGAGCTCTGATGCTGCCGACTGGCGACTGTTGTGTTTTGATTCATTGTCTCGCGAGGGAAAAACTTCCGTCTGACAACCAAGAGGTGCAGAACAATGGGTTGAGTCTATCTCGGATGAGATGAAGGTTAGATGGAATTCGACATGGCTCCGACTACCATGGGAACTAGCGCGTGCCCACGTCGTCGTATCCTCGAGATGGCGAGAAAGGTCGAGTTGCGGAATCGCGAGATATTGCTCATGTGGAGGCCAGATAGAGAGCTGGAGTCACCGGCGACGTTACACGACTGTCTCGGATGAGATGAAAATCGAGAACAATGCCTAATGGACTGCTAGGCGACCTCTCATATTTCCAGGAGTACATTTGATGCGATGAAATCGAGCATTAGATGACATCAGGAGACCGAGGCATACTGTGATGTTGTTGGCAAGTTTTTATGCTTTTCAAGGTCAGTTAGGGTTTCTGATCCATCATAACACCGGACGACCAACAGACTGCGGACGCCCACGGCACTGCGTCACGATAAAAAGCAGTTACGAGTCAGGCACAGAGTCATCGGAGCGATTATTCTCCTAACGACCGCAGCGATGCGTACACTTGCAAATCTCTGTCGAGCGAAGGATGGGGATTCCGCGGCCATCTGTCATATCCGCACCAGGAAGCACTCTAGAGTGTCTTGCATGGGACAGACTTGTTTTTGAGACGCTCAGAAGCTCATCTGGCTCTATAAACAACTCTTCGAGCGTGACTGTCTTTCGCCCAAAGTGTCTCACCTCTTACTTCCGAATTCACTGGAGAGCACACATTTGACGGCATTGAATTTTCACAAATTTTTCGGTTCTCACTGTGAAACTGGAGGTTTGGTTCGGATGAGTGGCTTGGGAAAAGGTGATCGCTTCGAACAAACAAGAGTGCTCGTAATAGCTCAGCCGGAGCGTTTTAGACCAAACAAGCGTGACAGCCGCGGCGACAGGATTTAACGCGGAGCTGCCCTTTGGTGGGAGTAGACGCTTGAACCAACGAGCGGAAAAGCTCAGTGACACACAGGACGCGAGCTCAGAGAACGGTGTGCCACTCGCTTCAGCACGCCCGCGTAGTTCGTCAACTGGAAGCTTCGAAGCAGATCATGAGCTAAATTCTAACAACAAACTCACTATAAACGAAAGGTTCGACGCCATCCGAAGCTTGTTTTCTATGCATGAAAAGACACCTACGAGGATACCAAGCAGAAAATCTAGGATTCGCGGACCTTGCAAACTCTGAACGCAACAGCGCGAAATGTCTTCCACGACTACGCACGCGGCCAAATCGAATTTCGTGGAGAACGACCGTTCCCAAAAGAAGGAGGGAACAGAACCGCTTTCCTCCTCCCCACGGAATGGGGACCCAGGTAGGGTTGCGAGTTTTCGGAATCAGACGACTTGAGTCACGAATTCAGCTTTTGTCCTGAGTCGTAGCACCGATTCTCGAGGTAGTTTGTCATCCGGAAACGATACCGTCAGAGTTCATCATCGGACAGAAAAAGGTCACGGGATTGTTTGGCGTTCCATTACGACGCCAATGATCCCGAGCGTTGATGTGCTCGGTGTGAGTGTCGCTTCCGTATCCAGTGATCGATTCCGGTTCCGGGGAACGGTAGCGAGCGAGGATAGGGATTTATTGAGTTTTCCCAGAATTCCTCATCTTTCCCGAGAAAAGAGTCTGTTTCTGGTATCGCGACATTTCTCCTCACGTCGTGATCCGCAGCTTTAACCAGGCTTGATGGCCTCAGTGATTACATCCCTATTTCCCGATAACGACCGAATCGGAATTCGTTTGATTCGTGTAGTTTGAAGTCAGTTTGGTTTCCCATTTCCATTGCCGGAAGATCGATCCTCTTCCGATACAAAGTAACTCGACATTTCGGAGCGCTTCTCATGAGCGAAAGTTCCAAAGTTTAAATGAATCGAGAGTGCACGGAAACAGCATCGAGGGAAAATGCGCAGGGCTTCATCGATCACCGGAAGAAACCTTTGACAACGACCTTGGAACAAATCTTCGAGTTTGTTGCAGAGATTTTGAAACAAGACAGATCACCTTCTATCTTTTATATGTCAATGTCAAAGACAGAAAGACGCGAAGCAACAGCTCGTCATACTTTTATCATTTGTTCTCCAGCATAAAGGGCGGTCTACTTTTGCCTAGTTTCCTCAGCTGTCGCGTCGGTGGAATTCAGCGCAAGGCGCATAAAGGTCGCTAGATGATTCAGCCGCTCTTCCCACTTTGATGTCTTCAGCCCCGTGCTGTAATCACGGAGTCGCGATCGCCGACTCCAAGATACGATGAAGAGCACAGCCACTGCGAGCATTGCTTTCAGGGACTCTTCTCCTTCCGAAAGAATGGAATCCTGACTCAATGGTTAATGTTCGCAGAAACTAAGAGGGTAAGGACGGTTCTCTCGCATGCAGTACAGGATCGCAATGATCGATGTGAATAAGCCGAATCTCGGATATAATCGTGACCGTGCCGAATTCCTAGCTATGCTCGGACTCCTTCAATGCTTGTGGAAAAGCATCGGCCTTGAATCGGCTTGACAAAACAGGGAAGAAACACCGCTAGTCTGGCAGCCTTGCTCGGTTCGAGGCTGCCCTCCTCGAGACAGGGGACGGGAACTGGCTTTTATTAAACACAATTGAACTTAAATTATGTAGTCATGAAAATGGTGCTGATAACTAATGGACACAAAAAGTAATGCGTTACCAAACGTTGACGCTGTTTGCAACTCTTGATATTGGATGATAAGGTGCTAACTCTTTATGAACAACGACCTTGTTTTGTGCTCAGATCGAAAATGTATCTATTCCAGCCCTCTTTTGTTGCGTAAAAAGCTGGTCATTCCAACTTGCCCAAAGGTCGTCGCTATATGCACTTGAACAGATTCGTTAAATTCCGAGGGAGCCTCGCCACCGAAGCTCAAAACACTGCAGGTTAAATGTCGACCCATGAGCACTGCCGCTAATTATTCTATGGTTTGATAATCTTGAGTTTTGGGGTGACTTGTGTGGAAACGACAAATGCAGCGAATTCCATGTTTTTCCATTCCCGAGTCATGTGACATACTCACGCGTGGAATAACTTTCTTTTCCAGCGTTCCTATTCGGAATCGTAAGCTGTGAGAGTGCAACTGGGACACTCTGACGAGATGCAGAAAGAACGATTTCATTTACTATAGACGGGGGACTTCGTTCTTGTTCCGACAACTCCGCTCTTCTTGATCTGGATCAAAAGAATGTTTAGCTAGTTCGAACATCGGCGGGATCTCTCGAAAATATGGATTTCATACCCTTAACGTGGCGGGAACAAAACAAGATTTACGGCGCGGAGCTTACGCTCGCGCGCAAATATGATCCCGCTTCCCACTCGAGCACTTGCTCGCACGATCGTGAGTTGCGGGCTTACCCTTCCTAATGGAACTATGTAAGGACGAGCGGAATCAAAACTTTTCCATCTAGAGAATCGGGCTCACGTGCTCGATCGGCGGAGAATCGCGCGCTCCGAGTCTCCAAGTTTCAATTTTCAAGATTTCTTCAGGACCATGAGGTCGCGGATGTTTAATTACTATTTCTTGGACCGAAAACTTTTCCGCGAGGTTCATTGATCCGGTTTCGGAGCTCGATCTCCAAGAGCGAGGGCGATACCCATATGAAGGAAACGTGCGATCCGGCACGTGCGAGAGCTACGTGTATGTGCGTACTTGTGTTCCGAAGGTGAAATCGGCTGCTCGGGTCCAGTACAGATGACAGAGACACTGCGCGCCCCAATCAAGCGAACGATGTGCCCCGAAGGTGCTCTTCAGGCTGAGGTGAGAACAAACGCTTCGAGTCGTGGCAATCGATCGCTATCTTAGAAAAACCGAACATGCATCGTGCTTGCTCGAGGCAATGGCGGTGGGAGAAAACTGCGACTTTTTTGACGATATTACTGATGAGATTGCGTTTTTTCCACCCGTGTCAGTTCTCAGATCAGCGCCGCGATGCGCGAAACCGGAGTCTCAAACAGGCGTGCTCGAACCGGAGTACGAACGGTGGATCGAAGAATCGGGTTGTTTCTACCTCGCGAAAAACTGTGAGCATCGTGAGTATCGATCCAATGTTATGTTTAGCAATATCACGTCCACATCGTCGTATTTTTGTCGCTGGAGGTACTCTTGCGGAACTCGTTGTGAAGATTTTCTCAAACAAGTTTGTCATCGTCAGGACGGGCCCTGGTATCGCCACAAAACGAGACCGCCGCTCACCAATGAGGAGAAGTGAGTCACAGAGTGGAGACGGAAATGGCGAGGCATGCCCTCTAAAATGTCTTTTTGTCAACGGTTCTGGGTCATTACGGAGTCCTGGAAGCATCGTCAGCTGTCACGCGACGTTGCCAACGATTTGACACCGCTCTCGTTCCGTTTCAGAATCAAATCCGAAATGTGCCGGAACCTCGAGGAGAAAGGCCACTGCTTTTACGGGGTCGGATGTAAATTCGCGCACGACAAGTCCGAGCTGAAGATTGTGATGAGGCATCCAAAACATAAGACGCAACTCTGCAAGTGAGTTGTCTGCCTCTCAGATGAAACTTATGAACGAAACCAAAATTCCCTCAAGTGTCTTCAGAGGACATCTCGAGCATGGCACCATTTGTCCTCGTCAGACGCGTGACTCGAAACCGGCATTTCCCGAGGTCTCACTGGCTTTGATTTCGGTTCCCCAGTGACTATCACGGAAAACCAGCGCTGTGCCTATTCGGATCTCGATGCTCGTATATCCACGAATCAGGACCCAGATTGCGCGAGTTCACAAGCATCGAAACGGGCGACGGCAACACCGAACTCATGAACTCGCCGCTGTTTCTGAGCCGACTTCAGCTCCTCGAGGACACCATCCACGAATACTCACTTGGGACGGTCCGTACAATCCTGAAGAGAAAAGGTGTCTCTCAGGATGACATTCGCGAGATCGAGAAGCTTCCGAACGTGATTCTGCGCCTGTTGCGTCGTGCCCTGACTTCACGTCACGCAAACCAAATCGTCGCTCCGGCTGCGCGTCCGCAGTCCGTTGCAAATGAGGAGCGCATCCCGGTGGACAGCGCATTGCCGACTCCGATCCAAGTTCCCAGCAGCGTTCACAAGACACCCGAATGTTTGACGCCACCAGAAGACTACTTGAACTCGTTCTCGCAGGCGGGTCGGGGTGCTTGAGGTGCAACGAGTCTCTTCCGATTGTATTGCGAAGAACTCTCTGCCGAAGCCAGGCAAGCAAATCATTCAAAGCACAATTTCAACTCATCCCATCTATCGAAAGCATTCACGTTGTCCAGACAGCTTTTCAGAACATCTGACTCGGGCCGGCCTCGATTTTGTCACGGCCGTCGCACAATTGTTTTTAAAGCTTCGTAACGTTCGAGGTGAGCAGTGTTGAAAGGACCACGACACTCCTCTTCCGGCTTTTTCTCCAGTTTCGCGGAAAAACTGATGTTTCGTAAACGCAAACCCCCCTGGGGCGCTCATTTACTCGTGTTTGATTTTTTAAAATGACATCTTGGACTCTGTGGAACATTTTCGTAATTTCAAAACGCACATAAATGTTCTATATTTTACCTGTTATGACCGTCGAAACCGTTTGTATGACAAGAGCTTATACTTTCAAAACTGTACTGACTGTCCGATTGTTATCATGGAGTGAGAACGCTTGACGGCTCAAACTCCGAGCCTCATGCTTTGGAAATTTTCTCTAGCATGATGCGTCCATTGATTGATTTAAATCCTGGTTTTGAGCCCCGTGGTCCGTCCGAGATAACATTCAAAACCAGCTTTTGTTATTTTCTTAATAGAAGCAACGGAATCATCCAAAGTTGCGGAAATAAAGAGAATACGTCTGAAAGTTTTGTTCGGTTTTTGATCGAGGGTCGAAGAATTCAAATCTCACAGACCCTCGAAAGTTTTCATAAATTCGTCTGGTTCGAAGAGTTGTGGGAATCGAGCTTCAGAGAAAATTCTCCCTGATGACTTATAGATTATATCGGGGTCAGCTAGACTGGAATCATTCCGAAATTACGAGAGATGGACGAGTTTTCGAATCGATAAGAACTTTATTTATGTAAAAAGTGTAAAGCTATATCACAGATAATCTCAGTTTTGTTCGAAATCGAGAACTTTTCTCAACCGACTACTTGACTGTTTGAAGCCAATTGGTGCCCCTTATCGTGCTGAGCGCTTTGAGAGTTCTGAGCATGAGAGTTTTGGCCTGCTCCGGTGGCGTGGGAAGCAGAGGACTCCTGTCCGAAAGACTCTTTGTTGGAGAAACTTTCTTTGTTTCCAGACGAGTTCACTGACGACTGTCCTTGGTTGTAGTTCCATGCGCCTTGACCTTGAGCGAAACCGGAAGCTGCTGATCCTTTCTGAAGCGATCCGGCCGAGTTTGACACTCCAATGGTGGGAAGTCCAATGGACTGAGAGATGACACCGCCAGTGAGGGGGATTGCAGTGTTGGCGTAGCCCACGTTAGGAGCTCCGACGGACAGTCCAGCGCTCTGGACACCGGGAGTGGCGATCGGGACACCGGTGACGCTTCCAGAAACGCCGGCGACGCCGATGGGAGCTCTGGGGACAGCTGTTGAACCTCCGAAAACGCCTGGAACTCCGAATGGAATAGCGGGGACACCAACGGGGAATCCGGGAACGGGTACAGCGGTGAGGCTTTGATGCTGACTCCCAAGTTGAGCGAGGTGATCGTTGTGATTGAAGCCACCCGAGTGGGAAAACTGTCCCGATCCTTGGTTGTAGGCGTTGTTGGAAGAGAATGCAAAGTTCTCTTTCGAGCCACTGGACTCTTTGTTGCCGAATGTCTTTGCGGCCTGAGCTCCATGGTCGTAACCGAAGCTGCCCTGACCAGAGGACGAGCTTGCCTGCTGAGCACCTTTGTCAAACGACGACTCCTGGTGAGTGGAGGCTGTGAGTGGGACGACAGGAGTTGCGAGAGATTTAGCATCGACTCCTGCCGTCGGTGCTGCAGTGGTCATGGCGACCATTGCAGCGATGAAAACGCAAGCAGAGAAAGCTTTCATGTTGAGTTGAAAGGTTGTTCCGAGAGATGGACTCGTTGATGTTTGGGAGAAGCGAGTCTCGCGTTTATATATGTTGGAATCAAATGTAAGAGCCTTCTCCTCTCCCCGCGGTGAATGCTGCTGGGGATTCACCGGTGACGGCAACCGACGTCACCGACTGCCGGTTCGCCGGTTTTCTGTTTCAGTGAACCAGAATCGACGCTCGTGGAACCGTCACTATGACCAGCGGTGCTGTGCGCAATCAAGATCTCACTGTGATGATTAGAATAAAGCTTTGTTTGGAGTTTGTATCGTTGTCTAAGCAAGACAAAAATGATGTCATTTCTGGAAACGTTTCGGAGAAAACGAGAATCGTTGAATTTCGAGTGTTTGGTCGATGAGGAATAGTCTGTAGCGAGATCGGGAACTCCGAACGAAGGAGCACGTGTCTAGAAATATAAGGAAACTCTGAGCACTCATTTTTTTTGTCAAACCAGGGCGCATGTTTCCCGAGTGTTCAAGGACGAGATCGAGGATCAATGAAGCGAGAAGGATCTCCGTATGATAATGTTGGAGAAAATGCAGATTCATCTGATTGTTATTGATACGACAGGTGACAAGAATTGTGTGTGTTCCGCTCTGGAAGAAAGGACGCATTTTCAGAGAGTATTTGGAAGCCTTGATAATCTCCATCTAGAATCCCGCCCACGGAGCCTGGATGATAACCTCTGGATAGAACCCTCACCAATTTGAAGAAAGTGTCATCAATGCGAACAGCTGATCTTGTACCAATTCTCGGAGGCCTCTGTTCCACTCACTCTGTTATTATCCAAGAGAAGAAAATACTATAATCGTTAATCCGCCCTTCTCACAAATCTACCGAGAGCCCTGAACTCTTCGGCGCAGCAAAAGGGTTCCGTCCGAGATTGAGTGTTGATGTGGGCGGATGTGATCTATGTAGTTCACGCAGGGGCTCACAAACATCGAGTACCCCATCGGTGATCTGATCAAGCGATGCCAGGGGCGAGAAGTTTCAACCGGCTTAATCCCTTCGAACTCGAAGCTCTTTTCCTCTGCGTTATTGATTCACGTTTACTCCGCTGTCAGCGCATCGTGAATCTTTCAAAAGTTCGCTGAGAAGAGCTCCAATGAGTGTACGTGGTGGAAGGATGAAAGCGCTCAGATAATGTCCTCCCATGTTTACCTACAGCATGCTCTAATCCTCCCATTCCAGCAGTGAGTAATTGCCCCACAGATTTCCATCTCGTCTTTCGGCAGTTTGAATCTTGATAACGAATCAATTACCTTGAATACAAATCTCTAGTGATACAGATGAGCACTCGACGTCATCGAGTTCATTCCGATTTACTCTGAGTTCTCTTCAAAGACGAACGGCTCTTTATTACTCACTTGAAAGTTTTCAGGAATAATCTTCACGTATTCATAGACGACGTTTCTTTATTCTTCATTCACAATCTCATGTCGGAACGAATACGAAACAAGCAGCGCGATAAAAACCTCCGAAGGTTCCTCTTGTCATTGGTCTAATCACAATCTAACAAACACTCTTCATAACACACATAAGAACAATCTATTTAACATCAGTTTTGTTTTTGGGCTCGTAGCTTCTCCTGAAGTTTACGGGACGCAACGGTTTTCTGTACACTTCAGGTACCAGACGCCCCAAAAAAATATGGAGTAGCATTCCAGTCACGCCCCAGATTTTGAAATTTCCTAGAACGAAATATAGAATGTGAACTTATTGATCTCCGCATATGACTTCTAATCGGCTCTTGCTGCCAAATGTTATTGATGACTTTTTTTCACCGACCTGCTATGAATACGGGTGTAGAGTATATAATGCCTTCGTGAAATCCACGAAATGAAGTGTCGCCGATATTCCGAGGATCACAGAGTTCTTCAATGGTTCTACTGAAGACGACGCTGACCTGCCGACGAGTCCAACAATTTAACGACAATGAGCTATAGCGACCTGGCATGAGCGATATCTGCCACCTTTTCCGTGTGAGTCTCTACTAGACAACGAGGAATGATACGTACTTCGTCATAATTTATGTCGAGTTTATGCGAATCGATGTCACCAATGTCCGCGATCACGGCAGTGATTTCCATCTTGTCTTTCGGCAGTTTGAATGTTGGTAACGTTCCAATTACCTTGAATACAAATCTCCGGGGATATATGTATAGGAACTTGGCCTCATCGAGTTCATTCAAATTAGCGAAAATTGAAAGATCATTAGAAGAGTGACATCGGACAAGCTTCATAATTCAATTTCAATTTTTCAACCAGTCAGCCACGACAATCTTGATTCCACCAGCGTGCGTGTTCAAGCCTAGAAGCTCAGTGATTCTTATTCACCTTGACGTCGGCAGGTTGGATGCCCAACTCCTCTTGAGTCTCCCTCAGAGCGGTATGGGTTCTGTCTGGATCGGTGTCCTCCGCAACTCCACCCGGAAAACATGGATATCCTTTGTGTCGAGTCAGTTTATTCGAACGCAAATTGAAGAGTATAGATGGCTTATTCTGCCGACAAAGGAAAAAAGGAAAATAATTCTTGACATGGGTTGAGCTCAGCTCCAGGTTCTCTTGAGTCTTCTAAGGAGAAATACGAGCCGATTAGTGAAGCTCGCAAATGTCGAATAAGCCTTACATTATGAAGACACAACGGGATCAATACGGCGCTCTGTTTGGCGTCCCCATCTGCCTCATATGCTCCGAATGCTTTCTGCGTGATTTTCGGGTCGTTCAGTTCGCGTAGAGTTCTCTCGAGGTTCGCCGGTGCGAAAATATCTGTGCCGAAACATCGGACTCTCGATGAAAGTGAGAATCCTCCCTGGAAAAGCATTTTCTCCCTGAGAATGATGTCTGACGATACGAGCTTATCATTCATTGAAAGCACTGAATCCGTATTGTGACACCAGAGAGAGTATTCTCTCCTTTTTCTTGACTTCTAGAAATGGATTTGGTACCCTTCGAGATCCCAGACCTGCCGGGAAGCTTTCGAGTAGACACTCAACTAACCACTAAAGTTCTCCGGTACATCCCGTCGCTTCGAGAATACTACGAGGGAACGAGGAGGGAACTGACATTGGCGTCCATAAATATCAGATAGTTTCCAATGTCATCAGCTGATTGTACCGTCCATCCTGTGAAGGATAGAACCATCTTTTTCGAATACTGCAGCTGCACCAATGTTTGCTGGTAGACACAGATCACAGCGATAGAGATCAGTGTCTCTCCGAGAATCTTCGACATTCCGCCGTCTCGATCCGATTCCCAACATGTTCACGATGGATTGTATATGTTTCCCTCGGAATCATTTAGGGTACAAACAAATGTATTTCATGGGAAACGGATTCGAATCAAATTCCAATGCTCGCGCTTCCGAGCGCGACACCGCGAGAGCCGGATCTGTGTCAACCTGTGAGTCGTAGCGCCTTCTGCCCTTTCCCCAGCACCGCCACCACCATATGCTTCTATGGATTCCTCTGCTGGCCGAAGTCCTCGATAGTAGTGAAAAACCTTCCGAAGTAGTTGTGAGATACAGTGCGGATCGAAACAGTGACTTGAGCTTCATCGAGGCTCTAAGCAGGTCACGACTGTAGTATCCTCCGATAGTGTCCCGAATTCCACAACACATAGTCTTTCTGTCAGAAACCGGTTCCCGCATCCTGACGAATAATGGCCGGGAAATTTTGGAGCTCTTCGCAATTTCAACAATGGATACTCGATCGGCAAGACCTTCTCAGAGAACGACACGCGGACCTTCAGATCTTGAGCGAAGAAGAGTATCACAAAGTGATGATTTTTTTCGCGAACTTCATCCAGGTTTGTGCTCGAGAAGACTCCTTGTTTTACCGCCACTGGAGGCTCTAAAAGGATTAGGTGATCGATGAGTTTGATGTCGTTGATGGATGACATTTTCATCCCTTCTCTGAATTCGCTTCACTCCAAATCCAGACCGTTTCCTAAGAATTCGTGAAAAAGAGAAACAGAAGTCGACAGAAGACCCGTTTTCTGTAAGACCACTCCGACTGATGATGGAATGGGTTTCTAACTGGAGCTCCTTGTTTTTTAGTCCCTGGGCGAGCAACTCAAAGTGAAACAGCAAGTGATCGCCACTGCAACAATCTATTTCAAGAGATTCTACGTGAGAAATTCCTTCAAATGCGTCGACCCCCTACTCCTGGCGCCCACGTGTATTTTCCTGGCCTCTAAGGTACGACCCACTTGATCCAGACCTATGTCATAATCAACGAGGATTTCATTAGTTTGCGGAAGTGTTCTCATGAATCGCAAACTCTTTTCGATTCCTCGTTACCGTCTTGAGGACAGAGGAACAGCACGCAGAAACTCTCTCTCGCTGAAATATTGCAACCTTACCATGTCCTGGAAAGGCACCACTGAAGTTGGTCGTGCACGGCACCCGATGCGCGAGAACTCGAGCGGCTAAGATCCCATTTGAAATCACACTGTCCGATGTCAACGAAGCTCGATCCTTTCAGGTGGAAGAATTCGGTGTGATATCAAACTCAAGACTGATCTCAACTTGCCAGGCTGTTGTGAAGAACAAGTACTCGCATGTGTACACTGCGGAGTTTCCCTACAGGTATTTCAAGATCGAATATCTGAAATTGTGGTTCGCTATGGCTAGTGCTTCTTTCGGCTAATTGTGAGAGAATCTCAGATTTGTCCATCATTACTGAAAGCTCGACATTCCTTTCCAGAATAAACCATGTGTTGGAATGTGAATTTTATCTCCTAGAAGTAATGGACTGCTGTTTAGTTCTGTATCACGCTTACCGTCCACTAGTGCAATATGTAGCGGACATCGGTCAGGAGAATGACCTCCTTTCAACGGCATGGAAGGTAAACGTTGTTCACTGTCTCTTGGCATAAAATGAACTTAACTGGATCCTCCTCTCCTGAGCGCGTACTTAATCCTCCACCCTTCCTTAGGTGGCGAACGACAGCTTGCGAACCGATGTTGCGCTCATGTATCCTCCGCACCAAATTGCCATCGCTTGTCTGCACATCGCGTGCGTGATTCTTCAGAAGGATTATAAGACCTGGTTCGCGGAGCTCAACGTGGACTTCGAGAAGATCCTCGAAATCACTCGAATCATCCTCAATCTTTATGAATTGTGCAAAAACTTCGACGAGAAGAAAGAAATTCCACAGATCTTACAAAAGGTTCCAAAGCCGAAAACGCAGCCTTCACGACCACCTTCCCAAGGTGCGGATGGCCAACCGCCTGCGCAGCCAGTCGTTCAGCAGCAGCAGCAACCCCAAGGTTTACAACAGCCTTAGTTGAGGAGACCGTTCTAAGTCTGCATTTTTGAGTTTCGGAGTAGGTGATTCGGAATGAACCATTCGTTTGGATGTGATCAACGAGATTACTTTGATTTGAACGTAGGTTCAAATTGGACAAAGGCTCAAATTTGAGGAGACGATCCGTTCTTCAATTTTGTTTTGTTCTTCCTTTGACGAGCTGTGATCTGCGGAACAACAGCAGCTCATACGGTGAGATGACAATTTTTTCTCCCTTTCCCTTGGATTGTCCAATGGCTCATCATATGATCTTTCTCGACTGAATTGGACTGTTCGTGTCGCAGCGAGCTGTTCCCTGCGAAAGATTTCGACAGGGTTTTGTAAATGTAAGGGTCGTCGAAGAAGTGGAAATCGCCAACCTGTACCTGAGAGTGAATTTCGGTCTTTGGTTTTCGTAATCAAGCCTCACCAGGTTTCCGGACCAGGGGTAGAATGTAAATTTGTAAACAATAACACATCTAACTAAGCAGATCAATAAACATCTCAGCAAATTTACGGATTGCTTCATTTATTTCACTCCATGCTTATATTAGTCATTTTTCCCGGGGAGTATAACACTCATGAGGACTTATTACCTTTTCTGATTGTCCAATGCAATCAGTGAATCTCGCTAGCACACTTAATAATGAAAGAAAAATCTTGAGAATTCTGAATGCAGCCACCCGGCAGGAGAATTCAAACTAGAAATCGCGATCGGCTTTCGCATAGAGTTCGATGTCCTCCCGCTCAATATGTGGAAGAAAAAACTTCCAGGCGCTGGAGATTGTTCTTCGGTTGAGTCAAAGCATTGTGGGACTGCGTGGAATGGAAGCGCATCTTTGCTGGAAGGATGAGAGTGGGAAGCACGCTTCCTAGCGTCATATCGATACGTCTCGTAAGCGTTTCATTGTTTGGAGTCGAGTCAATTCCCTGGAACCAGATATCGTCTTCAGTTCATTCTCAAATGACTTGGTAGCGTTCATTCGACCATAATTCTTTGATACACTTACATCCGGAGCTTTTTCACGGCCTCTGTCGCTGCAAGGTCTTCTTGCACGATTTTTTTGATGGTTTCTTCTGTCCTCCTTTCTTGCGAACTGTCGTAGGTGCGCCTGGAAAGGATCACGGTGAAACACGGGAGAATCAACAAAGTTGAGATTGTTGATATATTTCAGAATATTATCTAGGGAGTCGAGACTGAAGTTGCAGGAAACTCACTTGAGATAGAATGCATTCCACATCTGGATGCTCTGCGGAGCCACTGATGGCCATATGACGTCATCCAGGGGATCGTACAGCGGATTCAATATCGAATCGGCATGCTCGTTCTCTATGTATATCCACAAAGAGACTGTGTCTTCTAAAACTTTATAATGAGTGCGTTCTCTGCGAAATTCCAAGGTGACACTCGTTTAAATCACAGTCTGATCACAACACTTATCGAAGATCGATCGATTGTTTTCTAATCGATTTCTTGTTGAGTTGGTCCTATTCTGGGAGAAGGACCCTCATGCAAAATTTAAGGCTGTACTCACTTTGGAGAATTGCACAGGAATGTCCCGCAGTTAGAGGCGTAAATATTGGAGATCAGGATGAGCAGAAATTCTTGATTGAATTCGAAGCACCACGGAAATTGATACATTAACTGTGGAGACTGGAACGAAGTATTTCATCATTCTGGGAGGAACTTATATTCCCTCGAATGAGGGAGCAAGAAAAACACAACCAAGAAGGAGCACACAGTCATCTCCTGATACCCACCTGATACACGCAATCTAGGAACAGAATGAACGTTGGATGATTATCTCTGCTTTTGGACGCGAATGGTCCCGATTCATATCTTGATTGGAAAGGATGCCCCGCACTTAGCCATTCTCGCTCTATGAGCTCCTCGAAACCTGGAACATATTTTGCTCAGAGCCCGATCTGTTTTGAAATCCGAGAGAGCCGAGTAAACATTCACTGCGCCATTTATCATTTATCACAGATCGATTCCTCTCACCTAGGATCGTTCGTAACTTTGGCTGTAATATGACTTGAGTGAGGGAGGAGACGGCCAGAGTTGTGTTCATGCCAGTGGCGCCGTGAAGAAGGACAGACACGCCTGGTAAACTTCGAGTTTTAGAGACAATCCTTCCCTAGTTATAAATTCTTGCTTAGATTCTATCCCCCAGCCGTAGTGATAAAGCTCAAGATTGAGACTAACCATCGACATGTAAACACTGAGCGGTCACACAGGCGTGCTGCATGACGTCCTTGACGGCCGTCAGCCAACCCGAGCTTTCTAATTTGGAGAGCCATTTATCCACCGTAATGGCTTCATCACAGCATGCTGCAAATCATGATTTGATAAACATTAAAGATGTCAGCGGAATTGAAACACACTGATGTAGGTTCCTAATATCGTTTTCCTCGCTCACCGTCGATGAACTTCGAGTATGAGTCACTGCTGAAGTCGACAGGTTTGTTGATTTTCTTCCAAAGGGTATAGTGTGTCTCCGGCTCAATTCCTCCCCCTTTGGCTCGAGCGACTTCCGATTGTTTCACGCTCCGTAAATCCATGATGAGTCCCTGCAATCGAACCGAAGCATCAGCCATCATATCCAGTTTCCTCTCTGGAAAAATCCGTGCCGGAAAGATTTGCTAACAAACCTTCTTGTCTCCGCTGATGACATGGCTTAATGAATTCTCGTCCGCTCGGCATCTCCGGCCCGTGGGTCCAACCAAAGGCTGACCGCTTCGCAGGAGCACCGCACCGGTGACGGACGAGCTGTGGCAGAGGACAGGGAACCGGCCTCCTTCCCGGAAAAACGATGAATCTGAAAAAAATATCATTCGTCGATTCCTGAGATAGTTCCTCCGGACTTTTTCGGTATGGATGGATCACCGCGGGAAACAAACCTCTGAGATCCTGATCGGTGGCGTCTTTCGGCACAATCGCCCTCTCTGGATACGTGGCGCACAGCTCGAAATTTTTGTTCACTTCCGAGATGCGCCACTTCCCGCGAGCCGGCATCGACGGCAAATCTCGATGAGGAATCCGAGGATGATTTTTGTAAACGGGACGGAAACAGAAGGGATAACTGTTTCGAACCGGCTCCGCCGAAACCTTCTTGAGTGTGTTCAATGAATCAGCAATGGCTGCACAATTATCCAGGCCAGGGATGTCGAGTTTTAAACAGCGAAGGTCCTTGCATTTCAGGTAGAGCATCGTGGAATTGGGACGGCGTTCCACCACGTCGACCATCCTGTGTAGAATCTGTGGATCAGAGATGGAATTTAGCATCGAGGGGAAATTGAACCCAAACCGGTTTGAGATTGTGAGGAGGAACTCACAACAATCTCATTTTCGGGCTGTTGGTGGAGCGGGGAACCGGTTTGATTGTCGTTGAGTTGTTTAGGTTGCTCGGAGAAGATGAAGTGGTACGAAGACATGACAAGAGTTCCTTCAAGCCGAGGCTGGTAGTTTTCATAGAGAAACACCTTCTCCACTTTTGGCACTTTGATGTAGTCCGTCAAATCCATCCCTGGAAACAGTAGAGTCGGCTAATCTACCAGTGGCCGTGAATTTTCTGATAAATCGCCTCCAGAAGTTCGAAATAGAGAGTTTCAAGTGAAGAATTGTGTCCAGGAACGAATTCACGACGATTCTCCTCGAGAGGTGATTTGGAATTGGAAGAATCAAAGATATTCCTGGCAGGGAATGAAGCAAGAAGTTGATCGGCGATCGACTTTGGAGGAGTTTCTGGTGGACGACCACCGTATATCCGATCATCGAAGTGGTTCCCATATGGTCGGAAAAGTTCTTGCTTCGTGAAACTGTCATTCCTACTCACTGGATGAATCGTTGCCGGAGGCGGCAGCTCGGAAGTTCCCGACAAGAGAAACCCGGTGCGTCGAATTCGAAAAACAAAATAACTATATGTCAAAATTACTCCACCATTCCACCTGTGCTAAGTCTCGGAAACTGGGAAGTCCGGCATCAGTCTGTAAAAGGGTTCCAAAGCCTCCAAACCAGTGCCAACGTGCCTGACCGCGATGCACAACAACTCGTCTTAGGAAAATCGCTCGAACTTCGGATTCCGGAACGGAAAATTGAACGGATGATCAACCGGTCATGAGAACCGACTCAAACCCTCGAGAATCGGTTCTACGCAAGGTTCCGTCGGATAAGCCGATCAGAATTTCATAACTTTTTACCCGGTATCGCCGTGGTTCGATACCATAACGTTTGATACCAAGTCCCTATTGAAGTGATATTCGACCTGGCCGAGAAGGTATTCCGATAGTTGATGACACAGTCGAGAGTCAGATCATTCGATGTTTCTGAAACTTTATCAAGTTGCCTACTCCTGAAGCTCCTTGTCTATCCGTTCGACAGCTGAAAGCACTGCGCGGGTTACCTCCAGCTAAAAGTTCATTCGGAGTCATGTGCGAAGGGGACAGTATAGCCTAGGTTTATGTTGGATTGTTTTTCTTCGATATCTGTGATCTGCTTCTATGGAATCGACGGCAGCAGATGTCGCGTTTCGGAAGTTTCTGCAGTGTGCTCATCGTGAACACAATCAGTGGCAACTATTGAGGAATCAGCTGAAGCCGCTCTGGAAAAGTCTCCATGAATATGATCAAATGTATGTGGAGGTGAGTTTCAACGGACTCGTCTTCAAACTCTCGCCCCGCGGGCATACCAGCCTTCAGGAATGAGAATAAGACATCAAGACTTCGAATATCACGAATTTCTCACGATTGGATACTCATTTGGTTCTCTATATCCTAGGTGAATAAGGAAAATGCTGACGCTTTGTTTGGAGAAGATGAATACGATGACAGCCTGATCATACATCTGAGAATGAAACTCGAAATCGCACGTCAAGATGATCTAGCGGCCGCCTCGAAGACGATACAAGGTTCGCTACGTCCTCCCGTCGCACTCTTCGTTATAGTCTGAGATCGTGATGTTATAATGTGGCAACATCGAAGGTCTTATTCCTGCGGGACCTCTTTAATCAACTTTTCATGGGGAGCAACTTCTCGCACAATTCCAGAAATGCGATCAGTTTTCCACGGTGTTCGCTGCGCGCTAGTCCAGCTAGAATATGATCTTGATTCACTGGGATCAGTGCTCCACGCTGACAAATCAACAAATCTGCGCCCAAGTTACAGTGAAATGCGCCAAACCTGTCATGAAATTTTACAGGTAGGTTTCGCGGTAGGCAATCAAGCGGCTCGATGAACACTTCTCGCTTCAAGATGTGAAGCTGGACAATTTATTGCAGGGTCTTAGTCAAGACCTATGCGAGGTTGACTATGTTCTCCAGATGCTAACCGTGCATCAGCCCGTGGACCCGCGTTCGATCCAGGAACAGTTCTCTGAACTTTTGTTCAGGCTCATCATACCATTGAAGCCTTACCTCACAGAGATGGGAGTCAACTTCAACTTGACGAAGACACTGCCTTGTACGCCGAAGTCATCCAGAGTTTCCGTGTCCTCAAAAACCACTCCTAGCTGAGAATAAATCTCTAATTTACCATTATCCACATTAAAGGAATTTTCATTCTACCGTACATAGTTCAGGATCACCTATTATTCCACAACTATCCCAAGATTCGCATCAGATTATTAACCACCCATCCCACCCGCTGTGTAGCTCCGCCGCATGCAGGTGACGAAAACAGCGATGCACGCCAGCAGTAGTCCACTGGATTGCACGAGTTTCCCCGAAGCTTCCAGAATTTCTCATGTTTTTGTAGGATTAGGAGGCCGGAGCGAATCCAGCCCTTCTAGACAAATTTAAGATCAACTACTCTCAAGCATTTAGTCAACTTGTCTATGGTGGATCCTTCGATCCCGAATACGAGTCGAGCAGTTTCAAGTCATGGACCCGCTCGATTTGGGAACTCGTGTTTGAGGATAAATATCGCTGCAGAAGGAGAAATAACTTATAGAATATCATATCCTATGATAGAAAGCGTAACGCTGAGAAGAAACCGTTCCTTGAAGTGCCACTCCCGTGCTTTAGTTAGAAAAGTCTGAGGATCTTGTTGCACATGCGCGGGACCGCCAATATCACTCCGCATGTAAACAGAAGTCGCGCGCGCCTCGATGAGGATCAAGCAATTTGAAAATAGAGGTGGGAAGGCCTCACCAATCCAGAGCTCACACGCTAATTGTAACTCAAAATTCGCGTAACTCAAATTGCAACCTATTCCGTCCAGGGACTGCTCAGCATTCCGTGGGAAATACATCGTTATGCGGATACACAGAGCAAAAAAACTTCTTCACTCGATTGATTTCTCTTCTGGACAGACATTTTCCTAGAAAGTCACGGCATGTTCTCTCAGATATGATGGACGCCGCGAATTTCCCTGTGGAAAGTGGAAAAAATCTGAAAATCCTCCGAACGTCGAAAAATCGAAGTTTCCATTCAACTTGATTTCTATGACAAACCACAATTTATGACAACAATAACAACGAACTGTGATGAAACAAAATATAGAAATGGGATTGAGGAAATGGAAAATTCCTTTTTCTAATTGCGTCACTCGAAGCCTTGGAGCAACGATCTCGGAAACATCTGTCGGAGCTTCCGAGACATCCGGCGAAACATCGAGTCTTTTTCCAGAGATTTACGCAGCTTTGTAAGGAATTATAGCCATAGTATATTCTAAAAACGCTTTTGTCGGTCGGACGCATGGACCGAGGTAGAGAGGCCGCGCCGTGGGATGTGTACTCGTAGTTGTCCCAGATGGAAGTGTGCAGTTGATAAAGCAACGAATATCGCAGGGCCAGACGAGCTCGTGTCTTCTGGCTTTCGGCGCGGTGTTCTGAGCGGGTCGCTCCGTTGATTGCCATCGCAACGCAGTAGTTTTCCTTGCGATCTTCAAGCTCAGAGTCGCGAAAACAAGTCTTTTCTAACATTCAGCGCTGACATTTCACCCCCTGGAAAGACTCTGAAATCCATGGTGTCCTCACGGAAAGCGGGAAAACGGAATCCCGTAGTACGGTATTTCGGAATTGTATTGGATTTCATTTATTTCGCAATTCCGCCGCAATGTCGTCGGGATTAGACACCTCTTGGGTAAACGGCTAACTTGAACTCCGCACTCAAACTTCCGCAGAGCCGAATCGCGGAATAGATGTAATCCTAAGCAATTCCGCTATACCGCACTACGAGATTGCTGATTGTGGAATTATTGATCTCCAACGTCGTTTTTGTTCAATAATTTGACAACTCGGCTGCAAGTAACCTTCCATGGAGTGAAGAAACACCGCTAAAAGTAAAACAACCGTTTATTGCCATGAAAACGAGTCAAGTTTTCCGATGAGTTCCAAAACTAGGTCGAACTCTTTGATGTCAAATGTGCATTGCAGGACATGAATGAGTATTGGTTTCTACGCTGTTCTGACCACCAACTGCCCTATCAGTGAAGGTCCGATTGAAAGCTACTGGAATTTTCGTAACAAATAAAGTGGGTCCGGGAACTTCGAAGTACATTTGGAGTAGATTGCTAACGAAGTGTTGATGACATTTCCAGCGAACATGAAGCCGAAAAATCCGGCAGCTGTCCCCGCGTGCCACGTAACAGCGTCTGGGTCGCTCGTGATCAATTCCACGATCAAATAAACCATGAGCAATTGAAGAAGCTGTTGGCGAGAGAAAAACTGTTGGATCAGATTCGAGAGTATTGTGATATTTTAGATTTATCCACTGTCTAGCCTTCATTTTGGCGATCTTCATTGTCCACGTCGCGGCCCGGTCACTGGCCATCGAGGTATATTTATTACCTAGGTATCTTCTCACGAAAGAGCACCGGGGAAAATAACACTCACATAAACCGCGTAGAGGAAAGGCATCAGGATGAAGAAATCTCGCAGCATTGTTTGCGCTACGGTCGATCGAACTCCTTCGACACTAATCTCCATTGGACTGCCCCTCTCATTCGTGTTGTTACCGAGAGCCTGTAAGAAAGAGCGACATGTATCCTTATTCTCATTTTTCGAGCTCAATTCTTTGAGAATACTGATGGCCTCGAAGGAAGTTCGTCTGCGGAAGACCAACATCTTCACGAAACGGATTGTGGTCTTCAGAAACCGTGGAGAACTCACCTGGAGTCTGTACAAAGTACCAGCTTGGTACCGATATTGGAGCTGATGCGCCACCAGAACGACAAACGTGTAGATAAGGAAACAAGTACGCAAATGATTCTGAAAACCTGGTTTGTCCGCCCTGAAATATATTCGTGTAGTTCATGGTCGTGACTTTACTTCTCCCATTCGGGGCTTTGTTGAATCAGCCGACTAATGAATCTACTTAAACCAAGAGACTCTATCTTAATGTACTCAGCAAAGGCCGTTTTGACGAAGTTCATCTCGCGGACGAGGTCAAATTACCACAGTACGATGACGCCGGAAAGCCCAGTTGCTAAAAAGTGGTAAATCCTCCACCAACCGCTGATACTGTGGAACAAACTCTTGTCAGGGGACGGAACCAATTAAGCGGAACGTTCATATACGGATTGATGATGGCGTCATAGGACTAACGTCGAATGAAAGTGGATGATCGGCCTCTTTCCGAGCGATATGCAAACATTCTGCCTTTCCGATACTTACTTTGAGCCGTTCGCTTTCAGTATTGACTCCCGTATGGTCAGAGTGCAGTAAAACCAAACGAGTCCGAACATCAAAACAGGGTCCCACTTCGTACCGGCCCCACGGAACAGACAAACGAGGGACAGAAGGAGCAGAGCCCAAGTAACCGCGAGTTTGAAGCTGTAAGGTTTTGCTAGTTTCATCTTATCTCAGATGACGACACTCGCTTAATCACGAACATTTGCAGCTTAATTGGTCGGACTCACTTCTCGTATTCAATCTTATAGAGCAACTTCTGCTTGTTGGGCATGGAAACTCGTACGGAACCGAGTATCAGGTAGAGATACTTGCCGGCAGGCGCCGGCAGGTTGCGTTTAATGAGTTGAACTGCTGTCGAGAGCTCTTCCAGACCGTTTTGGAGCTCGCTCATAGCCTTCGCATCCGAC
The DNA here is from genome assembly GCA_021527715.1 of Neoseiulus cucumeris. NCBI lineage: Eukaryota > Metazoa > Arthropoda > Arachnida > Mesostigmata > Phytoseiidae > Neoseiulus > Neoseiulus cucumeris. The sequence goes on along the minus strand of JAJSRV010000026.1, from coordinate 957,953 downwards.
TCCCCGAGCTTTGAGGACTTCAATCTTTTGATTTGTAGTTGAAAAGAGCGGAACAATCGTGAGCCACTTCGATCTCAGTTATTATGCCTCATCAGCTTTCGAATCAGATGTAAATATGGAATATGGGATCTGTTTACGACCAATCATCCTGAAATTCGAGACTAACTTGTTCAATTGAGCTCGAAGAGGCTGTATGTTGTGTACGAAATGCTTCACTTGCTTCTCGCAGAACTCTTCGCTCTTCTGAACTGCTTTTTGTTGATTGATGGATGCTACGAATGCCGGCTAAAGGGAGAATTCATGGGCGATTATTATCGGATGACAGATTCTCGGAGGATCGATGATGGCGAAAATCAGAGATTAGGACACTAAAATGATCAACCCGTTTTCCTCGACTGAAAAGAATCTGAATCTCTTGTTTTTCTCTCGAGAAAACTCTCCTTTTGCAGATTGCTGGTTGGCTTTGATTCCTGCTCGGGAGATACGCGAATCTTTTGGTAACATCTCGTTCACACAGAACGTAGTCCAACGTCTATTACGGCGTCTCCCGCTCACTGAGCTCTGATTGTTTCTCAATAGCCAATGGATCGAATGCGGCCCACAAAATTGGGAAACTCTTTTTGAACGAGGTAGATGAGTTCGGGAGAAGGATGCATGAGCTTTCCAGACCGACAGCACCTCCCTCGGAACTGCATGTTTTCGAAACACTAATATTCTGAGCGATGACTTCTTTGGGTTCCGGTTTCATGGATTTCAGTCGTCGTGCGACGAGGAAATGCGGTGTTGGAATGCATGATCAGGGATAAAGTTTTCTTCCGAGAAGAGATACTCAGAAAGAGCATTGAATAATGTCGTGCTTCAACTCACTTGTAGCTTGGTTTCATATTCACCGTGCAAATTCGAAAGCTCCGCCGCGATTTGGCGCAGCTGATCGGCGTTCGTTGTCATTTTGCTCACGGTACGAGAGTCGTCTATCTCTCTGGAACGTTCTCAGTCAAATGATCGTCACACCGGCAGTCAAGACATCCGATTAGTTTCTGAATCCTCCAAGATGCAGAGTCGGAACCGACGCGCTTCGCTGATGAAACCGAAGTCACACTCTCGTAGGTGACGGAGTCTAAACACTTTTCGAAACACAACTGTTTTCCAGCCGCTGCGAAGGACGCGTTCAAAGGCAGTTAGGCAAGCCGGCCGGTCAGTAGGCGACAACGTGCTCTACGTAAGGAAACACACGGGACACATCTTTCTTCGACACTCTCAATCTCGCTCTCGACGCAGCAGATAAACAAGAACTTTGGACCACACACGAGCCACACTTGTGAACAAAGCAAAACCTTTCACTCCTTTTCAATTCCGGTGAAATTTTCCAATTTCTCTTCCAAATCATCCACCTCTTCATCATTCTGAAAGCTTTTATCGTTTTGAGTTGTCTCCTTCTCATAGGAAACTGCGGATTGGGCCACGAATCGCCATTGAATGATTGAAATTCTCTCAGGTAGTATCGAGCTCTGATAGTAGTTTATTTTTTTCATGATTTTCTTCTGGTCTGGACAGACTTTCTGAAAGCCGAATGGTTTCTTTGTCACACACTCAATAATGGAGAGCAGGACCGATCGCTTGTAGTGTCTCTAACTGGTTGTGTTGTTTTGCTCCAAGCTTCATGCGTCGAACCTTCTTATTGTTAGCGAGGAATGATGACTTTGCAACTTCTCCAGAAAACCTGACATTCAATTCCGACGAAATCTGTCGTTCTCCAGCTTGAATAACTCCCAGCGAACGAGAAAAATTTCGTTCACCACAATGCTCAATGTTCTCGCCCACTTCCGAATTTCCAAAACGTCCAACTCCGAAAGTTAGAGAATAGGGGCGAAATCGTGATTCTATCAAGTATCGAGAAAGTATAGTATTTTTCGTGAGGCGAGCGATCTACATATTTATCCTATCGTCCAGTAGACACGCTGATCTCTGTGTTAACGTGTCTCTGCAAACTTCCCTCTCTCTGGTGGGAGAACACGCTGAATGGTGCGAGGCTTTCCCTCTTACTTGGAACACTGTCAACGCTCCGCGCATCTTTAAACGAATGTTTTAATTACAAAACGAAGTGCTTTACTCTCCATAACGAACGGAGTCAGATATAGCGCGGCTCCAGACGGCTTTCACTTCCATAAAGCTAAGATGTTTAGCATCCTTCGACAGTATCAGAGGTTTGATGCTTCAAGCAACGAAAAAACGGAAATCTCGAGATCATCCATTCATTTTGACATGGAGAATGCACCTCTGTTGTCGTGGGACGACTTTTCGTGGAGCCTTCCCCTCGGATAATTGCCCACTTGTCAAACGCCTAACTCCAAGCTTGTAATCAAAGGTTATCGGGTGTCGAACACACTCCAAAGGCTTACAACTCGAAACAAGGCGCCCAATCAGATTCTCAATTCCTCGATTCTAAGCGACTAAAAATCGCGCCCTTTATGCTGTCTCTTAGCAGCGAGCGTGCGGTCGAAGTGTACAGAATCGTGGTTCATGTCGTTCGAAGAGCTGGGCTCCTGGATCCGAAGGACAATGCTGACCAGTGCCACGTGTTGCACAAATCTCCGATGATTCGGATGAGACTAGGCTCCAGCGATAACCCGCTGATCCAAGATTTGTGCTCACCGTACTTGATGGACTTTACAAATCTAATTGCTATGATTGTTCCCACGGCTCAGCGGAAGCCTACTCCGCGGATAGATCGACTTTGGTTCACTGAATATAAATCGTCACCTCAAACCAAGGTTGAATCATCGAGCTCAACCATTCGTCACAGGATGCGAGGTTTCGTCACTCGGTGGAATCAAATTGATGGTTATTGATTGAAATTCAATCCATTCTGTCAGAAGACTGTGTGGAATCTATTTCTAACTCTATATTTGGTCGATTTCGTCTGTTTCGAAAAGCTTCGGCATGAATCGGTCGCCCAGGAAGTCAATAATCGATACGGTTTTAAACTGCAGTTTATTTATCTTCGACTGGGCCAATCAGAATGAGCAGGCCAATGAAGTAGCGCAACGGTAGCGTTCATTTCCGGAAACTCTGCGCCCCATCTGTGACATTCTTCGACAGTTCTGGGTTCCGTTAATGTCGAGGAGCTTACCCCTGCCAGACGTCGTTCCGAAGTTGTAAACGGTGTGGTGCACCTCGCGAAAGTTTTCTGTTGTAGCTCACTCACTCAAGCTCGATTCCAGGATTTCTTCCGTTTCGCGATCACTCGGAAGAAAAGATTCGACCGTCTAAGCCGAGCCACAAGGTTGAAACGGAACCGTTGGGGGTATTTCTTCTTTTGTTCCTGCATACGGTAACCAACCATGTTCAGCATCGTCCACAGGTCCTCCCGACTCGAGTTTTTCATGAAAACCTCGTGGAGACTAGAAATGAACTTGCTGCCCTCAGCTACGTCGAGATGATCGCAACACCCCGCTATCAAAGACGAGACAACGAGCATGTCGGCCCCAACCTCAAAGTTCAAGGAACGTTCTTGACTTGTCTGAACGAAGAACAGCTTCGGTTTGCCGTCAAGCGCTTTGCAGTTCTCTCCGCCAAACATCCGGCAAACGTCCTCGAGTTTTACATGAACTGAGTCACTGCCTTCGATGTAGTCTTTCCCTCCATATGACATCAAGACACAAGCGAAGAAGTCATACTTTTCATCCATTTTCTCTGAGTGCTCCTTCAGAAAGCCCAGAATCTCAGATGCCGTGCCATCACGGTGTACCATAACTTGGGCATTGAGATGGCTGAAAACTTCTATCATGCGCTGCGTATCTACATCCGAACCTTGTCGTCGTCTGGAAGTATCTTCGAAGTGCTCCACGTTGATCACGATAGCGAAGCCTGGTTGTCGCTGGTCACCTATGAAGTAAGTGTCTTCATGTCTTGCCGCCACCTCGGAGCCGGACGATGTGGGCTGTTCACTGATTGAGTTTCCTCGGCCACGAGGGACAGGATGGTGGTTCTGACGTGTCTGATCCGATCTTATACAGCTGAAAAGACGCGGAATCGATCTGGCAAACATGATGCGTCACGAAACCTCAACCTCTCTGGTTTGGGAGCAAGCCTCGTCTCGGCAACGACCAGAGTTGAAATGGATAGTGCTTTATTTTCGCCGAGCTTTTGAGTTGGGATTACTATCAGTTGACGCGTCACCGATGACAGAAGCTTCACCAGCGGGTGAGAGCCGCAGTTTGGAGTTTGGGTCACTATTTCGTCCCAATACCGGTAAGTGTGTTCCGAGGAACAGAGGGAATACAGAGACTGCTTTTCGAAGATGAGAGCAAATCATACGAATCAAAGGACAATCTGATATAATGGGTGATTTTCGGATGGGATCACCTTTGTTTCCGAACTTCGCCATACAACCGGTGAGCTATGATCATTATCAGTGTCGCGAGAACGGATCACGGAGGAATAACTTTGGACTTCGCTCTGTGCTACGACGCTTGACACACGAGGCAGACACAGTCCCGTTTGTCCCGAATGCAAAGAGGAGGTGTATCTAAAAGAACGCATTGGATTCTCAACCTGTTTGGGCATGCAAAGAATCTGACAAATTTTGAGATCAGGGCAATGATAGGGCCCTCTATGTTTATTTCGTTTGTGAACGACTGGGAACTGTACATTTGATAACAATCTATGCTCAGAATGGACGAGCGTATCCAACCTGGAACAGGTCGTTACTAGCGTCGCGTCCGTAACCAAACCTTTCCGCCAAGATGGGGCGCTTGCAGTGTGTTGCACATTGGATGTCACGGTTTATCATCCGCTCATGCTCCTTGACAGGATCCGACTGGAAAGCGTCTTGATAGTTGGGTCCTGCTTCAATCGTTGGATTTTCGCGATTTAACACCGCTTCACGACGCAACGATTTGTAGTTCGGAATCGATGTCATCTCAGTTTCATCCCAGCACCGACAAATGTTTGCGTCCACAACGAGAACAATGAATCCTTAAAGGCTAGGGGCTCAACAAAAGTTCAGGAAATTGTTTTCATCAACTCTCTCATTTCAAAGATTAACGGCATATCTGGTGAGCTCACACAGATAGTCCAAACCAGCGGGAAGTAAATCGAACTGATGCTCACACAACGCTTCCGCTCATCTTAGGAGGACATTCCCCTCTTGTTCTTCTCCTCGGGGTCAACTCAGGACTCTTTGTGAACGACGGAATCCGTGTTCGGTTTAGGAAGCTAGAATCAAGTACACAACATAGCTCTGCGACATGAAGTTCTGAATTCCGAAAACTCCTTCCAAGACCCGCAGGTTCCGAAGGTCAGGTAGCTCTGAAAGTTGGGAAGACAAATGACTCTGACGTACATGTGATCTCCGGGAATTCGTTCTCAGCTCTACCGGACGATGATGATCTCAACTGGATTTGCCGAGAATACGCTGGGATCGCGCTCACAAGTGACGCATTTTGACTCAAAGCAGCTACTTTATGTCGATTCGTATCGCGGAGCTTCCATCATATCGGGTTTGCCCTGAAACTGCGCTAGCAGCTTCCCGGATTTCAGCGTCACGAGCAATTCGCTCGAACAGTGAGGGATTTTGTGACGGAGTTTCCACAGACACGATGGCAGTCGCGAAAAGTGTCACCGTGCAAGTCAAAAACGGTCGGAACTCGATGTGATTCTATCATGAAAGCTTGGATTTCACAAATCAATGATGGCGAAAGTACGAACAATCCAACGCGAAGTTATCATTCAATAATATCGATTGTTATACTTTTCATTTTAACATGAAGGAACACAGTATTATGTTAAAGATGTTTATAGTATATGATGGAACACAGTATGTTGATTTGCCCGTTTCTCAGCATTTCGGACCAATGGCGTTTTCGTTCACTCGGAAGTAGAGTTTCTTCTGCCAAAGGCGAGAGCTGGAGTCGGGACAGAACTTTTCACCTGAATCCGATATTCCTTCGTACAATCTACGGTTCACTTCTTCCAACATTGTTCCGAAATCCATGTGGGCCGCGTTCTCCATGAAGACCTCGTGGATTCCGATAATGAAATAACTGCCTCGCTCTTTGTGTCGTAGGGAAGTATGTCCCTCCAATGATGAGTATGCTATCCACATATCGGAGAACTTGGGTAGTACGCCGGCGTATCTCCTCAGCGGTTTGTTGTGTTCGGCACTATCACGATCCACTGAAGTGTCCTCGGATGCGTCGCGAGAATACACAGGAACGCCATTGTTTGGAAGTCGCCCTCGGCAGGCCTGGATGATGAAAACCTTGGGTTTGTGCCGAAGCGCTATACAGTTCTCGTTGCTGAAGAGCTCGTAGACATCTTCCAACATCACTTTTTCCAAATCGCCGCCCTCGATGTAACCGCGACCACCGTGCGACATGAGCACGCACACAAAAACATCTCGTTTCTTATCGATCTCTTTCGCGTGTTTCCTCAGATGGTCCAGAATTTCTCGAGCCCAGCAGTTCCTATGCACGACCACTTTCAGTCCAAGGTATTTACAGAGCTTAGACATGAGGTCAACGTCCACTGAAGAACCTTCTCTCCGTCTCTCGTCGTTTTTGAAGTGTTCAATGTTGATGATGACGGCCAATCCATTCGGTTGCTGCGGGCCAACGAAGTATCGTTCACTGTAGGGCTCGTTCGTTTGCTCGGCCATCACAAGAGATTCTCTTTCTCGCATGGGATCTCGGAAGGGTCCCGAGAGCGAAGTCGATCTCGGTGACCTGACACACTCGGGGATGAGGTGATTGCCCATGGCTCTGCATGGCTGTACACGGCACGGCGTCGGTACCGAGCTTCCAGTTCAACAGCGGATGACTACAACCAGCTTAGAACGCGTTAATACCGAGATGACCAAGTTAAAATCCGTTCTTCGATCAACTGACCAATCGTGCCATTGATAGCTTCTGGGAACTAAACTAAAGCCACTTTCCTCGCCGACCTCTTCCTCACCCCGTTCTCTCATCCAAGCCTTGGCCTAATGGGGTAAACCAGAAGGAGAAATTTGTGGATTCTTCAGGCCTTGTTCCGTCGAGATGAACTCCCGGTGAATCTAGGAGGAGATCCCACATAGACTCATTATATTCTGTGTTTTTCCATGATTTGTCGATTGCACTATTCCAGCTTGCCCCGATCCGTATTCTTGTGGCTTTTCAGGGCGGATAGGGCTCGCTCTCGCACTCGATCGTTGACCATATGCATCATCTTCTTCAGGTCCTTGTCGAGGTCTGAACTCCGGATGAAAATCTCGTGAACGATTTGAGTGAACGCACTCCCCTCGAATTCGTCGAGACTGTTCCAGCTCTCATAGGTCGATGACGAAATTATGACGTCATCAGCTGGATCATCCAGATCGAAAGGGGGTCTCTTGGATTTATTGACGAAAAACAGTTTAGGTTTACCAGCAAGTGCCGCGCAGTTGAACATTCGGCAAACTTCCTTCACGTTCACGTGAACTGCGTCTCCAGCCTCGAAGTAGTCGCTTCCCCCGTATGACATCAAGGCACAGACGAAGAACTCGCATTTTTCATCCATTCTCTCCGCGTGCCCTTCCAGAAAGCCCAGAATCTCCGAAGCTTTGCCGTCACGATGAACCATAACTTCCGCGTTCAGAAGCTTGAAAACCTCAAGCATGCGTTGCACGTCCACATCAGAACCTTTTCGTTGTCCTGACCCTCCCTCAAAGTGTTCTACGTTGATCACGATTGCCAAGCCCGCTTGTTTCGACTTCCCGAAAGGACGCTTGTCTCCCAGACGACCAACTGCATTCTGAAATTCTCCTGGAATTGGATTCACGTCGTCCGGAACGCGACCGAACAATCGCTGGAACAGACGGGAGAACATGAGGTGTTTCACGGGATGGCATCACATCGGAGATCGCTAGAGTAGCGGCTGGCTAGATGCTACAGACGACGACACTGCAGCAGTAGGATAGCTTGCGATTTTACTGATAACGTGTCTTTGAGCTCATGATTAACCTCGCCGCGGGAGAGTCTAATCCCCGTGCTCAGAATACAGTGCGTTATTGGACGCTAAACCGCGACATCCACTAGGTCATCTGGTGACATCGAATCATAAAATAATATATGATGGGAATGCTGTACTGATAAGGCTTCGATCGCACAATGGGACAACAGCTTCTGACTTCCAGGTTGCAGCGGAGCTGAGTGAGGTCAAAGTCGAAGTTTGGAGTGTTTCACTCTCTGAAAATGGTGGGGAAGGGACCACATTGCCGAAAAGGTTCCGGGATCGTTCCGAGGCGCGCGAAAAGAGCCCCGCCGGGTCTTCTCGATTGATTGAGTGTTGACTTTTGATGAATCGCTGAAAGGCAGGACTGTGAATACATATTTCGGAATTACGGAATTTCTCGGCATTCGTTGGACTTATGCGAAGAGTCGATGAGAAAAGTTGCAGAAATGCAACAGCCCCAGTGTTGAGGCAGAGAGTAGAGGGGGTTACATACTGACGTCGAGGATCCAATATTTCTTCTGCTGAAACTCGTACGTTGCTTGATATACAACATCGTACATTCGCATCGCATTCGCATCGTACATTCGTACATTCAACATCGTCGTACATTCACTACGACGGTATGTCCATGATTTACGGGAATTTCGAGAAATGCGCTTTGTGAAAAACTTGGATGAACGGCGTTCGGTAGAATGTGAGAGGATTTCGTTTTCAATATTCTCTTCAAATGAACGGGGTAATACTAGGCTAAAAATGAGGATATACGTCGTACTCGTCATGGCGGATTTTCATTACATCGGAAATATTTCATAGATCCCGTGGGATTCATTGTGATGGGCTCCCACTGAAGTTCGAAAACTGTCGCCAAAGATCAACATCAGCGATGAATTCATCGCCTTTATGTCAGAGAATGAATTCAATAGCCAAATGAGGTCCTCTCATGCATTTGAGAATCTCATTGCACTATTTGAATTGAGTTCAACGTGGTGAAGCTCCGTGTAGCGAATGGGTTGGAATAGTAGGAATGAATTCAGAGACACGACATCCCTCGGATGACTCCCTGACTGGGGCCCATGATCTCGTTCACGAGTTTCCACATCGGCATCAGCTCGTCCTGAGAAGCTTCGGCCGCGAATACCTCGAGCAAAACGGCGCTCAGTCTATGTCTGTCGCCGGATGCGCGAGTTTTCGGGCTGCTTTGGAGCGAAGCGAACTCCCCGACTATGTTAGAGAACAGGGACTCTGCTGCCAACCATTGCACCAGACATTTCTTATGTTGCGCCCTTCCAGGCGGGAACTGGGGAGAAAAGATGGCGGAGCCGTTCCAGTGTGAGATTTCCGTATTGACGGAGCTGTCGTTTCGGCAAGTTTGTACAACGAAGAGCTTCGGTTTACCCCGCAGGGCTTTGCAATGATCGCCGTCGAATAGCGGATGGACATCTTTCAACTCCACTCTTTCGGAGTCGCTGCCCTCGATGTAACCCTCACCACCGCGGGACATCAGAACACACGCAAAAATGTCGCACTCATTGGTCACATGTTTCGCGTAATTCGTCAGGAAGCCCATAATTTCCGAAGCGGTTCCGTCACGGTGAACCATAACGTCTAATCCCAGCTCACTGAAGCAGGTCACCATTCGCTCCACGTCCGAAGCTGATCCTTTTCGCCTCTTTGAATCGGTGGTGAAATGCTCCACATTGATTATGATCGCCCGACCTGATTGTTCCTCCTTTTTCAAGACAGCTTCTTTCTGCATTTTGCGGGAGCCTCCAAATCTGGCGTCGATCGTTGTAAACTTGAGATCCGCAGACTCGCTGACGGTGCTCGATGATAACATCTCCATGGGGCGCAAGTAGCTCGTTCTCATTTGCGGACTCTGTTCCATTCGGACACCATTCACCACGAAAACAATCGCTTACTGCTTGATGTGAACGCACTGCAAAACGCGACGTCGCCATCGGTTCATCCGTTAATCTCATTCGAGAGAATAATATCGAATAATTCTCTCACCTGACTTGAAATCGTGACTATACTTTTTGAGTTTTTTTCCGTGTTTCTCTGGGAAAACAGTTTAACGTCAACTCTTAATCCTATGTTTAATGAATGGGACGAATGTGTCGCCGGTCGCCGCCCTCATTGATCTTTCATTGTGGACGAATCAGTTTTCTACCCTCTGGTGACATTGAAGAGGAACGATGAAGCGTAACTTCGTGAAATTTTCGCTTCCTCTGCGAAAGATATCAGGGAGCTCCAGAAGGAAGATACAATGAATGGAAGAAGGATTCCCAGATTCTCACAGTGGAATGTATTTATTTACAACGACTTGACGAGCATCATCTCGTTCGGAAACAAGCTGCCTGAATGAGAGATAGCACCAAGTACTCTTCTAGCAAACTGGAATCGTAATAACTAAAATAGTCGGTATAAATAGAATCGTTCAATTTACAACCAATGTACAATCGGACTCTGTATTTGGGAATGCAAGCATGAGCAAAAGTGTTTTTCGAGTTTCCGAGTCACAAACCTTCACCTGCCACTCCGACGACCCTCGAGTTAAACGTTCAATACTTTGGATGAATGAGTTTCGTATCAGCTGCGGGCTGATGCGGAATCATAGAGGCGGACGGTTCGATCCTCAGTTCACAACCTCGAATTGGCGTTGACGACGAGGATGACTTTGGTGCCATGAGGATGACCAACATGAATACAATGTGGTTTTTCAGATTGAGGTTTTGAAATCGATCTCAAGAGACTTCGGCGATCCGCTCAACGTGATTGAGAATCGCGCCGCGTGGCGACACCCAGGTAGCAGCACGTGAGAGCTTTTCTGAGAGGTGAGTAACTGAAGATGACTCATTGCATGAGTCTGTCCTGCAAAAAGGCGGGCATTCGTCATTCTCCGGTAGACTGTCAGAAGAGCACGCGGGAGTTCATGGACGACGTCTGACTTTTCTCTCTTTCTTTTGCGAAGTCGCATCATGACTAATCGACAAGCAATCCAGAATTTTCACGAGGAAAACACTGTAATTATAGCAGATATGACAAAACAAGCCATGATATCCAGCGACATTCCTACTCGTTCCCAACGTGCTCTTGCTTCCTTCCGTTCTCCTTCTTAAGCTTCTTGTGAGATTCACCCGAAAATGGAGGTTTTTTCGGATCGCATATTCTCGACAACTATCTACCATATCACGATGTTGACGCGAAGAATACCGACGCAGAGTACTCGAAATTCGAGGAATCGCCAAGGACGCCACAAACGCTTGGGATGTTTTGGCAAACTCACCATTTCTCAGCAGTTGCAGATGCCAGAAGTCGGTTTGTTTTCGAGATTCACCCCATCGTCAGGCGCGCTGTGATTCTGTACGGAGTCGCCTTCGAGAATCCGTTCAACGAGAAAGTTGATGGCTTCGTCAACGTTCACGTCTTCCTTGGCTGACGTTGGAAACCATGCATCGATGCCATGCTGTCTGCAGAATTTGTCAAGATCGGGCCAGTCTTGAGAGATGTCGCACTTGTTCGCCAGCAGCACTGTAGGCAGTCTCGAGTCGTCTGTTTTCTCACGGAGATCCTCGCGCCACTTGATTATCGATTCCAGGGTAGTGGGCCTGCTGAGATCGTAGACGAGAACCGCGGCCGTCGCGTACTTGTAATAAACTCGAGTCAGGGATCCGAATCTTTCGTGGCCAGCGATGTCCCACAGTTGGAGTGTGATCTGTTTGTTGGGATGCCACCGCAGTCGCTTGATGAGGAAGTCTACTCCGATGGTTATTTTGTAGTTTTGAGAGAAAACCCCATCGGTGTACCGGCGAACGATCGCTGTCTTGCCGACTCCGAAGTCGCCCACAACGAGCACCTAAAAACAAAGAAAAACCGTAAGCGATTGTATCCGCTGTCGTCGTTGTTGTTGTAGTCCTGGCTCGGTTCCGTTGTGATGTGCTCTCACATACGCAGGCTCGGAACATATGGTCCTGGAAGTACCTTGAAGAGGAAGTCTTGGTTGTAGTTGGCCGACTCCATGACTGATCAGGAGCGACGTTCTTCACTGCCGGGCACTGCGATCTCTTGTGAGCACTGCGGACATCCTCAGTCCTCTGTTGTGGTATCGTGACGTCAGATGGAACTACAGCAGCAGCTCACGGACCAGCAGACGCTCACCGTGGCCGTCGTAGAGGGGGAGAGACGACCGATGCAGGTAAGGGTTTCTGTGACCATTGTCGCCATCGAAAAACTAGTCTCATGGCGCCACTCGCTTCGGAACTGTGATACTAGTGAATCCGCGAGAACGAGTCACGTTGTTGGCGACCGCAAGCTATCAGCCACGTTTCCGTTTCCACTTCTGCCTAGAACTTTCGTCCTTATATAATACCTTTTCCTCTCAGCGTGAGTGTGCTAGAGAGCTCCATGATGCTCGACGCGAGAAAGGGACCCAGACATTCGTTTGATGTGTAACTTCTGTAGAATAGTGATGGGAAGATCGTTTTTGGAGGTTTAGAGGATAAGAAATCGATCTGGAGCAACAAAGCAATGATCCGACTCGAAGCATAGAGCGATCTTCATCATGTTCGAAGCGAACCGATGGACCTGTGCTTCCAGCAACCCTGGACTTGCTCACGGTGAATCTAAAGATCGCGTTACGGAACAACTTGTAGGATGCGGGGTTGGATTCGACTCGCTCACAACGTCGAATATGAAATTTGCAATTTCTTGAAAAGAAATTTCTTTAAATCATCGCGAATTCAGCTAGATCCTTTATCAACATCGCTAGAAGCCTGTGAGGAGCCCATCAAGAAGGTGTTCGCTCCACAAGAGTTTGCCAAACTCCGTCTTCTAAAAATTCTGATCTGATTGAATATCTGAAGAGTTGGCCAGATCGGGCATCGCTTGTGGGAAGAATTCGAAATAGTTGGAACCTCCACAGACTGCGTGGTTACTGACTAATGACAAGATTGAGGGTTGCCTAGCTAAGTGACTTTCTCCAACTGTGGAGGTACAAGTGACTCATCTAGGTAAGGCTCCTTTGGGGATGCTGGAGTCGTTAAAACTGAAGTAATGTATTATTGCATGAAGAATATTGACTCGCTCTACTCTAAGATTGGTCTAAAACCCAATTCAGCTTGACATTGGCTGTTTGATTTAACAGAACTTCTCGTACCAAGATTGGGTCTCGTAAAGGAGCTTCAAATTCTCATTCCCTCGTGGGTCTGTGAGGAGTCGATGAATGCTCAGGATGTCAGGACGAGTTCCCGTAACTTTCACTCACACAAGGTTCGGTGAAGTCGAAAGTATGTGTACATTTCGGTATGAATGCAGACGAATATTATTTGCCGCAACAAGAAGACTGTTTGATCTCAATAGAGAGCTCTGAGATGAATTAAAACGATGCAGATAGACTCGTAGATTCTTCATCCTCTACGCACGTGGATTTATTCATTTGTTTTTGGTGTTTTTCTTCAGTTATTATGTACAAAACATATATACAATTCGGTTCTGCAATTCGCAGCCAAACTTTACCGGCTGCCGCTGACATCGTAGCGTTGTTTTACGGTGCGCTATCGTGCGGCCTCTCAGCCATTCAACACGTTCGATTCTTCCATCACAGATGTCAAGAATTACAACATCAACGACAAGGATGACTCGTTAAGCGATCGATGTTCACTGGAACTGAGCACTGTCGGCGTCACCTCCGTATCCTCCGAAAGCTGAGCTGTCGAACTGCTGTCCTTGGCCCTGTTGTCCGAGAGCGGCCTGAGCATCGAATCCTTGGAATCCTTGGAAGTCTTGAGCTCCGCCTTGAGCGCTGAAAGCTCCCTCAGCGCCACCGAAAGCCGAGGAGTCGAACTGAGGAGCATCTCCTCCAGCAGCTGTGAAAACAGAACTGAATTAGATCTCCGGGGCCCGGGCTGACAGATGCTGCTCGGAACCTGTTCGCACGGTCTCGACGCGAGTCTCAAGCACAATTTAAATTCCAGAGAAATGACACAAAGTTATCCTTAGTGAGGATCCGGCAGAGGAGAATCCAGACGGCAGCCGTTCACACATCGACTCTAGCAAGAAATCGATTCTTTGGGCTCTTACCATGTTGTCCGGCGAACTGAGAGAAGTCAGCTCCGTCAAACTGAGCAAAGGAGACGACGGCGACGGCGGCGAGGAGAGCAACTTGGAGGGCGTTCATGTTTGCTATGGTTTGGTATTGGTTGATGGCTGCACGAGACAAGCTGATGTCCAGCCAAACGAAAAGTCGGCTTATATAGCAGACCGCTACGATTGTTGCCCCTCGCCATCTGCAGAAGCGCATTTATCGCCGCGGTCCGGGATGCTGCAGACGAGCGCTTTGGTAACAATCCAGCCCCGGCGTCGGAGTCACAGTCGCCGCCGCCACCACCGTCGTCGTCACCCGCCTTTGACCAACGCGGCTAGCTACATCTGACAGCCTGTCGATCTAGTTTACCGGTTTGCTTTTCATTTTTTTTTCCATACACATAGGCATGTTGAAGATAAATTCCGATACATGGCTTTGAGTTATTTTCCCTTCCTGTCAGTGTAGATCATGGTATTCAACGGATGGCACGGATGATGCGGGAACCTCGTGAGATATTTTGCCTACACTCGCAGTCTTGCGGTGTGCACTGTGACTAGATCGAGCTCTTTGAAAATCGTTCGCGAAATCGGCAGCGTGCAGCGAGAGCCTCGACGAGAGTTTCATGATGCCCCTTTCGCGGAATGGCAAAAGACATGTGTTGGGAAGTCATTCTCTCCTTAGATAAAGTATTACTTCCTGAAGCAATGAAGCGAATGATCCGCCCGAATGCAAATGTAGATCATCTACGAGTTTTCAGTTGTACTGAACTGACCGCTGAAGAACAGTCTCGTAAAGCTGGGAAGGGGTCCATGAATTACAAGTTTTAGGGAGAAACAGATACACGATGACATCAGACCAATAGCCTCAACGGTAGCGAGACGAATCGCATACGAAGAACATCCGACGTCGGCATTGCAGTGTTGGTTCTTGAAGAAAAACGAGCGTCGAGTTCAACGCCTCGGCCGGCTCGCTTGAACCGGGCTCACGTTTGTCATCGTGATTTAATTTCTTTCTCAACTTCTCTAACTAACTCAGCACAATGTCCGGGAAGAACTGTGGTCGTCATTTTTCTTTTCAACTTCCCAAGGAGTCTCAATATTCTCTTTCTTGAAGAGCGTTTTCAAGGTATTCACTATTGGAAATCGAAATGTAGGATGTTAAATCACTTCGACATCAAACTTCCGGTCGGAAAAATCTTTCGAACTCGCCCGACAGCTTGGCTCCTGGAGGACTCGTGTACTGGATAACGTTTGTCATAAGAATAAACACAACATCCATGTGGCAAAGGTTTTCGTCGAACTTGAAGACGACTTTGAGGCCCTGTTGACAGCTCTGTGATGAGGATGTTGGAAGTCCGTGATGAGAAGCGGTTTGGAACTTCATGCTCTTGTTTAGCGACATCCAGAATCCGCAAGCGTCATCGACTTCCGAAATGAAAAGTGTTGCAAACGCTGCGCGGCGTCGTTCCGGCTGCAGCTATTAGATGACGTCCGTTCGTTCGTTCAGTCAGTCAACTACGATTGGAAAAATTTCACCAAGCAATCGCGGCAGGTATCCAATCGTCCAACCAAGCAACCAAAAAGCCAGAGCGGTGGCTCGCTCGGCCGCCCGGCCGCGATCCCCGTTCGCTTGGCAACCCAGCGCTCACGCCATGCTCGTCGCTAGGCTCACTTTTTATTTGTATATAAATATATAGCTATCCGTTTGTTGTTCGACGCGGCTGTCTACCCACACATCGATCCGACTTCGTATCTCTATCCATATCTATAAATATTGACTGCTTTTTTGTTTGTTGCGTTCTCACGCGGAGCGTGTAATTCAATTCTCACAATCATTTAACCAATCCATCAATCACTTGATATTTCCGGAACTTAGAGCGAGCCTCCAGTATGAGAATTGATTGGATTATGAGAAGTCCTTAGAATGGTTTAAACTGTGATGCTTGACTTGAATCGACTAATAAACAATCTTCGATGAGCAATCTATCAATCAATCGATCCACCGGACGAACGATCATTCCATTGGCGAATCGATCACAATTGAGTGGAATCTCAACGTGACCCGGAATGTTCAGGCCCTCATCTATCATGAGCCTCCATCTATCGAATAGATTTCATCCACACAGGTTAATGGAGGGATGATAGATAGATCCATCTATCGATGTCTCCTTGAATTGCTGAGGAACGATTGATTTCTGAATTTACGAGTTTTACCCTAACTCCGAAGGTAAGAGCCGATGCATGAATCGATTACCGTGAAGTCCTGCGTACATACCATGTACACCAGGTAATATTAACGAACGGGACATTCGATCTTTGAGTTTAGAGACGAGTATTAGAACTTTGACATCTTTTCTCACCGAAAATTTCGAGTACCCCCGACGAATATCAGCGAGATCATAAACATCCTTACAAGTACATAACTACGTCTATCGGATTTCATGTGGAAAGGTTGTGCTTCAGGGTTACCTATACTAAAAATCAAGAGTTACTACCGTTCACAACCGAACTGGCCCATAGAGATCACGAACTGATTCAGAGCTATTTCCATTCCCTTGGCCCCATGGGGAAATCTCATTTCCAAAACATCGTTCCAGCAGTACAGCGCTGATCCGCTGAACGAGGCCTCTGCTCATCGAAGTGTCAATTGTCTCCCTCCCAATCAGACAAAATCCATCCAGAATATCGAAGCTGAATAAGTTATATTTTTGAGACCAATCAAATCCGAACCGAGTGTGTATACTGTGTCCATCGCAGCGTTTTGACGCTCTGAACGACTCGACCGGTGTCTGCTTTCTAGAATGTCGTTTTCGGTTTCTACAATCTGAATTTTTCTCAGTCGTTGACTGCAGCCAATAGTCGCTCAGATTATGTGTATGGCAACGGTGCTCGACCGAAAGGAAGGCTATCCGTTTCCTTATTTCATTCGCCGCGTATTCACTGATCACTGCTTCACATTGTTGCAATCACAACTTCTCTCGCCAGCCATTACCTTCTACACGCGAAGCAAACCCTGGTTGGTCCGCTTTTCATCTGGCACAAAAACAACGCCCGGCGCGGCGCATGTACATCTAAGACGAATTTGAATGAGACGAGTATGAGGAAGTTAAAATCGAAATGCAAGGCATCGCGTCGGAAGTTTGCAACAAATAAAGTGCGTGTGAAGAACTGCCCGGCCGCTGGGCAGGGGACGGGATGTTCCTGCACTTAACAATTCGAAAATCCTGCCGTGGAAGCATAGTCATATGAGAAGATCAAGAACATCTTCTCCTTCGGCTAGCCGGCCACTCCGCCGGCTAAGGACAAGCACTGCTCACGAACAGTCTCCGGGACATTTCTTGATTCCCGGCTTGAAGAAAAAGACTGTGGATCAATGTTACTTCTTCGATCCATGTCACCGGTGGTGGCGACAATCAAGAACATCTCATTGTTACCCAAAAGTTTAGCAAGAGTCGTGGCCTGTTTCTCTTTCGGCCAGTTGCAGTGACGCTTGTTTATTTCTTCTCATTGGAAGTTTCGCAGAAAATGATTCAATCGTCGCATTGCCTCAGATGGCTGCCGGATCCAAAACCGGTCCCGATGCGTAACTTATACAGTTGGTAACAAACGTCATGATCGCTGAGCGAGAGGTTCAGCTCACCGACTTTGTTTCTCAATTTCGATCGCTGTTTTCAGTGAACGTTCAGTTCCTTCCAGAAATCCACAGCTCTCCATCGAAATCTTCTTTCTCCCGGAACCGATAGCTTCTAGTCCAGGTCAAATCCTTCCGTAGGTTACGCAGCGAAAGTGCGCAGTTCGGACGAGTTTGCGTAAGTGATGTCGTCGACGTTGAATTACTCCAGCAGACTGGAATGAGCATATATATTCTCACAGCAAGAAATGACTTGTTTGTTACGTTGATAAACATTTGGTAATGATGATATCCACATACAGGGAGGCTGTGTTAACTAGAATAAACCGGTTTCGAATGGGCTTGCCGCAAAGGAAGCAACGCGTGAAAATGTTCTTCTTCAACGGCGCTCGTTTTGTGAACACAACGACTTATTGGGAACGTCAATGGACCTTTGCTTCCGAACTCCACCGGGACGGCTCTTTTTCTACATGATCGCCCGTTGCTTATGAGGGATCTTCATATTCGAGGCTCCGGAGCGCGAATCACGATATTCTGAGAGGATTCACTTCAGTCTCGCTTTCCATCTGGGATTCTTGGCTGTTTCGTTTCCGTTTTTGGCGTTTCCTTCCACCCCTCCCCCTCCAGTTCATGAAGACTTCCAAATGATTCGTCTCTACTCTTCCAAACACGACGAAACACTGCATTTGAATACAATCTTGATGTGGTTAGATCGCTACAAATGGCTTAGCTCGACGAAACGGCAAACTGCGAATGTGGGAATCGATGCTTGGTGATGAATGAAACGAATGAACGATCACGTGCTCTTGATCGAGGTGTTCCATGATGATCCGTCCGCTCATATGTCCGACTTAAGGCGGCCGACTGACGGTCTGAACCGGCGAAGGACAGATGGTCAAATTGATGTTCCTAATGTTAGATTTGCGAGTTGGATTCAGCGTTGCATAAACGACATCGTTTCCCTCGATTGGGCGAAGGCCACTGAAAGCCCGCGAACGAGCTACAAGCAGCCGCTACGATTTCAAGCGACGACACAATGAACGGAATTCGCTAAGAAAATTTCCTCACAATAAGTCGCTAGCTCCAGATAACGGCGACGACCGCGACAACCACAGCTGTTGCCAAGCTTGCCTCCCCGCGGCCAGTTGCCCTCCTCCTTCTAAGGTCGTCAAAGTCGTCATCGTAGTCTTTCAACATGCGACATTCGCAACGCCCAGCGCTTGTTTTTCGGGTTCCGCTCAAACCCGACGATTGCTGGATTCTCGCATTAAGTGACGCCTCCAAGGTATCCAAAAAGTCTCACAATCAGTCAGAGAACAAAGAACCGCCTCACGTTCGATGCTAATTCAGGATGAGATCTCTTCCGAAGCGGCAATTGCGGCTGCTTTTACACTTTCTATACATAGACGTCGATCAACGATCACAATGAAAAGAAAAACACAGCGGAACAAAACGTCCCGATGACTCCATCAAGGAATTTTCTGACGGAGAATCACTCAAGGTGGGAAAGTCGAAGTGCGGATTTTGAAATTTCCCTTCCGCCAATAACTTTCATCTCATCTGAACAGCCGATTTCGGGGATTATCAAACGTAGACAGTACGGGAAGACACCTTCGAAAGTTTATCCTCCACGAATCTCCGATGATGCAACAGCGAACATGGTCGCGAAGAAAAGAATTCAGGTGACATCTTCACGAAAAGTATCCATGGGTAACTTCCCAGAAATGTCCATGGAGCCGAGCTGGCCGTTTAAAGGCCTGTTTTCTAGGCCAAGCGAATTCCGATGAAGTGATTTGCCACGGTGGTATCGCCTGCACATTGTTCCGCTGGGCGCTCCCGTACTTCTGCTTATGGTTCAATGTAGGGGGGGGGGGGGGAGCAAAGCCACTCTTCCTTGCTTTTTGAAGGGGGGTAAAAGATGATCATGGTGATCCTCATAACGGCGCTCTACGGGTCGGACGAAAATTTTGGACACCGGTTACGATTGGAACGATGGCTGATCGAAAAGCTTCAACAATGGCACGTCTCGGGAGCGCTCATTCGCTCGGGAGTCACATTCGCATATTTCTGACGATGTGCAGCTCCACCAAATCAAATTTTCCGAAAAATTCAAAATTCGCTTCCAGGGGAATCTGACGAGCTTATCAGACGTAAAATCGAATTTGCAGCGGGGTCATCCATGAAACTTTTTTCGCTAAGAGGCTTCGTTTTCGAGACAAACGTGAAAAACCGATCGGCGGACCACCCTGTATAATTAGGGTCGAAATACACGGGGGTTGATATATACGAGGTTCGAGGAAGAACGGGAAGGCTGGGCGGGAAGCTTCCTATGAGACCCGATTCCCGACCTCACGCACTCGATGGGGCGGTGGGATGTTCTTACATGAGAAATCAGACCATACTTTTCCTAAACGAGTAGTTGAATAAGCGAGTGATCTATCCTCGTCTTTATCGCTCTGCGACTGTGAGTCAGTCTTCCATTCAGGCAGAGAGCTGCAGAGGTAGAGCTTTCCACCACCAAAGAGGGCTCAACTAGGTATCAGCGCGATGAAAGTCCTGTTTTAGATTGTCCCTGCTGCATCGATATGAGCTGGGCAATGAGTATTCTGCTAGCGTGCTTGGTGATTTCGAATCTTGTTCTCGTTCTGGGTTCCCGCGAAAACTACAACGAGAAAGTGAAATCCGCCTTGACTCTGTTCAGTAATGTGCCCAAGGAGTATGCGGCAGCGTGGGGTGAGATATTCCGGTGTGACGATCACAAAGAGCAGGCTTTCCAGGTACATGGTCTGCCGACAGCGTTTATGGTGAGCGGCAGAGTGGTCTGCACCGAGGACGTTGCAAGACCTAAGGTGCCGATATGCAAAATTCCAGTCCAGATAAGATGGCTTCGTATACGGGCTATCATCAATTCAACTGAAGGTAAAAACTCTTCCCTGAAAATTGTCACGTTTTCTTAATGAATCGTCTTATATAGCAACGAGCTAGCGAATACCCGCATTGAGGATACTGAAGAAAGTTCCAGAAAAACTGGGCGCCTGTTTCCATCTCATCTCGCGAGAAGAAAACAAGTGGTACACTACAACCTCAGAGAATCATGAGACTCACTATCCAAGTCTTTTCAGGGGAAGCATTCTTCAAGCCATTCTTCACCACATTATTTATGGAAGATGACACCTTCAGGGAAATGGACCTCAACAAGAAGTTGGCTTTTTACGAATCCTCTGAGCGACAATTCGACGAGACACAACGGAGGCAAATGATCAAATGCACACAAACGGGCCTTGAGCATCTGGTGGGATGTCTTCGTTGGGCTGAATGCCGGCCACGAGATGTATCTCGAGGCTGATTCCACAATTCATCCTGAAATCCAAACAAACTTCGAAAGAAAAAGCTCCCCCTGCACCGTGGAGATGGGCAACCTCGGGATCGCTACAGCTGGATGGGATTCTCATTCGAAGGATCGAAAAGCAAGAAAGTGTTTCCCACTGTTTTCTATCGCCTGGCCCATCTCACGTTCGAGCAGTCGAGCCCCACCACTTCACGTTATCACTCTGCTGAAAGGGTATTCCATGGAGAATAAAGTCGAAAACAATTGAGCTTCTGTTTTCTCATGACGTCATCAACGGATTCGTCCATTTTTGCATCGAATCAAACTCAAGAAACGCCAATCCTTGTCTGATTGCTCTATTGGACGTCAGTTTGTAGATAATTCAAGGATCTGCTCTGAAAACGATGGAATGGCCGGCGATTGTCAATTTGTGGCGCACAGCTGACTGTCCCCTGTTGTTGAGTGAAAATATCCGGAATTAGTTCGTTTCAAACTTCAGAATACTCTCAACAGCTTATTAACTATCACAAACTTCGAACGTGCCTGACGGGACACTCATTAATTCGCGATCGTGAAGGTAAGTCGCTGTAATGAGCAAGGAAGCATTCGGAAGAGTCGTTCCGAGAGGGTCCCAACTCGGAGAATTTCGTGATTCAATATTTTCCAGCTAAAGTTTCGCAACTTCGAGCAGAGGCGCATCCACACCGATCATCGAATATTCTGGTGTCAAAGATGAGAGTCACTCGCATCGAGAGAAAAATCATTCTCGGGCGTAATCAGTGAAGGGTATGGTCGTAAGAAGATCACGGTTCCCTTCGAGATTGCAAAACCCGCGGATTAGGGCCCCTAACGCGACTTACGCAGGCAAATATTTCGCAAATTCCGCGAGTCGTTTTCATTTTCCACTACTTCTCTCTCACCCAGTTCCCAGGAACCCCAGCAGTTCCCAGGAACCCACAGTAGATTGATCACGGTAGAAGAGATGCAAGCTTGTTCACGCCGGAAGTTGCGAGGGACGATCGAGCTGTTGACAGAAGTAAATGCAACGGACTGCTCCGTCTTTTCGACTCTGTGATTACCTACCCCTCCCCACTCCCCCCTTCCCCCGAAAAAAAGAAAAGCTCGTTGATACGAATTTTTCGTTGTTTGAGACTTAGATTGATTCTGACAGGTATTTCCTGTGGAACTTGTCATTGAAATGTTCCTCTTCCCACGAAATCGACTGAACAACCTCGAAGTAAATACGTTTTCCGATTGAAGTAAATCAGGAAGCAGAATCTCGTCGAGCGTCTCAAGGTTCTTTCTCGATCTTTTCGGGACAGTTTTCGTTGTCCACAACTTCGAGCGCATCAACGCCGACTCCGGTGATCTCCTGGAGCTTCGATTTCATTTTTTCGAGAAGATCGCCTTCCGGCTTCGGTACGGTTGCATACATGACGAGGAACTCACTCTCTGGAAATCAATGAAAGATGAATACTGAACGAGCGGTTCAGTCGAGAATATCAATTTCGACCGACGTTCCAATAAAATCCATTGTATTACTCCTTCCATGTGTCTCTCTCGGGGCAAGGACTTACTCCTTTTGCTCAACGCCATGTAGCCTATCGTGAAAGTTGCGTAGTCGGTGTAGACGATATCGAGTTTCGCGTCCTCTCCATCTGAAACAATTCAATCTAAGCTTGAGTTTTTGACCAACAAAAGCCAGGCATGGCGGTTGAAGTCGCTGCCTCACGAAAACTTAGAAAATGTTCCGATGTGGCCGCGATTCCCGTTTTCTTTCGTATCGGATATGCCTGTCCGATGTAGAAATGAAATGCCAGGGAAGCATTCATCGCATACTCCCCCGATCTTATACCTGGCATATTGAACTGGAGCCCAGCGGAGTCGATGGTGGCTGGGAAGTACGCCTGGTCGATGGCCCTGTTGGATGAAGGTTGGGTTCGTTATCAACAATTGGGAAACGGGAAACGAGTGGGAATGCGGTCTGCATTGTCATGAGCTAGAAATCTTCGACGAGTACCCTGAGTTTTCGTGATCGATTTCAATGTAGAGTTTCTGATCGTTGAAGCGACGGCTCAAAGATACTGCTAAGCATCGGTCCAAGTGTCCTTTGTGAAGTCGCTCACCACGGTGAGTGACCCACCACTTCGTTGCGGAAAACTGCGCAGGAGAATCTTCATATATCATCTAACTCTTTCCAAGCTTCATCTGAACCCAACCGCCCCATCGATGGCTCAAATCAGATGATGAACTCGAAATCCAAACCTTTTCGACGTCCAGGTCCTTCATAACTTCGAACGTAGGAGCCGCCTTCACAGCATCGTAGCAGGTATGGACCACAAAGAGAAAAATCAAACACGTCTTCATCTTGACGAACTTCTGTTCGAATCAAGGGATGATCGAGTTGGCGCAAACACTTTTATCACGCGGCGAGAGAGAATTTTCAAGATGTAAGGCTTCCGGTGTGATCGGAGTGGTCAGGGAGTTCCCGCATAATTTCACACTCAGTGATCCGGGTCGTTTCCAGAAGCCTCTGACACAATGATGGATTCATTTGCGATGGAGATTCAGAAATTTTCTGTGACTCGATCAGCTCGGATAGCTTTCTCTTTCGTGTTTGATTCCCATTCCAAGATTATGTAAGTGCTGTGCTTCATCCGGTCGCCTCTGTTTCAAGTCATCGTCGAATGGTTCGCGCTATAACGCTTCGAGTGTTTTCTTCGAGAATCCGAGGCTCCGAGGAACTGCACGACATCGCGACCAACCATCGTGAACACTTGGAATAATAGGGTCTCGCGATACCTAGAGCTTCCCGCTCCGATTTTCGCGCAGATCGATCGAATCCCGAGTACTTTGTCATGCAAAAACGAATGGCGTCTCTCTTGAATATTTGGGGAACGATACTTATTTGTGTTGTCGAGTCTTTCACTCTATTTATGTAAAGATGTTTGGGGTTTGGGTTCAGGAGAATGTCGCGAGAAACTCCCTCGCGACATTCTCGTATCTACTCGTCAGTATAAAAGAATGAGAACCGATGAAGGTTTGAGTTTTCGATGGAATTTATTGGAAGAGAACAATATTTGGACCGGGACAGCCTTTGTCACGGTTCGATAAAAGCCTCAGCTTCGTCACGAGGGCAGAACTCGAAGTGGAGTGCAAATGTTCACAAAACTTGTTGAGTTTTCTGATCGACCGGGCAGTCAACATTGTTGACCTTCTCAAGGTCACTGATTTGAACACTAGCTGAGAAAACTCGCCCCAGTCGTTCAGCGATGACTTTCGTATCCTCATCAGAAGGCGTTGGTTGGCTTGTGAGTATCGCCAAATGATCTTCAGCTGCATCTGAGGAAAGAAAAATGATTGCAAAATTATCGTCTTGACGTCTCATCGATCTTGCTTTTTCTCGAGAAACTCACGCGTTGAATTCCTGAGAAACACTTCGACGATTGAATACGTTGAATAATCAGTGTCAACGACGTCAACCCGTGCTCTCAATCCCTCTGCAATGATCGAAGAGTTTTGATTTCCAATGAGCATGTTCTGAATTGTGAGCATTGGGCACGAAATTTCACCGTTGATCGAACAGAGATGGATGTCGAGTACAAAGTACCTTCAAACAGAAAACTATATCCGTTGTCACCTGGAATCACTGGCTGGTACGAGGTGTCCACCGATCTGAACAAAACGAAGACCGGCGAGTCAACTCAGAGATGGTTCGTTACTTCATCACCAGTCCACATATTCCTCAAGAAACGTGGGAGATATCCAAGAGACTCACCCGGAGTTTTCGTAATCCGTCCTCTTATAGATTTTCTCATCATCAAAGAATCTCCCGAACGAGAGAACAATACATCGGTCTATTCCGTGAAGGACGTTGTTCCTGTAGGTGACCCACCAGCGATTTTCCGAGTACTGAAATCGATGTCGGTTTTAGTGAGAGAATCTCGCAATTCGGAACGATGTCATCGACAAGGTGGGAAGCACGGAAACGAAAACGGGCAAAGCAAGGAAATTCATACTCACTTTTTCGAAGTCAAAATTTTCCATGAGCGGAGTTCCCGTCTTCGCCGGGAGAACCTCACTCATGACTGCGATCCTGCAGCATAGGATGCTCAGTACAATCGCCTTCGAGAACATATCGAGTTCCGTTTGACTTTTATCTCCCGATATTCACCCTTAAATAATGAAGATGCTAGAGTGGCGAGCGTTATCAGACAGGTCCCGCATGTCTAGAGCAATTCATTTCCCAAGCATCTCCGATCCTCATCTGGAAATAGTCAATCTAGTTAAGGATCAACGTCACGGTATTGAATTGTTCTCTCCGAGGAGTGATACCCGCATTTCCGTTGCTATAACTTCCGGGAGCGGAGGCTCCTTCAATCGAAGCTCGATCCACAAAAAGGTTTGAGGCGCCCCGCGTAAAAAAGTGGAATCTCTGTCGACACTTGCATTTCCGAGGATGATGCTCAATCCAACTCAAGGGGCGCTGATCAAACCTCTTTTGGCAACTCTGTTCGCTGATCCAAAAACGAGGGTGTTGGAATCGTGGTACGCTCATCTGCTGACAAGTGAGTTTGTCGCCCTGGGAAATGCGTGTAACAGAACTGATGACTCGGAAGTCGTTGGTTCCTCTTCAAAGCGCGTTGTTGCTGGAACGGATTGTGTATGTGGAGCCTCTCTAAACACTCCAGACTAGATACGCTCGTTCGTGCGGAATAAGCCCCAGGTCTTCAGACGCATTCGCTCTAAGCTTTCTTCTGAGGTGTCGAGCGTCGCAAAGAAGCGAAACTGATTTCGTTCTCACCAGATCTCAGAGTGAGTTCATTTCAAAGGATTCTCAAAACCTGAGCGAACTCAACTCACGAATTCATGGACAAATCATCTCGAAACGATGTAGCGCCATTATCTTGAAGAATTCCCGACATTCTGAAAACCTTTCCGATTCTCATTCCCCGGAAATGAAGCTATTGAATGAAAGGAAAAACTTTTATTTTGATGGATTCTGAATTCACAGCGCTTGTTGAGTCTTCACGTCGACAGGGCAATTCTCGTTGTTGATTTTCTCGATGCTTTCGAGCGCGACTCCCGCAAGTTCTTGGAGTCGGGATCCGATTGTTTTCTCCAATTCTTCCGGCACCGCAGCTTCTTTCGTGATGATTGCGATGTGATCCATATCTAGATGAAGGGAAACGGAGGAGATTGAGGTACTGTTCGCATGGGTTGATGCGTATTTGTCGAAAATTTTAAGAAAACCAACCCTTCGATTGATCCTTCAATGTGAGCATCGCGATGGCGTAGGTTGAGTAATCGGTCTCAATGAAATCGACGCGTCCTTCGTCACCCCCTGAAGTTCAAGATCGAATGACACTCACAACTCAAAGTTTCGCCTTCATTACATGCCACTACAGTTAGATATTTGAAGTTGGTGAGATTTTGGAAATGGGAAATGTTCAACCTATATTCAATTCGAGAACAACTACGAACCATCGACATTGAAGTGATATCCAGTTTCATGAGGACTGACGGGATGGTAAGACCTGTCGATGGCTCTGGAAATTTCCGTTCATGTTGTTAGAAATGATGTGTTGCGTTCGGAAGGATGTTCATTCGAGATGGAAAAACAGGGAATCGAAACTTACCCCGACATCTCATGATCGACTTCGACGAAGTAATCTTTGTCTTTGAAGAATTTCCCGAATCCGATATTGATGCATCGATCGTAATGTTTGAATTTCTTCGCTCGATAGGTAACCCACCAACGTTGCTTTATGAACTGAAAGAACAAAGATTTTCCAGATTGAGCTTCTCCTGCTCCAAAATTATCGCTCGAATTTCAAGCCCGTTGAGCGAGCCTGAGAGTCGTACCTTTTGGAAGTCGAAATCCTTGATGAGTTCAGCGGAGTTCGCTGGAGGAAACTGACCGAGCAAAACAAGCAGAAAGCTCGAAAAAAGGAACCATTTCAATTGGATAGTTGGCGGCAACATTCTCGCGGACGCTCGTCTTCAGATTTGCGACCGAACTGCTCGAGGCTCCGATATCCTCATCTTTAAGTAGTCGCCGGTCATGGCGTGTTCCGAACACATTTGTCCCGGGCAGAGAAAGTTATTCTTCTTGTGCACACAAGACCTGAGGAGATAGCGAGAAATGTTTTATTCAGTAGCGAACGCAAGAGTGTTCGGACGGGGAATCACGCTGCTGATAGATTGTTATCCCTACTTGATTGGTGACGAGTCTCGCCGCAGCCAATCGCGAGCCGACGATGGATTTCTGTGTGCTTTCAACAAAGATCAAGTGAACCTTCGTGCAGGTGTAGAATAGTCGTGGTTGATATTCAAATTTCAGAATCAAATTGACATTCGATCTCTGGAAAAATTCCTCCTCGAACTTCTCGCGGAAACCTCACGATGTGCGTGGAAGATCTGAACAAGAATTCGACGTGACTGAAATAGTGGAAAACAAAAGTTTGTGAACCTGTCTGAGGAGGTCTCGAATATGACGTCGACCCGTGCACGATCGAAATAGAAGTCACGCGATCGATTTCGAATGCCAGAATGCAGGCGCGACGATCCCGTACTCCGAAATGTTGTACAAAACGTCATTTTCAGACATGGGGCGTTCACTTATATCTCGCGATGATTCTACATTTAGCTCTGGAAACTACGATATCGGAAACTGCTCCTGACGCCTCTCGCTTGTGGGACATGCATCCAACAAAAACTTGATTCTCGTTCCGATCCCGCGTCGAATTCGTTCCAGACAAGTTTTAAGTCTTCTGCAAACGCTGACGCCGGCGCCGCGCTGTTCGCGGGCAGAGAGTTCGAGCTCTCCAGATGTCTGATTCGCGTTCACTCGTCATAGGGAACGAGAACTATTCAGGCTGCCCGGCTCGAAAACGAGGATGTGTGGGAGGAAAAACGTTCGTCTCTTCTTCCAAAACAAACCGAACTCGGTCGCACCTGTGTTCCTTCGATCTCGTCTGACCACGAGTGAACGAGCAAATTTTATTGTTATTTCAGAGAGAATGTATTGGTTCCGCAGATAAAATGGAACGAGGGTCAAGATCGGACGGAAGAGCTCGAGCTCTCTCGCATCGATTTGAATCGATATCTCGGACGAAGCAAAACGCGTGCCTCCGGAACAAGAGAAAAGTTGTTCGGCACTGAACGTCACAGAAACAATTTGCATTTCCTCTCATTTTTCTCCTGTTCAGCGAGCGTTACTTTTCGAGTTGGTCGGCAGCTGATACAGGCGCCCAACCTCGAAGCTGTCCACTCTCACAACTTCACACTCAAGCGAGAGGCCCCTCACAAGTTGATGCATCAGCATGCCTGAGCACGTTCTGTTTCCGAACAACGACTAAGTTTTCGCCGGAATAAACAGAAATGTCCGCAACGCAAACATGCATTCCATGTAATCATGAGAAAACACTTGAAGGAGCTGCATGCTGAACAAAAACACACAAATGGGAGACCACAGAACACCAACCGCAAGCGAACAGCTGAATTCGGGAAAACTTTCCCCAATTCCTCAACTCAAGCTAACGCTTTGCAACAATAAACCAAACGCTCCTGCATTCGAATCTTATCTATTGGCACGATGAATCGCTCCAGTCTCCAGGATAGAAGATTGATTTTTGATGAGTCGCGAATAAACGATAAACTTCACAGACTGAAGTCGAGATGAGTTCACTGCTGGGACGAGATCTCCAAGAAATGATAAATTTCTCAACACAACAGACGGTACAGCCGAGAGAAGCCGGGAGGCATCTCAAGGGTATAGTTGGATGAGTTATGCACCAGTGTCTGATTCGCATTGACGCTTTCACCGTACTTCGCGGATGTGCATCACGAGGAGGACACAGAATTTTCGCGTTTCTCGAAGCAGACATCTGCGATCGTCGAAACCTCGTCATAGTAGCCAAATCCTCCGTAAAAGAACCATGTAGATATTTCTACATCGATATCTCAAGGTGGCCGAGCGCTCAATATTATTATCCAACTTTCACTGATTGCTTGGGCTTCGTGAACTCGACCCGAAATCCACAAATTTTCACTTCGAACAGCTAATCCTCTCAGCCGATGTCGACTTCGTGGAAAGTTGGTCGAGCATCTCGATATTCCGTCCTCGGGAGTTGCGAACACTTCATTTGCAGTCTCTTCACATAATCCTTCACCGTTTCGCGGATCGTTACCGAGTTCGGGCTCGAATCATCCTCTCGCTATATTGCGAAAACTGGGAAATCTGTGGTCTGGAGGGATGATCGATAATGTATTTCCCTCATTCCCAACATTTAGGTTTCTCCAACGTTCCCCAACTGAATCTCGCCAGCGATCCGAGAGTTCATTAGCGGGAGAAACAACTCTACAGCGAAAATGTGGAAGACAAAAAAAGTGAGTCTTCCTCCCCGACGGGAGGTTTCGTGCATTCCATTATATGTACGCAATGTCAGTCGAGATATTGGTTTGGTTCGTTGACATCTTGGTGATGAACTCCCCGAATGAATCATCCATAAGCCATCTTACCGAATTTCTGTCACATTTGTTGAATTCGCACTCACATCATTCGAAAATCTTTCAACTTTCCGTGCGACTCGATATGGATCAACAGGTTTGAGACGCCAGTCAGCTCAGCTTTGATACCAGTGTCAATCCGAATCGGTCATTCCCCCAAATGGACCAATGAGGCGCTCGATCGAGTTGGATTCCAATTCCAACACTGGAAGAAATTCGATTCTTACTCTTTCATTTGTGGAAAATAGCTGATCCGGAAGAAGTACTCGAATGCGCGACAACCACTCCATTTTGTTATCGACTATTTCGAGGAAGCGATTCTGTGAAGCGAAACAAGCTCCGATTGCAAGTCTCTGAGAAGTCGAAACTGTTTTTTCTCAAGTGCGGCTCGACTCTCCCCGCGATCTTAATCTTGGAGGATTTCGCATTTGCGAGTTTTCCCTCGAAGTGTTGCTCCCCAACTCGTTCTGTTCCAGAATTCCAGGGTGATCCCTCCAAGCGACGATGACGAGCAAGGGGAGAGACATTCAGCTAATGTCGTTACAATGATCGAAGTTCACAAAGCGGATTTCTTCCCACCATGGAACGGTCGTCTCTGGCTCCGCCCACCGAGAGTTGAAGTCATGATTTCCAACAACTTGTTGATTCACTCCTGATGCAGCGCCCTGTGCTTATGTGGAAC
This sequence comes from Neoseiulus cucumeris, assembly GCA_021527715.1. Classification (NCBI taxonomy): domain Eukaryota; kingdom Metazoa; phylum Arthropoda; class Arachnida; order Mesostigmata; family Phytoseiidae; genus Neoseiulus; species Neoseiulus cucumeris. The sequence goes on along the minus strand of JAJSRV010000026.1, from coordinate 927,749 downwards.
TGCGAATCGAAAGTGTTTTGCGTCGGTCGTATGGTCAGCGTTTCCCGCTGACGAAGGGAATACGATAAACTCGATGACAATGTAGACCGGCTCAGTCGCCTGGGTGTTCATTCAACTCTCAAGTTTCATGGCCGCCCTGCGTACTCTCAATGCCAGAGGTTGTCGTTCTCTCTTCTCTGGTAGTTTTTTTCGCGAATCGCCTAGCTGCCGATGTCGAGCGGGGCTCACTCTCCACACAACTCCAGCGGAGAAATTTTCATCTTCTCTGACATAGACAGTCGTTCATTGACATAGCGTTCTTTCATCTGGTTACAATTCGACTCGAGTTCTGATGACATCTTTGAAATCTTGATTGAAAATATCAAACACTGAATCTCCTCCAAGAAACCGCTGGTTTGTCTTGACCTCGATCAGGAGCTCTGACAGAGAAACGCGAAATGAGCAAAGGCTATCGATGTTGGTTTTGAAAATGCCTGTAGGTCCTGGGAATGCCGGTTCGCTCGGTCGGTGGTCAGCGATTGACGGCATCCGTGGGTGGAAAAGACAATGGTGGAAGGAGTTCGAGAAAAAAGAGAAAACAACGCACAGGACCGATGTACAATCCAGAGTCTGGAGCCCACCCCCACCAGTTAGAGTGTCGCAAGCGTCTTCATACGTAGCTGTTGAAGCCCACTCCCAGCTCAGGAGCTCCGCCTGCCTAGCCCTCTCCATCAACGTTCCAGAGTTTAAAATGCGCCAGGCCAGGCCTAGAGTTTGCCGAGTTCTTCCGCTTCAAAGCCCCGCTCTCTGAAGGCGAATTTCATCTATCGAAGGTGAGTCTCTTCCTTTGCCAAAACTCCCACAACTCGAGTGACGATTTTGATGTGTTCCTTTACCAGCTGAGTTGACGTCCGCCGTCATTCTCCCACTCGATAAATCTTGTGTTGTCAACCATCGCACCTATTGCTGTACTGTTTTGCGAGGCTTCTCGTCAACCTCTCCCCTCAACAATTGTGAATCTACAGAACAGAGGTTCGAGACCGAATGGGGAACGAACTCAAAGTTTTCCGCCGTTTCCGAGAGATTTGAGAACCTTTACCTCGAAACCCGGAGGAGACGTCCCGCAGGAAGGAGAAATTCATTTCGCTCTCCAAGAGTGGAAGGACGTTCCCCAGAAGTGGTTCCTTCTAGTTTTTTTTTCGGCTCCGTTCCGTCAACCGTTGAGAGTGTCCAGTTGTTACAAGTGAAGTACCAAATCTCTATTGATTTGCCCTTATCGCTTCTATGTTCTTCCTGATAGAGGAGACGGAAGAAACCTTTTGTTGACTTGCAGATGTGTCCGTCCAAGCAGTCTCACGACATACTTGCTCTCGAATCACAGACTTCGAAATCTTGACGAAGTCTCAGAATCTAAGTAGAGGAAGCACCTTTGAATATCAAGAGATATTCGCTCTCATTCGAGGTCAGACCTTGTTTTGCGAAGAAAAGTTCAAAACTCTGAAAAACAATGGACGCAACACCTGAGCTCTGCCTTTTCATTTGCGTCCTCTCGACTGAGAACAAAAGATCCCACTGTAAGCTGAATCGAATTGTTCCGCCTCCTCGAATTAAATGGCTGCTCATGTCGTGGAGCGAGTCTCGCTAGAACCGAATTGAGTAACTCACATGAAACGAGAACAATTCTTTCTGCGCGAAACGAAGTTTTGATCAATAGCCTCCTCCCTCCCCTCCTTTCGATGCCGAATGAAGCACTTACAACTTGACAATAACCGAATTGAATTAGCGCCGTCTGGAGCACAACTGTAAGAGGCTTAAAAGTTAGCGGTTGTTCATTAGCCTCATCCTCGAGAGTGAGGTATCAACGAGTTGATCGAATCGAGAACCAGGTGGAAAAAATGGCGTGGCTTACTGACCAATGGCAAACAGATCGAGGCAAGAGGGATATCGTGGACTCGATTGTAATTCTGGTTCTCGATGCAATCCAGGTTTCTAACAAACTAACGTTCTGAATCAAGAATTGGTTCTACAATGCATCGTTCGATGCTACGAGACCTTCCTAATTGAAAGCTCCTCGGCGTCTTCGAGTCTCACAGCGGCTTTCGAATTCGAAATCGGTGTCGAGTATTCCCTCGATCTGACGCAGTTTCTGACGTCGACTGTCCCGATTGTATCGAGGATTTTCTGTTCATTAGAACTCATTACTCTAAAGCTAAGAAGTTCGAAACCATTCTGAGCCCCGTGTCTTGAATTTGAAGGAGATTTTGGCATCAATCGACGTACAATCTCCGAGAAGGTCGGACGGGTGTTTGAGAAAAGTATTTAACAATCCAATTTGGATCTCATGGAGGGGAATTGTTCCTCTCCCGGACAATTCCGCCCGCCCGATTGAAGAGCGAAGAAACGAATATTCGTCCGATGTCTTGTTCCGACACAAAAAGAAATGAAACTTCGCAAACTGGAAGAAAACCGCTGACGTAGATTTCGCCAGCTTTGAGTTTTTCCATACCACTTCGGTCCACCATTTGCAACTTTGAACCACAAGTCGACTGTCAGGCTCAAGCAGAGGCATACATCCAAGAACTGGAAGTTTCAAGAATTCGTTCTCTTTCGACGACCGCAGAGAACATCGTCGTAAATAATTATCGTGTTACCATGTCGTCGACGCATTTTAAAACATTTATCAAGTCAGCCCGACAAGAACGCAACCCGAGTTCTCCCCACATCTTTCATCACTTCTCGAAATCGGATATCAGACACGTGAACTGCGCAGAAGCTGTCGAAGACTAAACGCTTTTTCCTCGATGACCCGATGTCCTCGGGTATATCGGTTAATGAGACGAGGTCCAATGATGTCAGAGTAACTAACAGAGGATCGGTGGAAACAGAGGATTCCAGCTTGCCGACTAACTTGAGGGCTCGGTTGAGGTTTCTATCGATAATGAGGCTGTTGTTGAACGATATCGACGGGCGTTCGAGAGCTCCAGATCAAACCAGAACCAAACATCTCATGTCAGACACTTTCGATGTCTGTCCCATCCTTCCTGCACCCGCGACCTCGATTAACCTAAACAGACGCTCATATCGACCGAGCTATAACTGAATCAATGGAGCATATGTAGTCTGTTGCACATAAAAGTTATCGTGCTCTCGAACAGGTGGTAGTCGAGTCTTTCGGAAATGCTCGAAAAGTTTAACTCGAAACATGCATGAATGCGGTACAGATAAGTTTACTTGAGCATGACGTCGCGTCTTTCGGATAGTTCCGTAGTCAGTCTTTCGAGACTAGTCATGACAGAGCATTAATTGAATTAGGCGACGACCTCAAGAGATTCTCTCACGCGAGAGCAGCTCAGAAAGTTCCTTGTTGCGCACAGTATGTTCCGGATTCGGAGTTGAAAAATTGAGGTTCGGCCGACGTTGTTTGTATTTCATCAGGGAACGCGATGACACTCGAATTGCATCCTTGCTGATGATGACGGGCTGCTGGCTTTTCTGATTAAAAATTCTCGTGAGCTTCATACGGTGTCTGGGATCATGGCAATTCTGCAAATGGACTTGCTGCAACCGGTGACTGGAGAATTCATTGTTGTTTGCGATTGGAACGCTGAAGCACGAATGCAAGCGGTTTCAGAGAGCGTCTCGTTCCGACGATGGAGTTCCTGGTGGTGCCACCCATTCCAGGACTCAGCACTTTGTGAAATCACTAGGAATCCTCCACTTGCTCGCTGCTCTGATCTGATCCCTCGTTTGCTCGTTCGCGAATTCGCATTTTTCCACCGGAATCTAAAGTTCAGCGTGATTTGCTGCTTGACGAGACGCTGCTTGCCGAGGGATTTCATGAGCACACCACCAGCAAACCTGTAATCACGCCACGGCGGGCGTATGTTTGACGAGACTCGACAATGATGCGGTGATCTTATCATTTCCGAGACACCGACCGACCGCCCGCCGAATAACGGGGCATCGAATACACATATTCGATATTCAGTTTTCGCAATTTGCTTCTCGCGGCGCCCATTGAAGAGGGTCTGGCAGTTGCCGAAACTCCAGCCTCTCGGAATAATTTCGATCCTTCGGAATTTCGCATTCCTTTGTGTTCCGCGCACTCTTTCGTCAAACACGCGAGTGAGTAACCTGCTATTGTGATGGTTTGCAGGGAAGAAACCCTTGGCTTTGATTTGAGTCGGACTTTGCCGGGAGACGATTTTCGGGGCGACTACATCTGAATACAGAATGAACATTTTTGTAAAATCTGTCCTCGGTCCGGCCGAATGTGGTAATCGTCATTCAAAACGTTAATTTTCTAGACGAACAATGCTGTTGCGTCCGACGAGGCTGCCGTCTTCAAAAAAGTGTCGAGAGGCACTTCTTGGAGACGAGTTGCTCGACAACAAAGCTTCAGTCTACGCATGAGGGTGCACGTTTCACCAAAGTCCTACAAAAGTACATAAGGGCAGTTGCTACTGTTGGTCCGACCCCGCATGGATGTTCAGGATACGGGTTGTACTTACTTCGAATTTGTTTATGCGTTTGGCCGAAACGCCATTCTTGCTCCAGTTGTCTGAGGTCTACTTGGAAGAAGGGGTTCCAGCACCTCTAGATCATGAAGCATAGCGAAACTAGAGAAAAGGACCCATCCCTCATTTGGGTCGAGCGTCCTCTTAGAAAGGCTGCTCCTCGATCGTCGACGGAATCCGCTATCCCTATCACGATGAGAAACTCTCCGATTTGTGTGGGCTGAAAGTCATACTGAGTGAGCCTCAGCCGTTAAGGTTATGGAGTGGAAGTTGAGCTGGCGTCTAATCCCCTGCTCCAAGGGTCATTTCAGACTACTTGGTTGCTTCCCTCAATGCGAGTTTGCGTGGCCGGGAAACAACACTCGCAGCTTATGCGATCCTGAAGTTTGCAGGTAAATCTAATGCGCTCGCCCGCTGAGCTCGCCTGAGAATCACTCGAAAACTTCAAGTCCAGCATTTCGGGGCACGCGAATTTGACGAGTTGACGTTCTCAACATTCCGAAATCAGGCCTCGGGCAAAACGACTTCGACGAAATCGTCTTAAGGGGCTCATGTGGGCTTTCGCAAACACACTTGCAGATACGACGAGGGGTGCAACGTCGTGGGGCGGCTTTATAAATACAGCGTGCGCGATTCCCCGGTCGCAGTTCTCTATTCGCGGACAAAGAGCACGTAAGTGAACAGCAACTCTCAAAGTTGGATGCTCCTCTAGTGTTTCCCTCCCTGAGGGAGATGCCCGTTAACGTAAGTCTGACGCTTTGGAGGCTTTGAACTTGAAACCTGAGCGGACCATCGCAATCTCGTTCCGTGTCGAGGTCAATGACTCCGTGCGGGTTCCTGCGCTGACTGCGAAAACAGCTGTTGTGAGTTCGAGGATCTCACGCGACCAATGCTCGATCAGCCTCGACAGCGATTGGGCGTCGGAAACGCACCCACACATCGCTAAACACGTTATCATTCATACAGCTGCTGTTCCGGTCACAATGTATCCCGTGTGGAATACATATCATCCATGTCTATTCGTTTCCGATTTCGTAGATCTGGAACAGCTCAAACTCCATACCAAAAACTTCTGCAACTCCAGCTGCTGCTCGACCCAATAACCGTGACTTCCGCGATATCTGTACTCTATATGTGTGGGGCTCTCCAGCACCAGTGAATCGTCAGCTCACTTCAGAACGAAACTCGAGCGATCGTGCCTGCAAAATTATACTCCTGGCCTGCTGGCGCAGTGTCGGAGTGAGTTTTCGCATCGAGAGTTCGGTAACGAGTTTCGAGCAAGAGCTGTGATGCGGTCCACTGCTGCAGTCCAATCGGTCCGCAATGACTCTATCAGATGTGCGCAAGTTGCAGTGCTTCGATTTTCTCTGAAGTTGGAATGACGAAAAGTTTTGAGGAGCAGCCAAAGAATATCAAATGAGTCTCGGCGCCTCCCGGTCGGGGCTACTTCGAACCTCCAGACATTTTTCAACGTCTTCGTAGCTTGTTGACTCTTTTCCACCTAAGTTCCACTTTTCGAAATTCAGGCCACGTAGCAGCCAGCTCTTGCTGGCAACTCATCGAACAGACTGAGTGAGTCGACTCCCAACTGATTGGCGTCGAGGATACTCGTGATTAATGAAACGAAATATTCACCGATGGCCAAAAGCCCGGAAAGCTCTTCTTTATTCCAACTCTATGTTACCAACATGAAGCGTCTATAGCTTGTTTGGGAGCTCAATTAGTTTTTGAGAAACCCTCACTCTTGCCTGAGAAAGGATTCGATTAGAAGTTTGTTCATAATGAGGGCTGAACGGTACGAATAGTCACACGAGCGAGAGACTGCACGAGAGAAGTTGAACAACCTTGTCAACGTTGCAGGAACCAGCCGTCGACATCTCTGCAATGATTTTCATCGAGCGACGTGGAATCCGCTTTGCCGGTCCGATGTCGGGTCTTCTCGCGGTGTTCCTGCTCTGCCTCGTCGGTTCTCCGTCGGTGAGCTCGGCCCAGCCCGTGTCGTACCGAGACGTTGTGGTGCAACAAACTCCGATCCGCGTTCTCAGATGTCCGACATGCGAGAACAGTGCACTCATACTCGCCGAGCAAGATATTATCAAGTGAGTTGACGACTTCCAAGTTCTTCTGGTTCTTTGGATGGAATGCGAGTCATTCTTCCTTCATCACGACCATTTTGAATAGTAGCAGAAATACTGAACAAAATGAGTTTGATCTGTGGAACAAAGTTCAAAAGAACGGATCAGAGACGACCGTGGTGAACATCAGAAGAAAGATTCGTTTCGATGAATTCCATCTTCATGGATAACCGGTTTCATGGATGAAATTCGTAGCACATTCAAAGAGTCTGTGAGGGGATGTCAAGCTTCAATCATCGACATCGGAAGGGTTCTCGCCTCAATATCTGTCAAAAGAACCTCTAGAACTGGCTGCACCGAAGAAAGAATTCTTATTGAACGAGCATTGCTTCCGGAAAACCGAATGCTAGCTTGGATCGAATCAGTTCGAACAGGCGATTTCTAATCGTGATGATTTCATTTTGCTCCTCACAATTTTCTCGTTTTCACTTGGATACGCTCGAATTTCTCGCAGAACTGCAAACGAAAGGATCTTCTAGTGCAACAGGTGTCATTAAATCTCGCAGATCGGTTTGATTAGCTCGGAACTGTTTGTTCGATTCCAGGTCGAAGAAAAGTGGGTTTTCCGATCAGCGCATCGCCGAACTTGAAGGCATGCTCATGAACAATAGGTGAGTTTTGTCTCGGGTGCTTCCCACGAGAAGAAGAAGAACCGAACGCGTACTCAAAAGCTGCTTGTTTCCTCGTTTGTGTTTCGCAGAGTGAGGAAGAGTGGATTTTCGGATCAACGACTTGCCGAGATGGAAGCTATGCTCCTCAACGGAAACAAGTGAGTCGAAACTACCCTCCGGACGGCGAAAACCCTCCAGACGGATCTTTTGCACCATCACTCGAAGTGAAGCAAGCGGCACTCCCGAATTCCACTAGCGAGGGCCTTAATTTCATCAAAACTCTATCGCAACAAAAAAAAACAGTATCTGCAGGCTCAAACAACGAACATCCATAGCGCGAACCTTAATTCGTGGTGTCGTCACGAGGCGCGCGAACTTTCCGGGGAGATTATCATCATCATCATCGTTGTTTTGCGCCGAAACTTGGCGCATCAGGATTTTCGGTAGTGGAAGCCTGAGCTTCCTTGCTGTCTTCTCGAGAGCGATTCGAGACAGGTTTTTTGCTCAATTACAAGTTTCGGTTCCGATCCGCTCGTCTCGGGAAACGTGACGCTCCGCGAATCACTCTCGCGTTTTGCAATGCGGCTTCGTAATTTCTTTCGAGCGTGGAGTTCAACGCACCCGCGAGCTCCTAACTGCGATTCGTGTCGATCGAAAGGCTGTGGGCTGCCAGGTGACATGTTGCGAGCAATGATTCGTTTTTCTTCTAGGGTGACCTTATGTTGATGGAACCGAAACAGAGACGTTTAGTCAGATAGTTCCTGGAAAGCTCTCATCTCCTCGAACGAAGGTCGTTGACTGAAATTCAGTGATCGTCGGGAGGAGTAGCCCATCGGTTGATTGGAAGATTATGCACTCAAATGGTTTTTCGTTCTCACAGAATGCGTCGCAGTGGATTCTCAGACCAGCGCATCGCGGAGATGGAGGCAATGTTGATGAATTCGATGAAACGTCCTGCCCAGCGAGCCCTTACAGGAGACCAGTCGAGGTAAACCCTGTCGGTCCGAGTAAAAACCGTTCCATTTCGAGCCCACTTATCGATGAGTTCAGCGCTTCGTGTCTTCTCAAGTGGCCGGCTACTTATGAGTTTTAACCACAGATTACCCGCCCTTCACTCAGCGATTCAATGATTTAGTCAATCAATCTCTCAATCGAAGCATGGATCACGCGAACCCAATCACGCGATTCGCAGAGAAAAACGACTTCGCATGTAGAGACTTGTAGAATGTTTGTCTGCTTAGGCTTCAACATCTCTCACATGAGGAATCGAGCGAAAAAACAGCTTGCAGAAGGAAACTGAAGATCAGTCGATGCCTTAGGTTTATCGTCCGTTTACATAGAAGCAGAGCTCTTTTTTCTGTTGTTGTCGAGAGAGATTAGGGGGAAGGTAGAGTAAGAGGTTCAGCATGTCGAGTTTAGTCTGAGCTAGCCGTCTATTTTCTTCACGCCCGTGTTTCCGACTTCACGAAGTAGGAAACGGCCACAAGAACACGCCAACCGAAATCATGACGGATATACCGTAGATGAGATACTTGTCTTCGAGAAGAATCAAAATACACACACACACACACAAACAAACAAAACCTGATATCACGACAACGGAGAGTTTGTTGTTGTTGTTTCTCGGGACTTCACTCTAGCCTTTTGGAACTCCCAAAAACTCACTTTCGAATCGATCTCTCTAACAACAAACGCGTTCGATGGAAATAGTGAGAGCAAAAAACAAAAACCGAAACAGCCGATATCATTCGACCCGTGCTGGGAAAACTGTTAGGAACTCCGTGCCTAGATCCCGAGTCCGTACCCTGTCACAGAACACGATATGCGGCGGTCTATCGTAGTCGTTTGATAGCTCGGGGATCATTCGTAGGGTTCGTGCCACCGTCTACTTTTCAGAGAAGCGTATCATTCGGGATTGGAAAGAAAAGAAAAAGCATTATATAGATAAGGATATGGAAATATACGCTGCGGACGAAGCAAAGAATGATCTTCACCCAGATATAATAAAACTTCGGCGATAATCTCTCCTTCGCCTGAGTGCATGGGAAACCGTCTGGTCTTTTTTCTTCGCCGCTTTTCTGACCTGTATTCTTTTCCTTCTGTCTCTCTGATTCCTTTAGATCCTGGCTTAGATCCGCAGCAAAGCGCTCTACTATTTATACCTGCAGCAAATCGTCGCTTTCTTTCTGACTCAACTTCTTCGCAGTTGAGCAGAGCTGGACCATAGATTCGTCGGAATGCCTGGCTCCGCAGCGCCTCCGGTGGCTGATGAGTTTAATAGAGCCTGAGATATTGCAGTCACTGATGTCCATACAAGGTCTTATATCTCTGGATTTTCATCTAGTTCCTCAAAATAACTCCGATCTGCTAAGCGAGGGTCAGTTCTCCCGAGCGCTATAACTTGATTAAAATGCCTCCTACTCCCTGAGCGAAACTTGTAGATCAGAGGTGGAGTCGAGGTAGAGAAAGGAACGGGAGCAGGTCCGAATCGAAATCACTCTTCTCGCGCTTTTGCGCTGGAGAGTCTCTGAACAAAATACTCTGACTTCGGAATTGTGAGAAGATGATGGTGGTGAACGTATCACTCAAGAGAAGACGCTTTACTGCTTACGATTCTGGTGCATTCGACCTCGCTCCTCCTTGACGGATCTGGTGTTCCTGCCCCCAGTCCATTCTCGCATTCCTCAGTCACTGGATCGACTTTGAATCAAGCGAGATGCATTGTTTGGATGAAGCCGCGAACAGGTCTTCCTTGACCGACAGAGTGTAAGCGAAAAGAAGCAGAAAACTCCGGTTTTTGCTCCGATCCGCCCGACAAAGCTCTGCTTTCCAGTAGTGAGGTTTCCCGTGTCTTCCGCTGAGGTGTCAACAACTTTCTAACTGTCATTTCCGTGATCCCGTTCTTCCGTCTGGAGTCTTTCTATCTCCTGCGATCTGTCTCTGTTTTCACTCATCTCCCCGAGTAAGTTCGAATCCAGATTGATAGAGAGCACTCGAGATTGTTTTCCTAACCGATAAGATATTTCCAGAAATCATGTCTAGAAAGCATTACACACAAAGCAGTCTTGTCCGCGGAAATTCGATTAAGTTATCCTGATATCTTTTCAGCCATTATCATCTCACTCCTGCAAGACATTACTTGTCTCAGTCAGACCATGCTCTCACCTTCCAGCCTCATCTGAAAAGAAGCGGTTTCAGCGATCAGCGGATGATGGAAATGGAAACCATGGTTTTAACTCAGGTACCGCACCCTTTCCTCGCGTTTCATAAGATAAGAAAGAGGGAGAGATCGATGAATCCCGATCTTCTCTCATACATTTTCTCCACCTCGGTCTCACTCATCATAAGAGAGATCGCGGAAAGCCTGTAATAACCAAATGATGTCCTAAAGTGTCTCCGCTTCAGGTTCGACATATCAGGAGCGCTCCATCGGACATCTAAGGAGACGTCGATCTCTCGTCGATGTCGCCGGTTTTTCGAGTCATGAAGCTTGCGCCGTGGGAGAAGAACAAGGTCGCCCAATCAGCACACTCTTCGTCATCCTTCGAGTTCATTCAAATAGCTTTCGTGGACCCACGATTTTTGGGATGAAGACCTAGCGGAACAATCACCTTCAAAATCTAGATAAAGCGAAGTCCCTCGGTTCCGGGAGTGATGTTTTTGGAGGCGTCTGATGGACGTTTTTCGAGGGGGTCTGTCATTCCCTCATGTTTTCACCTGTCTCGCACTTGACACTGATTCTGCCAGAACCTAGCACTCCTAGTTCACTGAGCGTCCTTACCGAATCCTAACCTCCTGGGTCCACAATAAATTTCGTGCAACGAATTGTTCTCCAGTAGAATGTGTGACGACGATCATATACATACATATAGCTATTAGATTCCTAACATAGTACGTAGAGCGATCTGCCAGCTCTTGTCAGCAAGGCTTCCAAGTCTAACTTTCTTGACTTGATTAAATGTATGGAAAAATGTTCTTGATCAATGGGTGGTCGAATGAATCTCGCGTCCCATGTAATCCAAAGCCGATACCTCTGACGGTGTTGAATATTGTAGCGTGCCGAATGACTTGTGTCGTTGATCTCGTGATTTTGTAACACCTGTTTCCGAACTCCGATCTGCCTTTAAAATAAAAGTATCCAAAGTTGCAAATAAAAGAACTAACTGGTGATGCTTGGGAAACTTTTGTAACAACGTGAAATACAAAATTCCTCCACTTCATCGAAAAAGGTCCCTTTTCGAGCTCATTCAGGACGCTACAGCTGTATCATCCCCCATTTATACCCAGGCACACGTGTCTGTACGACATCGTATGCTAGATGCCAAACTGGAGATGACGGAGCGAATGAGGAACTTGCACAAACACCCTAATCCAATACTATAACGCTGTGCGGGATTGTTTATATGACATAACTATCAGTTGTATGGTCAGAGCTATTGAGATGATCCCACTCTGAATTCTGCAGTCGGATCCGCGACTTTCAGCGACGAGGAATCAAAATCGTTCAGGGGACTCCTCTCTTAACGAGTTTACCGGCTCTGAGTTGCAACTTGCAACTATTTATTTCCCGGAAGGATGGGACGATGTCTCATCCAAATTCCCGTGAATGATTTCGCCGAGAACAGTAGGTGTCTCGGAAGGCATTAATCTCTCAGAAATCTTGAGAGCCCCGACATCGAAGTCGAAGTCGAAGTCCAGTCAGTCTCCAGCCGTGGTAGACCTTCACCGGTCTGGAGTTCAAACCGTCATAAAAGAACGTACGCGGATGTTTCTGTCCTTGGAGGACTCTCCTGGTCACGATGTTCCAACCAATCATTATGGGACCCCCATTCAGCAAACTAAGAGGAAGAGTTTTGAAAACTTCAAAGTTCGATTTCCATGGCCGCAAAATTCTCTATTATATCATTTCTACATGAAAATGTCGTCCTTGTCCAGATTAGTGCAAGGCAAGAAGTCTCGTTGTTCCTAGCTGAAGGGATTTCCGAAGTGGCGGGTTCATTTAGATGAGTCTCCGGTTTCGGAAATGTCTCGCGTGGTCTCTGATGTGACTTTGAGGGATGTCAAAACCTCGTCCATTTGTGTGGCGACTGAAACACCAAAAGCCATAGCTCGATCCATCACAGCTCAAGTTGCAGCAGATATTCAAAAAGAGCCACATCAGTATTCAGAGTGCGAATAAAATAATAGAGCCGGCCGATTCAGCTTTTCGAGATCAAATTCTCACCTTGCTTTATCAGGAAGTCCTCATGTTGGTGGTTGCGCTCTTCACGGTCCTTGAAAAAGTAAGAAGCATTCAATGGATGAGGACCCCACGACGTATGCACTTTCGAAATGAAGTAGAGGAACGGATCGGTCAACCCTGAACCTACCATGAATATGTCGTTTAACGCAAGGTTGAAGTACTGAGCAAAAAGCTCTTTCGCTTTTTGAGCCTTCGATTCGTCCACGGCCCATTCCATATTGAACAACGGTGACAGCAGACTCTTGATCTCTTCTCTAAAAAGAATAGAATCGCATTTGGCAGTCGCAAGAACATTTTCCAGTCGTCACGTAGACCGTCAAGGGAGCCGAGGAAAACTCACCTGGCGGCGAGATCTTCTCCGTCCATTTCTACGAATAACAGCTGATTCTCAACTCATTCAAGCCACCCGGACTCTTGTGTGTAGTTCCCGGAGTTGACACAATCTATTTCTCCAACTTTTCAGCCGACAAAATCGCCTCGAAAGCGAGCCTCAGATGTTCAAATGGTAGGCACCGACCCTCCGTTTGATATTACCGCTAGAACGACGGAGACCGCGGGCACTTCAAAGCCGGCTGCGGGATTGCATAGGTTCAAATTCGAAAGTTCCACTGCCCGGAGAGGTTCTTTGAGAAGACGTTAGCGCGTCCTGGCCACATATCTGAAGGTGGATCGACACAAACAGCAATTCGAGAACGAGTTTGCGTGGTTCTGCTGAAACTTGACCCCGGTTATGCACGAGGAGAAAACTCGAGTCGTGCGCTCTGGAAACTCTCAAGCGGTGCGAACATGAAAACAGAAAACTCGCTGAACGGACAGAGTCTTCAGGACAGTCGCGGAGCATTGATTTATAAATTTCCTCGGGTTCAATTACGATGAGACTTCGTTCTCAAGAGTAGTGCAACATGATGCTGCCAAAGAGTACGGAGCAGTAGGTCTAATTGCGATTTCGAGAGCATCATTCGGAGAGACGTCCATTCCGAGGAGGCAGCGATCGTTCTGCGGCTTTCTCCCAATGGCTCGATCGAAAAACAACCGGAGGGTATTCACTGACCTCATGATGGGTACTGATATGGCTCGTTTCGGCTCTCAACCAAAGTTGCTCGATTTGGGATGTGACGAGAAACCTCGCTCGTCAGCATTGTATGTAATGATATTCGTGGATATCGATAATGATGATGCGTGAAACTCGAATGCGGTTGAAGTTGCCGCTCATATTAGCGCGCTTATTTATTGGATCGCTCGACTTCAATATGTATCACAGTTCAAATACACCCAATGAAAATACAAATGAAAGTTCGGCTGCACAGGAGTTGTCGACGGCGAAAAAATCATTTATCCCGTGAGTCCAACATCACAGTGACGGCACCATCGTTGTCGAAATGCACCTCCATATAGTCGCCATGGGTGCTTTCCTTGACTTTCTCTTTCCCATGTGATCTTTGTAGGGCGGCGACGAGCGTTTTGAAGTATCCGTCAGACAAGTCGTCGGCCATCGCGTCGGGATACTCTAGTCCTCTTTCTGGAAATCACAATCGGAACTTTTAGAAAACGATTCCTTCTTTTTTGCAGAGGAAACATTTGAATTATGAAAAATATTTAACAATTCTCACCTCTAACAGCCGCGAAGAGAGTTGGTTGACTGACACAAAGTATTTCTAAGCCTTCCTCGACAACAGTCCGCTCCTTTTGGTCTCCGTCGGTGGAGAACAATTTCGTGTGCAGGATCTTGCTCATCATGTAAGCAACATCTTCTTCGGTGTCGTCTTTGTGAAAGCCTGAGGATGCCAGAAATCGTCAGAGCTTCTAACAACGCTCAAAAATCTATCCACACAGATATTTCACTCAATTCAATAGGAACACTTGGAAAATGAACTTACCGACTAGGACACAGAGTCCTCTCTCGATCGAAGCAACGAGATCGCTTCTGATGGTGACTCCCGCAGCTGAAACTCTCTTGATTACTGCTCGCATGATTGATTGTGAGTGGTTTTCGTCGGAGTCTTCGGAAATTGAAAGCTAAAGAACAGTCGCTGAAGTTGGCGTCAGAGAGTCTTCTCTTGTTGTGGCTCTGTAGTCGTAACGCGCGGCCCTTTAAAGCGCTCAGCTGGAGACTGGAGAGGGGTTCGAGCCATCGGAGAGCTCGAACACCCTCGAAACGCATCGGAAGCGAGGAGTTTCGGAAAGCGGCTCGAATTCGAACCCCTGAGAGATCGAGGAGGCCGAAAAATGCCTCAGGTGGGTTCTCAGTCCCCCCCCCCTTACCGAGTTCTGCGTACATGAGCGCCACTGGGAATTCCTAAGTCAGATATTACGAATTCTTGGAATCGGGTGAATCGGAACCAAGATAACGGGGTGAGCTAGAACTGAACCCTGTGCTGCAAATTGCCAATACCCTTCTCATGTATAAGATCCAACATATTGCTTGATTAGGACTCGCGACAGAAGCGGAGAATGTTCGAGATAATATCACGATCAAATGTTTTTGACCTGCTAAGCGATGAATTGAATGTCAAAATACAGGAATTCCTGCCGAGGCTAAACCATCGGGAGTTGGAAAGAACTTTGTCCCGGAGTTTGTTCTTCGGGAAATTCTCGTAGTTTCCGGAGAATCGAAGAATTCAAGTGGGATCTTTTTCAAAGCGTGTAACCAATCACGCGAAAGATGATTCAGTTGTTTGTATGAATCGTTTTCTCCTCCGGAATTCTGTTTTTCGAGTTCCCTTTCGGACTTCTCTTACGAGGAGTTTCACAACTTGATTTTGCGATTCACCGCCAATTTCCAACGCGCTCTTGTAAACACTTTCTGACTCTCTGCGAATCAATCAATATGCAAAGAATAGATTCCAGTGGCCCGTTCTTGACCCATCAAGAGATTCACTCAGGAATAATCAGATGAAGCCTCCTTCTCCGCAAGTGTCAACGGGAGCTCGAGAGGTTCGATGACAACCACATTTAGGCGTTCTAGAATGTGGATGAGAGTCGACGACGTCCAATTCATTCCTCGAGCTTCGTCTCTCTCATGGTCGCCTCTCTGGAATCTTTCTGGAGAACCTCGAGAGTTTAACCCAGGACTGACTTGCAGACTTTTGGGAGGAATCCGGAAACTTTGGTTGCAAAACTTTGTACAGGAATACCTCGCATATTGCGGGGGGTCGGGACCTCACTGTGCGGGGCAGATGATGAAAAGCGTGAACAAAAACGGTTTTGATGAGTACCGTTTCTTCTTGATGAAATATGCGACCAATTCGGTATACGACGAACCTGCTTCGTGCAGCCGTATGATGTCGAGCTGTTCCTTTGTTCCTGAAGCCGATTCCCGAGGCCGGTCATACACATACCGGATTTCTAGATCGGGCTTTTTCGATTTTAAAAAATCTTTCGCCACGCTGCGCGGAACCGCACCATAGCGAAGCGGAGCATGCGAAACCGCACTATGCGAGGAACCCCCCCTATCACGATCAAACAGTAATTTGAAGAGTGCCCACAGGACCCGAAATCCTTTCTTCGATTCTTTTAAAATCGTCGTTTATTTCGTCTCGAAAAGCGGTTAGATTTGAAAAGGGACCTAACAATGGTGAAATCAAAGTTGATGAAGGAGCGGTCGACCTCAGGTAGAATTTGGGAACTACACTCCCAAGCCTCAAGACGGAGTTGAGGACGAAACGAGAACAAATGGACGAACTTCGACATTAAAAAATGTAGATCATAATTGACAAAAGCTAACGGAAAGTTATGTTCTTATTCGAGGACAACAGATCGTTGCACGTCGATTGGGGGGGACGAGACGACAAAGGTTGCGGACGGCTGCTCTAGAGGAAAAATTCAAAGACGACCGATCTCTCTTTGATTGAAACCCAAAATGGAATGCTGCGGCTCTCTACGGAGGACCCGGGGCCAGATGCTGATCAATCGTACCGCAAGACACGTGAAGCGCAGCCGAGGTCTTGAAAAGTAACAGATCTGATTGTTACTGCCATCTTCGACGAGATTTGGTAGACCAATGAAGTACGAAATCATCTCAGAAACACCTTGTGTGACAGAAGCCGAAGTCGAGAGAATCGTTGGCAAAACTGGCGGCTGTTTCCCATACCAGTCGGTTATCCGAGGAGTCAGAAAGAAACTCAAGATCGCGTCGAGACACTTATGGTTGCGTTCCCATGAAAAAGTAAAAAGATCTCACGGCTCCATGAAACAAATACAAGAGGCTTCGGCATAGAAAGATGGAAGGAAGGAAGTAAATATTGTATTTTCGGCTGCTCCTGGCCCTGAGTGCGGCTTTCTCGCGAGAACTTGTATCAGCTAGATTCGAGTACAGTAATATCCCAAATATCTGAACTGCTTTACAAACCTACGGTCCATGACCAGTGAAGTGGCCAGCTTTTCTTTTCTCACGAAGCCAAACTAGTTCCGAGTCCAGTGGAGCTAATGAGGCTAGAATGAGTTTTTCTGAAGAATCAACGGTCAGAACTGTTTCCTTGTGGAAACAGGAAACATGGAACTCGGAAAGCTGTCGTCAGGGCGGAACATAGGCAATCCCGTGACTCCGGTCTTCAAATTTATCGAAAAGTGCGAGAATCAAGTGCAACGAAGTCCGAAGCTCCCCTTCAATGCTGGTTCCTGCCGAAGGCTTCTTCCTCCAATATATGATCTTGATTTTGTCACCGGGCTCTATTTCTCCTCCACTTCGGTTCATTCTGATCGTTCGAAAATTATTCCGGTGAACATGCACCGAGTATTCTTGGGGAAACATTCTCAGTTCATTCGTTCCGTCGAACTCAATCACAGAGGATTTCGAAGCCAAAGTTTCTCCTGTCTCTCCTTGGTCCGACACCTTGACGTTGGTCTTGATTTGAGCTTGAAAGGGGGTCGTATCTGAGTTCCATTCCCGGTTCATGTCAGCTGAGAATTGCCTCTCTGGCGCTTCTCCAAAGAACTTGTACTGACACAAGTCTCCTGTCTGTCCGAATTGGCAGAAGCTGTTTTGGCCTCAGGAGTGGCACTTTGAGAGAGCTCGCGAGTCCTCCAGGACGACGCTGCTCGAGCAATTACACTCTATCGGCTCCAAGGCCCTTCGGCGTCGTTCTTACAATCGATTGCCCAATCTGAATCACATATTCATTGATTGAACTGTGGTGATTTTCGTTAATTTCTCGCAGGACAAAGTCGATGCTCCTTTTACCAATTTTTTGAGATGAAAAGTTCTGTATGGAAATGTATTTTTACAACCGTCAAATTTTGCTTGAAACCTGCATTCTGATATCTTGCTCAGTGTCGAGTCGATTTCCGAATCTGATTTTTGTTGATGAGTATCGAGAAACGATTGAGAGGACCCGCTCAGACCCCAAGATGTGAATGTTCTAGACTTGGATTCTACGAGCGAGCTGACTGGTTACATCGATGGCCGGAACGAGCTGTCGCTTATCGAGGTTCATCAGGCTGCTCGAGCTTCTCATCCAGGATCACTCGGATTCCTGACCTAACGTTCCCTACTTATCCACCCATCTCTCGAACTGTTGAGAATCTTTTGGGCATCGCATCCCACTAGAGCAGTGGTTCCCGACCTGGGGGCCTGGGCTCCCCAAGGGGCCCAAGGGGGCCCAGATCCAAATCTCGGGGGGCCCGAGGCCTAGCGAGTCTTTGGCAAAGTTAGGGGCCAAGAAGAAGAATTGCTTATCGCTGCCGATCGGTCGACTTCGGATCGATGCAAAATGATTCACACAGAATCTATAAGTTCTTGATTCTGAAATCGAAAGGAAATGCAAAGCGATTTCCCCAGGATCACACATGCTTGCGAATCTGAAACGTTGATTTTCTTTATTTCCTTTCGATTGTTGATCGGCTGGAGATGGAGACTCACAAGGACATCTGTTGACTTTAAGAACATTTGTGATTGATGCGGTATCGAGCACCCCATACAGAGGCTCGCAGACCGTAAACGTGATTCGATATTCGAATGATAATTTGATTCCAGGGGGTTTTGGAGGGAATACATCAGGGGGCCCGAGTCTAGCCGCCACCATGACAGGGGAGCCCAGTCGCCGAAAAGGTCGGGAACCACTGGATTAGATCGAGGAACCTCATGATTATTCGGCTCTCGAGCGGGGTTCGAAAAAACACTCGCATAGCTTCTTCGACTTGGACCTCGGTGCCACAAGAATTTTGCGAATGATTCTTTAGCCGGGCGAGGTATCCCGTCATCGCGCGAATTGATTCCAGCGGACTCCGAGGTCCAGGCGAACGATTTGGGCGAGAATAATGATCTTTGATTCAAGTTGTTAATTGGCTCGAGCCTCACGCGGAACCCACGGAGATTCCTCATGCTCCGCTAGATTCCTCGTTGGCCGCAGAACTTGCTATCCCTCTCTTCACAGGTTACTGTTTAGGAGAGAGGATGATGTTGATGGCAAGGAATTGATGCGCGTTTTCAGTGAAGAGAGGGGTTTACATATAAAGGGAGTTTTGTTAGTTCTCATTCTGTTGTGCGGCTCTTCAGACGCTCGAGACTAGTCAGTTCCTTCTGGTCAGTGTATTCCTCAGTGGCAGAATCCTCGTGAAAGCACTTCAACACCTCATTCGAGCAAACATGGCGATCTCGAAGGTAAGCGGATTATCATTCTTCAACTAGTAGTTAGATTCTTGTGAAGACTCCGCACGATGAATAAGACAAATCTCACGTCAACCGATACCCTTTAAACGAGTTTGCCAATTCCGTCACCGTCTCGCATGATGCACGCAATAATAGGGAGTGTCTTGGATCGAAGGATTTGATTTTGGAAGTTCTTGCTCACTGTTTCGCATCTCGGCTGGCATCATACGCGAAAAATAATTTTGAATTCTCAGTCGAGAGTGGACTGCTCTACGAAATCCTCGGAATCAATCGCGTCGTCGGCAGCGTGAATAACGTAATTTGCGCGGAGGTGGAGAAGAGACACCGGTTTTAGGCCATCCGGAGTTTTCGAGAAGAGAGAGTTTTCGCGATTCTCCGGCTGCGAATTTTCCGACTATTTCTGGTTTTGGTTTCGTGAACTTTACTCCCCTCAAACCTGAGCTTTGCGAGATGAGGTCTGTTCAGAGTTGATTCGAATCGGTTCCCCAATAACTTCAATCGCTGATTTCGATTCTCGTCACTCTGCTCTTTATTTAAAACTTTTCGGGTGCTGCTCTTCGGGAAAAAATTCGACGTAATGTACGATCGGACTTCCGAGTTCCGTTTTCCGTACTAACAGCTTGGGGTCGGAACTTTGACCGCCGGAGCATCCAAAGATCACAAACATCAGCAGCGCTCGGGATCTTGGGATTGAGAGTGAGTGGGACGGAGAGAGAGAAAGGGGAGCGGGCTGAGCGCGAGTGGCGGACTCTCCGTTAAGTTCCTTCCGCGTGTCAGACGATGCTCCATATTTTCATTCGGAGTTCAGTGCTCTCATTGTCAGAGCGATCTCCAAAATACGGATTCAGAGGAAAGATTCACTTTTTCTCGTAGAAGCGTATGCTCGGTTGTTTAGCGACGCTCCTCGTTTCGAAAGAGGAAGAGAGAGCGTTTGAAGCAGACAACAAACAGTAAGTGTGTCAGCAGACAACGCGTGGATTGTTTTGGACGTCCTGGCGTGTGTGTGGCCGCTCGCTCAACCGCCCGCCCGCCCGCCTGCCTTCCTGCCCGACAGAAATATAACCTCCTCACACGACGACTACGGCTGCTGCTGCTAGTGGTGTGGTGCTAGCCCGACGGTCGGTGAGTGGATATTGTGTGGTGTGTTGTGTCTCTCCTCTCGGCGGCTGACTAAGATGGCAGCAATCGACAACGTCGCCGTAGCAATCGTGGACTGCTAGTGTTCAAACGAATTCGACCGTGACGCAAAATTGTCTCAAAAGTAAAGTATGCGCATTGGTCGTTGTGGTTTCTAGTGATACTCGGTCTCGGTGTGTGCGTGTGTGAATCGTGCTCTCTCGATCAGGTTTATCTATCGCTCCGGCAAGGCAGAGAAGAGTAGAGTGAGGGACTGAGCAGGAGAAAAGGAACACGCAGGATACCACTAGGATTCAAGCGGTACCGGGCACCGCCAGAGAACCCTACCGCGACTAGGACCAATTCAACGGCTAGCTCTCTATACTTCCTCTTTACACTTACGATCATCATCAACACCTCCACCACGATCATCTGCGGAATTCGCCAACTGAACAGAGTGCCATAATGAGTTTCTTTACAAAAATGTCCTCGTTCGTCCGCAAGGTACAGCTTTCCCGTCCCGCATGTTCCCTGTCTGACAAACGACACTTATCCGATCTTCCTCTAACCATGCTTTCTTGATCGTGCACGCTTCCGCGATTTCTCCTTTCGAAGTTGACCGTGTCGTGTTAGCCTTTGACACACGCTGTTATTCCAAAGCTACAACTCTGTGCTCACGCCACACGGAACTGTTGGACTCGCGGTGCTTTTTTTCGCTTGACTGTTTTGTGATTGCCTCCAGTTAACGGCTTCCCTGTTTCCGTACCCGCGTGTCTGTCATGCGTTTGTACACCGGCCCATACTTGGTGTACGGCGACGATCACCCGTTTCGATGGTGCGATCTCATCTCTCATTGTTCCGTTGTGGTTAATTCGTGTTATCGGGAGAGTGTTGTTTTGCTGAGATTAAATTCTCCCATAGAGGCATGAAAATCTGTTCTTTTCCATTCCTGCCTTGTGTTATCCCCAACCTCTTGGTGTCTCGGGTTTCCAAAGGCAGTAGCTGCACTCGGAATCGACAGAAGCTTCTTCGGTTTTCCAAATCAATGGAGTTTGAAATACCTCAAAACGTGGTCCCGGTAAGGGAAGAACGATTCCCTTCGAGAGAAGAGAGTCGATAGCTCGAGGGAGTTCCCTCGGCTCCACAGGCAGTTCGGTGCAGAATCTCTTTATTTTCGTTCTCTGATCGAATGTCTCTGAAAGATTCTGAGTCGAGTTTCCCTTCTGCTATTGTTTTGACCCGAACAATGTGCTGAGAGGTTCAAGTTCATGGATTCAACATCGTAACGGTACTTGTGGACTCTCGAAAGTCGTAAACTTGCTCGAACTTTAGCGGTCTCCATAAAAAGTGATCTCTCTCGCGCAGTTCGGAATATATGAAACTTCTTTACAATTTCTGCATCTCATGATCACTCATGGCGCTTTGTAGAATGAGTTCCTCGTGCGGCGAATTCGCGGTCGTCCGAAGGAAGGTTTTGATTTACTTCATCCTGAGCCAGAGTTGCGGATTGCTTTGTTTTTAATCCGATGGATGCCCCCTTTTATGGTTGTGAGAATCAGACATGAGAGCAGCGGCAATCTACATTGAATCTCGCTACTACATCTCTGACCCTGAGTTGTAGAATTTGGGTTTTCGCACGAAATGATCCTCAGTTCGATTTGCATGATCAAAAACTCGTGCAATGCGTTGATTTGTTTCTTCAGAAGTAGGCGAATAGCGATCTAGTGATTCCTTAGTTACCAGAACAATGATCCCGCCTGAATCCTGTGGAAGCGGAATCTTTTCCTAATGTTCAAGTTTTTGTTTCAGACGCCGGCTGCGGAGAGCGTTGAGAAGAAAGGAGAGGTGAAGCCGGCCTCCGTCAAACAGGAAGTCGAGAAAGTTTCAGCGGAAGAAGCTTCAAATAGCAAGGCTTCAGAGAGCGTAACGCCTTCAGAGATTTCATCGTCAGGGTCGTCACCCTCGAGAAGCTCTTCCGTTGAATCAAGTGAAAGCAGTTCAGAAATGGCGGACGACGCTCCAGATAAAAACGAACCAACAACAGTGGAGGTCGCGACTCCGGCTGTCAAAGCCGAAACCGCTGGAGAATCTCCCGCGAAGGCGTCAGGAGAGATTCCGGCAGAAGAACCTCAGGAAAAGGTGACGACATCGCCTGCGAAAACTCCTCCCGCAAGTGTCGAAACTGTTCCTGTTACCGCTGAAGAAGCTCCTGCCACTACCGTCGAGGGAGCTCCAACGGTTGCAGTCGCAGCAGAGTCCCCTGCCGCCCCTGCAGAAAAAACCTCTGCCGTGGCCGCTGAAACTGTTCCCGCAGTCTCAGCTGTGGAGAGTCAACCTCAAGGTTCGCCCGGAGGCTCTCCTGCCAAGATCATCGAGAAAGAGGTTTAGACCAAATCAGTCGAAATCGCAAAGACTACATCTGAGGCTTCCACCGAACCCGAAGCTGTGACATCAGCAACCGTCGTAGAACCCGTGGCAGAGAAAGCGGACTGTCAAACCGTTCCGGAGAAACCTGTCGTCGAGTCCACCGTTCCTGTGGACCCGCAAGAGCTTCCACAATCTCCGACGGAAACCCCGCAAGTTTCTGCGGAGAGCGTTTCTGCACCTCCCGCGGAAAACACCGCTGAGCTCCCGACGGAAACAGTTCCCGAGAGTTCCAAGGAAGAACCAGCTGCAGAACCTCCCGTTGAGAAAACCGAGGAATCTCCTTCACAAAAGCCCGCGGAAGCATCTTCAGCATCACCGGAAGCCGGCGAACCTATCGCTCAAGCTCGTGATGAGGAGCAGAAAGATGAGACCTCTCCCTCGAAGGTTCCCGAAGCGCCGGTGGAAGCCGAGAGCAAACCAAGCGCAGACGATTCCGGAATCCAGGAGCCCGACGGCAAATTCGTTGAACGAAACAGTGTGAACGAAAGTCAAGGCGGTGAGCGAGATGCCGGAGCGCAGGAAGCTGTTGGCGGCCAACCGCAGAATGTCGTCGATGGAGGCATGGTCGAGCGACCTGGTGACGGTAAGTACTCGATGGAACAGAAGTTTTTCCTCGCTTCGGCCGGAATATGTAGTCAGTTTCTCAGAGAGAGAGAGAGAGAGAGAGAGAATTCGGCTCTAATCTGATTCTTATCTGCCGAACAGGTGAAGGAGAAGAGTGGTCAGACGAAGATGAAGGAAACGCTTCCTACGGCGGAGAACACGGAGCTTCGCCCCCCAAGAAGAGCGAGACCGTTTCTGACGAGGAAGCGAATCTAGACTTCGACGAGGACAAGAGTAATCCACAATATATCCCGAAGAAGGGTGCGTTCTATGAGCATGATGACCGTCGCGGCACGGACGATGAAGACGAAGCCGCTGAAGAAGAAGCCAACAAAGACAAGGAAGCCGAAGAGTCAGAAGTCGCGGGCGGTTCAAAGGACAGTCCTGAACATCGTCGCGCCCAACGGGTCCTCCAAAGTGAAACCAAGGACCGTTGGGATCACGACATGTTCGATCCGAACGAACAAGGCCCGAAGACCAGCGACGAACTCGTTCAGCAGTATGGCTACGATATCCGTGACGAGTCATCAGCACCGCGAGCTGCTAGGCGGCGTAGGTACGGCCGTGGACCCAATAAATACACCCGAGACTGGCAAGATGAGAAGGCGTACCACGGTAAGACCCACAACGCCCAGGAGCGCCGAGAGAAAGAGTTCCACCCACGGAAGGATGATTTCCCTTGTTTGCCGTTGGCGCAAAGACCGCGCGAACAGCAGAACCTCAAGGAGTCGAAAGACCACCAAGTCAGAGAGGAGAGGCAAGAGCACCCTCGCGACAATCGTCGACAGAACGACCGCGCAGAGCGGCCTGAGAGGAGCGACAGACCGGAGTCCAAGGACCCGCGTCGTTCGGATCAAGGTCGGGACAATCCCCGAAAGGACAGACGAGGTAAGTCGACGGAATTCGCTCGGGTTGCTAACCAACGTAGGTAGTTTGTGCTCGGTCGAGTAGCGGATGGCGAAGGGAACTTTCGGTGCAGTTTCTCGAGGTCCACTTGACCCCTGAAACTTTTCTTATTCCTCACTTTCCTGTCTCCTACTCTTCGGACCTCTAACATACTCTAACCTGCTTTGTTGGGTACTAACATGTGTGTTTGTGTGTCTTTCCTCGCATCGGCAGAGATGACCGGGCCGAGTTATCCGATCACAACTCATCCATCGGCCTGGAATCATGCGAATCCACAGCCTCCTCTACCCGCACCTCATCAAGCACAAAACTTCGGGGTGGGGCCACCTCCTCCGCGTAGCGATAACCCACGGTTCGATAACGCGTTGAGGGGGTCCGGTCCGCCCAGGAGAGATTTTGCGCAAGAACAAGGCGACAACGGGCGTCGAGGTGCGGGCCATGAGAAGTGGCGTATGGAGGCCCCTGAGAACAGGGACCCTGGACGCAGACTAATCGGTTGCGGGGAGCGTGAACTCCGCTGGCGCAGAGAGGGATCCGGTCGTTTCGGCGACCATCGCGGATCCGGAGGATACGGTATGTGCGACGATGCACCGGCCTGTTCCTCAACTGCGGTTGCTGTGATCGTTGCATGTTCTCGACTGCCTCTGCAACGATAGACGTCGGATTGTGTCAGGACGTGAGAACGTTCGCACAATCGAGCCATTGATGTTCGAAAGCTCTGAGACCTTCTCACGAACGGTCGCGCCTTCGATCATTTGCATGCGGCGATTTTGTACTCTGCACGAGGAAACTCACGCTGATGCTCAGGAGCTCGATCCTAAGCCGGAGAAACTGTTTCTAAAATGATCACTCCTTGCAGATCTTCGCAATAAGCTTGACGCGAACCGCCACGAAAACCAACGCTTCGACAGCAGGAAGCCCCAAAGGAACGAAGGCTGGGGGGGAGGTGACAACGGTGGACATCGCGATCACGGTCACAGAGATAACGGAGGTGGCCGTCCACGAGGCGGAGGAGGCGACCACCGAGATTTCCGAGACAACGGACACAGAGAGAACTTCCAGAGAGAAAACTCCCACCGGGAAAACTGGCGGGACAATCGGGATTCTTATCGAGATAATAACAATCGTGACGCGGGAAGAGGCGAAAACCGTGAGTCTGGAAGAGACGCTCGCGATGGTGCGCGAGGCGATGTGCGTGAGGGGGGACGCGACAACCGCGAAGGAGGACGCGAAATCATTATGAGGCAGGACCGAAAAATCGGTTCCGGAAGAACACATGAACCCCGAAACAGCAGAAAACCGACGGAAGCGAGGAACGGAGAATTCGCTGAGCAGCGACGTCTGTCCGATGACAAGTGAGCGCACGTTCCCCAACAAAGTAAGTGAAGACCTTTTCTACTCATGAATGAAATTCGAAGATTGTTGAGTTTCACGAGTCGTGTGCGATGTGTCTGGATTTGAGTCGTCGAGTAACTGATGCTGATTCTTGTTGATTTCTTTCTCAGATGGAACCACAGCCGAAAGCAAACGCTACACCCAGCAGCGGGCTGCAGCTAGAGGAGACGCCCCTCAGGCTGCTGTTTCTCAATCTCAAGCACAGCCAGCTGCAGCTCAGGCGCAGCCCCAGCAGGCGGCGCATCACTCGATGCCGGCTCCTCCACGGCAGGCTCACGCTCCGCAACAACCAATGCCTCCCCAGCATGTCCCCCAACAGCAAGCGTACTATGAGCTTCCACCGGGGCCCGCACCGTATTTCGTGCCTCAATTCGATGGGGCTGCCGGACCTCCACAGAACTTCATTCAGCCGAATCCTTTCATGAACCATCCGACGGCTTACATCGCGCCTCCGGCTCCAGCCGCACATCCGTACATGATGAGCCCTGAAGGTCCTGTTGCGGAAGTCTACGCACCGGCGCCGGGAGCCAACGGAGCGCCCGGAGGCATCACGTATTACTCCGCCACGCAGCAAATGTACATGGCCCATCAGCAACAACAATCGCAACCACGCAGGAAGGCTGCCATCCCCATTAAACCTCCTCCGGATGCGAAACACCAGCACGTCGAGCCGAAACCCCTTGAGACTTAGATGATTTAGTCATGGAACCTTGTACCATAACCGTAATTACAGCAAGTAATAGTTTTTCGGCTGGGAACGCTTGAAGTGTAGCGCTCTCTGACGTTCGTTTGGATACAAAACGAGATAGACGTGCATATTTGGCGAAGTCGAACGCGGCAGCGATCGTCGAAGTTTACGGTAGAAGTGCACACATTGAGATTTGAGATGCGAAAGTCGCATAAGGTCACAAAATAACGTCTACGGACGACTATAGTTTTCATAATCATCTTCACCCCTCTCACTATGTCTCTTGATGGCTCATGAACATCACCATTTTTTCTTTAAGAACTTCGAGCGGCGAACTCCATCACTACCTTTAGCGCAGCTCTGTCTTTAACATTCATTCGCTGCTCGGTTTTTTCCTTCCTACACCTTCTTTAGAGTACCTAAGTTAATGAATGCGTCAGGAGCAGGAGAAGACATTCATGTGATGCCGAGCGTAGTATTGTCTCTGTAATCCATGGGTTCTTTAACCGCTGGGATTCAAGGGTCCCAGTTCTCTTGCGGCTGATGTCGCCCTCGAGTTGTTTTGAGTTTTTTATTCGTAGAAATAAATTTAGAGTTTCAAGTATCTTGACGATTGAGCGCTATTGTGGTTCCGGATGAAGCGAAAACACCGGAAAAGCTTGGATCATGTTGTTGAAAACATGGTGTTCAGTGTTTGCTCCATCGAGCTCGAGCCTGACGAACGAGGAGTGCTGGGCTCGTGCCACCTTTGCATTTTGTTTCACTTTTTTTTCCTCCCACTCTCTATAAGCAGTGTGTTTCTGATTGGGCGCAGTTGTGTTTTCGTAGAATGTACCATACTGAACGTTCAAAACCTTTATGTTCTCGAGTGAAGCCCGTTCGAGAAAAGGGGAACGCGGTTACGTCGACTACACTTGCTTTACGACGTTTGAGTTGTATGATTCGATTTCGCTCATATTCGCCGACGTTTCCGCTGATTTCGATTCCCTCGAATTGAAGTTTTCCTCCGAAACATCAAACTCAATCAAGTTGCTAGTAGAACGAGTTAGGCATACATAGGAGTACCATGCTGTAGCCCTCGAAAGCTTGGCGCAACAATAAAAATCAGTCGTACTTCAATCAAGAATCATTATGTCACTCATTCGATTCGTCTACTAGAATCGTGCATGCAATCATGAAACAGGGCTCTTTGTAGAAATGATGGAAATGTTTTGGCGAAGACTCGACGCTCACGGAGGATGGGAATCGAGCGCCGAAATCAACATCGAGGGCGGAGAATCATGTTCGAAACGTGTTTTTATTAAGCTTAGCACCTAGCGTTGCGCCGCTATATACAGTTGCATCCCTATTCAACCGAGAAGTTTCGAGATTTCAACGAAAGTCTCTCTGCTTATTAATTCCTAATGCTTCGTTTATTTACACAACTTTTGAAATATTCAAACGACAAAGTGAAAAGACCTGTGACTTCGCTGAGGCTCCATCAAAGAAAAGGCAACATGACAAGAACAACAACGATGGACTACAATTCTGGACACAAAGTTGCCGGAGATCAGAGGAACGATTTCAGGAAGTCCAATCGCTCCAAGGCGAGGTTTTTGTCAATTCTAAGTTCGTTCGAAACCTCCTCACAGCTGCTGTCGACATCACCTTTGTGTTTCTGCCATAGGGACAACAACAATGCATCCCGATCCCTGGAAAATTGTGAATCGTACATTAAGTTGTCAACGTGAGTTTTTCGAGCGGAAAAATCTCGCGTTGCCTGGAAGAGACATGAATGCTCAAGACCGGAGAGAGAAAATTCCGATTCGAATTGCGGCTCACCTCGTCCAAAAGCTCTCCGGGGTCGAAGTCGATGGAGGGGCCTCTTGTTCCATATTCTCCCCGGAAGTCTCAATGATTACAACTTCGGTTTCCTCAGCGAGCGCATCGTCCGGAGGCTTTTCCTCTTCCGGCTCATCGCTTTCGACGACATACGTTACAGTGGCGGGCCGAGTTGTCTTTCCCATTTGGAGGAAAACTTTGCCATCGATGAACTTCATGAAATTGATTCGTATAAGTATCCATTGTGGCGAGGCTTGGTTCATTCCGAACCAGATGAGTTTTTCGTCGGATCGGAACGCTCAGCAACTTACCTTTACGTTGCATTTCGAGCAATGACGATCTCTGTTGGACATTTTCGCATCATCGCTATCGTGGCATTCACAGGGACATTTCCGACTCCCCACTGGTTCCGGCGAAGGTGGCAGTTTGATCGCTTCGAAAGCTTCCGCTGTGGCTTCCTCGTTTGGTCCATCATCTGGGAGAACGATTTCGTCGAAGTCTGTCAATCGGCTGTGAAGAGTCGAGTTTTCGAGCGCTCTCAAAGTATAAAAAACTAAAAGAATAGAAAAGTGATCTCACCTTTCTTCAACTCTCTGGTTGGGGAACATCGCAAGGAACTCTTGCAGTAGATGAGGCTGACTCCGCAGTATAGGGGTCACTGCGCTAACAACGCTAGTGTGGATCTGGAGGTCGTCTTGAACTTGTGCGTTCGATTTTACGCAATTCCGGAGGACTTTGAGGATTTTCTGAGCTAGTTGTGGTGATCCGGAATGTATCTCCGCTTTACGGACGAAGAGTCGCATTTTGGCAAACAGTAAATGCTGTTGGAATCGATCGGCAAGAAACGCCTGCTCCGAATCGAGGAAGAGCACGAGATCTTCCACAAGAGCTGGGCAAGTCGTCAAAGATTCATCTAGTTTCCTAAACATCTGGAACAAACGAAGAAGTTTGCTTCAGGATTTCCGATAAGAAGAATAGTAGGTCTATGCGAAGCCTTAAAGGACAAAATCCACATAAAGTCAAGCCCCGCACATCGATGCAGCTCTTGGATATCTCTTCACCTGTTTCAAATTATCTCGGTAAGACTTCAAGATAGAAATCATCTCTAGGATTTTCTCCTGATCGACGAATTTCTTGGCTTTCGTCACGAAATTGGAAATGAACTGATCTTCACGGCTGTCGTCGATCTGGTTCAATTGCTGACTGTCCAGAAGAGGCAAGGTGCTCTCGAGATCCTGGAAAGTAGTTTCGAATTTGAAAATCTATGTCCCAGTTCTGAGGGTTCATGAAAAGTCAATTCCAAATGTTCCAGAAGACTTCGAAAGGAGCGTGTGATACACTCACCTTAAGTAGCTGACGATGTTTTCTTGGACATTTTGGGTTTTTGGTTATCTTGCTGGAAGCTGCCATGAGTGCATCCAGCTGCTCCTGAACTTCCGCGGCGCTGTTTTCGGGCTCAGCTTTATTGTTCTCGGGCTCAGCTTTATTGTTGTTGTTGTTGCTGCTGGCTTTCTCTTGACGAGCAGCGGTTGTTGCGTCGGGAACTTCCACAACCTCCATTTTCGGAGAGGCTTCAACAACGGCGGTTTGATCCTCAGTCGTTGAAGTCGGACTCTGAATAGATTTAGTGGAGCTGAATTTCTGCACTAGCTCCCAAGGAATCAATGACTTCGGAACTCCATCAGAGTAAGTCTTTCAAGTGAACCTTACTTGCGGTGCGTCAACGTTTATGGCGACTTCGGGTTCGGGGAAGGAATTCGACGTCGATATGACTTCGGGCATTTCTCTCTCCTTCTGCATCAACCGCAAAAGCGCCTCCTTCCGCGACTTCGACAACGGTGTCGAACTCAGCGCGGGCTACTAAGAAACTCCATTCTTCAGATTTCATCATCATCGTATCGAAATCACCTTCAATACTATGATTTCGATTCGTTTCGGATCCGATTGATAGTATTTAGGGATTCTACTCACTCTGTTCACACCGCTGCTCATTGAGATGGCATTGGGTTTCGGCAGAAGTTTATACTTCTTCAGGATCGGTTGAATGATTTGTTTGACCGGAGACGGCCGGATCCGAGACGGAGAAGGGCTATCCCGCTGCTGCGTAGTCACGATCGTTACTGTACTCTGTTGCGTTTTCTCAGGAGACAAGCTTAGAGCCGGTAGAATCGGCTGCAAATGCGACCGACGCAGTTGGTCGATGGCTTCCTACGGAGTTGAAAGCACGGTATGAAACAAATCCAACACACTCGAACCTAGATGATAATTCTCTGCGTTCTTGAAACGTTCGAGGAAACACGAGACAACAAACGGAAGGAATGACTCGACTGTCAGCTGACATCGGATACGACGTCTGAAGAACATGGCGGCGAGCATGTCGGTAAAAGAGATGACGACGAGAATCGATTGGGGTGAGAGAGAATTGACACGAACCTTGCTGTTTTTTCCTTGTTTTATAGCTCGAACCCATGATGGCACCGAGTAGGGAGGGTGCTCCACAGGGGTGAGCATCAACCTTCTCGCCTTCCATTCGACAGGCGGGCATCTCCGATAGACTCGAAAGTACGCGACCGGATTTGCTGAGGGTTCCAGGCCGGTGTCAAGAAGCCTCCGGATGCGTTCGGTGATCTGATCGATGAATTCGATTACTCAAGCTTCATAAAAATCGATAAACTTCTAGCCCTTCATCTTCTCGCTATCGTTTCCTCGATTTCCGGAATTACTGACCTGCGCCGGTCGCTTGAGGGGCGTATAGTGGACGTGTATAAGTTGCGCGATGCGATTGGGACACCGGTGTACAATCTCGGGATAAAACGCCTCCAGTCCCAGTGCCATGAGGCTGTGAAATGTTAGAAAACAGCATGAATATGCGCTCTGAGGGAAGAGAAAGATCTGAAGAAAGAGGGGAATATGAAGCCTGCTTGCTCAAAGAGAGGTTAGAGATGACGTACTTCTCTTCCGGTTTGCTTGATGAAGACTTCCAGGTCCGATCTTCAAATTCGCTGATCAGTTGAGCCTTGGGGAGGAGCTCTGGGAAGCAGAATACATTGGACCAGGCTATCAGCTTCTTCAGAGACGGCAGGATAGGATTGAGAATCGCACCCTTCTTCCGTTTCTCAAAGGTTGTGGGTTCGGGGGTCGCCATTTTCTCACTTTGAATGAAGACGAATTCGAGTTAAAGGAAATGGATGAATTTGCAACCATAGAGCTCATGCACTAGAGGTGCTCACTATTCAGGATGAACTCCGTTCTCGTCGAGTTGACTCTTGACTTTCTCAATCATCGCCAATCCGGGTGTCAGGTTGAACGGTGCGAAAATCGGATTCTTCTGAACTTTCGACAAGAGCGAGAGGTGCTCGAGGGACTGCTCGTTCAGCTGACCGTAACGTTGCAATTGAGGATGCGCATAGCTCAGCATAGAGAGCTGAGTTGCCAGTTGCACGTACATCTGTAGTAGATTCGAAGTCGATTAGTCAGACGGGAGGCCGGATATCGAGGATCATATCGATGGAGCTGAAGCACATTTTGAAAGAAAAGATTTCACGGGATTCGGACCCATCGGAAGGTGAGCACTACCTTCACTTGCTCCCTGAGCCTCTCGATGAGTTCAGCTGTGAAGCCTTTTTCATTGGGATTGAAATCTGGCTGACGGTTTTCCACGGCGAACTTGTATCGTTCTTCAACATTTTGGATGATGTTCATCAAGTCCTGCAGAGAATCGTTCTTTAAAATCAGCTCTTCTGGAAGAACAGAAAGCTGAATACGAGAGATTTCTGTCGATTGAGCACCTGAGAAACTTCGTACTGAGCCGGGTCTTCCTCCGTCGCCTTTGTTTCGGACGCTGTTTGGTAGTAGACGCCATTCTTCATGAAAACGTCGACCGCCACTGCCGTTTCAGGCAAAGTCGCCGCAACCAGACGCTTCGTCTCTTCTTTGCTGGCTGAGCCACTTGTAGATGGGAGATGCTGTACCACTGCTCGAGTCAAGCTCTCAGAGGGAACAGCCGGAGTGACCACTATCTGAGGGCTCTGGACATCCGCGGGGGGCTCTCTTTCGATTAATATCTGCTGTGTTGGACCAGACTCGGACTGGACTGAAACGAAAAATCAGACGTCATGTATTCCGATCCGAAACTCACGTGGGGAATCAAATTTGAACTAAAAAATCATGAGATCAGTGGAGGTTTCACTGACTTGTAATTTTCATCGGCGAACTTGTCTTCTGCGGCGACTGCATCGCGAATGCGAATGCATAACCGAGCAGGTCAGTTGCTGTCGATCCACCGGACGGATGAGAAAGTCTCCTCAGAAACGAAGAGAGCGGACTCGGCGTATGGGTCGCAGAAATCCTCGCAGGAGCCCCGAGCGGTGTGGATGGCTCCACAACCAGAGGGGACAGTCTTATCGGAGTCGCGAGAGTTTCGGATTGTCTCAGTCCCTGTCTCAGCGGAGTCGTCGAGGATTCGCCGGCGACGAGAGAGATTCTGTGAAGGGGAGGCGTTGATCCTACAGTTGTCAACGGAGCCGTCAGAGGGATCGCTGTGACTTCCTTCGTGGCCGCAGGAGACCGAGTAGTCGTCGTCGTCGATGAGGTTGTGGTTGTAGTTGCAGTGTTCGAACCACTTGCGTGGAACGGCGTTTGAGGGAACGATTCGCCGGGAATCGAAGCCATATTCGACACCGATGTGGGAGCTAAATCCGAATTGGTGGGGAAGCTCGAGGGCGCCCCGGAAAAGCTCGCCTCTTGGAAGAGGGGCGGCGCAGGTCTGTAAGTGGAAGAGTTCTATTCTGAATCACTGTCGGAAGACAATCGAAATGATGACAACGTCCCCCCAATCCTCGCAACGATGTTCATGGACTTACATTTTTGCGCTGTTCACGATATCCTCGTCGTCGGTTTCGTCGGGGAATGACGGGAGACCGATCGGCATTTCCCACAGCTCCTTAACGAGGTCGTTGATTTCGACCTTGGAG
Source organism: Neoseiulus cucumeris (assembly GCA_021527715.1). NCBI lineage: Eukaryota > Metazoa > Arthropoda > Arachnida > Mesostigmata > Phytoseiidae > Neoseiulus > Neoseiulus cucumeris. The sequence continues at coordinate 894,729 of JAJSRV010000026.1, read as the reverse complement.
ATTTTTGTCGCACGATCGAAACGGAGGTCGAGTTCATCCACCTCCTCAGTATCTTCTAGAACATTGTACGGTGGGTCTTCATCTTCCGCGTCTTCATCGTCTTGCACGACATGTTGCGATGGCTTCAGTAGGTCGCGGAGAAATTCGTTCCATTCTTCGTCATCACAGTCCGTATCGTACATGTCAGCGGTAATATCCGGCGCCACGAAATTCGCTTCGAGCTGCTCGAGAGCTTCAGAAGTCAAAGGTAGTTTCGAGCGCGTTCTCAGAGCAATGGTTTCCTCCTGAGGTCGGTAAACTGAATGAGACATCCGAATTCTTTCTGTGAACTTGTCGCTTCATCTTTTACTGGAATTCAAGATTAGGATTTTGATGGGAACGGAGGAAGTTACCGTCTCAGGCTCAGGAGTAGCGGGTACAGGACTGTCGGGTGCGCACGCGACGGCCGGGGAACTGGGCATCGATCCGCTGAGTATCGACATCGACGCCTCGCTATCGTCATCGCTCTGAAAATGACATCGAATCGTTGAGACCTCGGATGAACTTAGAAAAAAGAACAATGGAAACGCCAATATCGGTATGTGGGTCGGACGCAAGCTTGAGTGATGAACCATCCGGCGTGGTCTAGTGGCTAGGATTCCTGGTTTTCACCCAGGCGGCCCGGGTTCAATTCCCGGCGTCGGAAGTTTTTTTTTCTCATCCAGACGATTCGAGCACGCTGAGAGCTCGCCTCCACCAACGTTTTCAACCGAAACCGACGCGAAGCGAGATTACGTCGGTTGTTGACGACAGAGCGCGACTCGTCTCACCTCGGAAAAATATGACTACGCGGGAATGCCCTGTGGAAAGTGCAAGGCGCGCGAAAGCTCGCGAGTTCCTTTGTTGCTTTGACTACTATGGGAAGCTCGGTCATGATTTGTCGAAGAGGAATAAAGAATTCGAACAAAACATTTATTGCGGACACCACGACGATCATCTGCCCTGGACTTCAATCCTTCTTAGAGCATATTGGAGGCAGAACGAAACCAGGGTCATTGTCATCGTTCTCATGTGAGCTTCTGTAAGTGAGCTCGATCGCGAGCAGGATGAAGGTCGAAAGAATCAAACACAGCGACAAGGCAAACGTGTTGATGCCTTGCGCGCTCGCCACGGAATGGTAGCCGGGGAATTTCTCCACAACCAAGGAACTGATCAGCATGACGATCCCAGTCAGCGAAAACATGCTGCCCACGAAAAACGCCGCCATGCGGATGGCGAAATAAGGGCATGTCGGTTCGCTATCTGTATCTCCGTGAAATGGCTGACTTTCGGGGGTTTTCGATGGGATGATCCTGGCGACTTTCTTGGGTAGATCGTCCTTTTCCATGGCCTAAGCGCGGATTCACCTCATCAAGTTCCCAAAATCTCGGGATTTCTCCCCGAACACAAACTTGAACTTCGTTTACTCTTTTGGAATTGATTTTAGACAACACAAACGACGGAGCAGACACCGATCGTGCGGGAATGTTAATGAGACAATGGGAAAGGATTTGACTGAATACACCAGGAAACCGAAACGAAAACGTCTCGAAATCGTACGGGACAGGGCACTCACCACTTCGTCATCACTGGGTTGATATTCTTCATCCTCGTTTTCATCATCGTCGTCTTCTCCAAAGTCTTCGGTCAGTAACTTGACTAAATCTGACGCTCTATTCGTCGACGGCTGAGGGTATCTGAGGAGACGACTTCCCGTTAACGTAGATTCCATACTTTAAACTTCTGATTCTTCCTCTAGGGTTCCGCTCTGACTCCAGTCCCAGAGAAGTTCTCAAGCTTCGAAGGATTCCCCTTTTCCCGCTCCCCTTTCGGTTTCTAGCTTCTCATGTAGCTCCTTTTCTCCTCAATCGAGGACTTCCGGGACGCAGAGATAAGGTTTCATTCAATTCCTCATGTCGGGAGTTCGCGAGTCCTTCTCCTCCACTTTTGGAGTTTCGTACAGTGCTTCTACATTTGATATTTTCAGTATTTCAGTATTTCGACCCTTGTTGTCATCGAGGCGTGAATTTTGTGTTTTTTTCGAGTTTGGGCGAGTTGTCAACGGAATGGCTTCAGCTTACCGGCGTAAAAGTGATTCTTCAATGTCGGGGTGTTTGGCTTTGAATTCTCGGAGCTTGGCGCGAGTGATTTTCGGCTCGAAGGGCAGCTCCTGATTGCCGTCTTCAGACATCGTGCTCTTCCACAGGGTCATCATGTGCTCGTTGGTGGCGATTCTCTGCAGACGGTCAATAGAGAATCAGAATGATGATCTCGCGAGAAGGAAAGCTGAGCTTTAGCCAGAATACTAAACTTGAACCGCGATCCGTGTCCGCGGAAACGAATCCGACATCTGATCAGGCCTGGATTCCCAAGAGCTCCGATCAAAGACTTGATGACAGAAATGAACTCACCCGAAGTATACTTTTGACATTAGCCACAGATAGATTGTGCCGTTCCGCGGTGTCCTCGAGGAACATGTCGATGTCTTTTCGTTCAGCCTGAGCCATCTCTTCTTCCATTTCAGATGTCATTGGCCCCTTCTGTTTTTTCGTAGGCGAGTTCCCGCTGCTGGCTTTGTCTTTAACGACAAGAAAAACATGAGAATCAGGGACGCTCTTCGAGATGACTTCCGCGCACCTCACCTTTCGGTGAGCTCGTCCAGATGTTTAGTTTACCGACAGGGACGTGAGTCTTTTCGGAAATTTTTGGAACTCGATATATCGAGCAATCGCAGAAAACGGCTCACCACTTTTGCGTTTCCTGCTCGCAGGAGGTGCGGGCGAGTTCGCAGCCGTTGTCGTGGTACCAGACGTTCCAGCTGAATAAATCAAATTCGAATTCCATAATGGTAACACATCTTCGGAAGTATAACATCTTCGGATCATTTTGTGAGATCATTATTCGTGCGCGACAGCAACGTTCAGAACTATTTATGTCTCCCCAATGATTGAGTCTAACCTTCCGGAGGGGGTTGTCTGGAATCACTTTTGACATCATCGACGATATAGAGTTGATTTGATTCCTCGTCATTAGCGTCGGCGACAGACGCCTCACCGCTATTCTGGCCAGACATCCTGCCAACTTCAGGCTCGAGTCACAATTCCGCAGTAGTTTCACATGTTTATTCAGATTGCATTCAATATTCTCTCAGCGCGCCGTTCGAATTCACAACATAGCATCAACAATGGATGTAAACAAGATCAACAGTGTTCTGGAATGGACGCATTTTCTGAGGGAGAGGAGGAGTGCGCGGGCTCGCCGAGAGTAGACACGCTGTGGCTTGGAACCTGACCCGAAACGCGCTCCATTCATCCAGTGTTTCTTCGGGAATGACATGTTGCGAACAGCGATTGAAAGCTTCTCTCCACGGGTGTACTTTCAGGCAAAGCACGCGGTCCCGGCAACGCGAATCGCTCGATCGTGTCAGCCTCAATTCAGATCACGAGTACACTAGAAAAGCGATATTCACCTGGAAAAGCAATGCGTCGATGACCTCGTTCGATTAGGAATCTCTAGTGTCCACGTTGACCTGTCTCGCGAAGTACAATATTCTCCCTTCTGGCATTACCAGCTCGATTTTATTCTGAGCTTTTTATGCTTCAGAACCCGACTCCAGTTTGTATCACGGGGACATTGCTGGATTTTTCGCGGGGTTGTTTCCAAGGTTTCCAAGCTGAACCTTTTTTTTGCGAAACAGTTTCGACGGAATTCAGCGGTTGATCGAGCTGAATGATGGTTTTCAATGCTTGAGCTAGGATTTCCCACACGGAGCCCGAACCCATGATGGGCGTTCTTCGGCATGGGACTCTATTTTCGAATTTTGGCGCGCTCATACGTCACGTCCGGCTAGACGAGCACGTGGGTCCGCGTTGTGGTGTTGCCGTGCGGATTCTTTCTCAAAGCACTAGCGGCTTGTTCATCACCCGGTCGAGCGCTCAAGATCGGGACGTTTGCTAGGCGTTGAATCGTTACATGTGGTTTCTTATATGAGACAAAATGTTGGTTTTGTTCGAATCGCCGGCTGGTTATGCCGTGTTCAAGGTATGTCAAACGGTGAAGCTATCGCGAACTTCCACCAAAACACTCGTGGACCGAAAACGCGCCCACGTGTGTATGACTCGCGCGTGGCTCTTTGCGCTTTGCATGCCTCGGGGTGCAACGGCGTTTCCTCGTTCTTCCTTCAAAATTTCCGATGTAATCGTGTTGAAAAGTGCTGCCTGCGTGGGGTCAGACACCTGCGGCAGGACAAACATGTTGAGGACGTTTCTTGTGATTTATTCGGCATCGCGTCTGTTTTACGCCCGCTCAGCTACTCGTTCTTGCATATTCAGGAAGCCTCACGTTTCTCTACAACTCCTTTCTCGTTTCAGGTTCTTGACGAGAAGAAAATCCAGAAATCTGATAACCTCTTCAAAGAGTTTGAAGATGCCAGTGGCGCATCGAAAATTCTCAAGCTCAAGCACTTCCAAAAGTTTGAAGACATGACTCAGGCACTCAGTGCCGCGACCGGCGCCATCGAGGGGAAACTCTCAAAGCCGCTGAAGAAGGTAAGATTACACGAACTTGGCTCGGACTTTCATCATATTTCCTGGTAATGAAAATGGATAGAATGGAAAATGACCTGTAAGTGTCTCGGTGCTCGGACCTGTTCCTGACAGTCAAGCATTGTCTGTGAGTTCGAATTTGAGAACGGGATAGGGATAGTTTTCTCTCTCCACCCTCTCCGTACATTCCTAACAAGACACTGCTTATTGTGACAGATTCTGAAAAAATTGGAAGCCACAGAGACGTTGGCAGTCGCTGATGCGAAATTGGGCAGTATCATCAAAGAAAAGATGGATATCGCTTGCGTGGCGAACTCTTCCATCCAAGAACTCATGAGGTAGGTGTGACGCGAAGCCCTGTTTCATTCAGGCAATTGGGGGACTTGACTTCTGCTAACAATTTGATTGGAACAATGAATACAGTTAGAATACGAGTGACTGATTCAATTCATTGCAGATGTATTCGATCTCAACAAGAAGCGCTTATCACAGGCCTTTCTCAGAAAGAGGCTACAGCGATGGCTCTAGGACTGGCTCATTCCCTGTCGCGTTACAAGCTCAAATTCTCCCCGGACAAGGTGGACACCATGATTATCCAGGCGGTGTCGCTGCTGGACGACCTGGACAAAGAGCTGAACAACTATGTCATGAGATGCAAAGAATGGTAGGTGTTTCCCACTCTTGGACTCAAGCTCCAGGTCCCAGGATTGGTTTCGCCTGTTGTGAGCAGACTTCCGAGGTCAGGAAAGCAACATAGAGTGGACAGAAAGATCTTGCGAACGAGAAAATGGCTCCAACCCAGGCGATCAGCTCATGCTGAAATATGTCCTCAGATGGAGCCGCAAATCAACTTGAACAAACCCACTGCACCTTCGAACCATTCAAACGGTGTGCAAATTTTGTTCAGACAATCGGTTGCGCGGCAACTCTAATCGAAGTGTCACGAGAAAGTGTGCAATCATACTACATGGCTCCAACCCAGGCGATCAGCTCATGCTGAGATTCGACCTCAGATGGAGCCGGAAACTAGAGTGAACGAACCCACTGCGCCTTTGGATTGTTCGGAAGGTGTGCATAATTCGTTCAAATATTCCGCCAAAAAGACCATGGGAGCTCATCTCGAAACACATCACAGAGCTTGTGTTCTCGATGTCGAAATCCGACATCGTTCCAGGCTCCAACCCAGGGTTCCGGCGCGATCAGCGCTGGTTTTCCTTCAGATGAAGCCTTACACGAACGGCTCACAACCACTGCACCGCGACGTCGTTCCGTAACGGTGTGCAATAAGTGAGCAAACATAGAGATATTCGGAATATGTCGGGTCTGACATCCTGCCTGTGATCTGAAGTGATGACCGGCATCGAAAACAGCCCCCAGAAGAACCGACACTCTAATAACCCAGACGTGACTCAACAAAACCTCTGGTGCACTCGTGCTCGAACAATGAAACTCGAAACATGTCGTTTCGACAGTTATCAAGAGATTGCCGTAGTAATATATATAATTGATGATGTGAAGCTGGAATTCAGATTTTTTAGAAGATAGATCTAATAAGATCTGTCGGCACCTCTGGAATCCGAAAATAACTGAGCCTTCTCCGGCCGAATCGAATTCAACTCGATTCGGTCAAGTAAAGGTTCCCACAATCCCCACACTCTGAAAACAGATGGTGATATCTCTATAGCTTTCTCAAAAGTCTCGCGAGTTCGAATTCCATCTGAGTTTAACAAATTTTCATCATTTCAGGTATGGCTGGCACTTTCCTGAGATGGGCAAAGTCGTTACAGACAATATGTTGTACGTGAAAACCGTGCGCAAGATGGGCATGCGGTCGAACGCAATCAACATGGATCTCTCGGATATCCTCCCCGAAGACCAAGAGGCGAAGGTCAAAGAACTCGCTGAAGTTTCAATGGGAACCGAGATCGCTCCGGACGACATCGACAACATTAAACACCTGTGCGAGGAGGTCATTCAAATGACGGACTATCGAGCCACTCTTTACGAGTACCTCAAGAACCGTATGACGGCGGTCGCTCCGAATCTCACCATCCTGGTTGGAGAACTTGTCGGAGCGAGGTTGATCGCCCATGCGGGCTCACTCCTCAACCTTTCAAAGCAACCTGCTTCGACCGTGCAGATTCTCGGAGCCGAGAAAGCTCTTTTCCGTGCATTAAAGACCAAACACGACACTCCGAAATACGGTCTGATCTACCACGCTCAGATGGTCGGTCAGAGCAGTCAGAAGTGTAAGGGTAAGGCCTCCCGTTGGTTGGCAGCTAAGGCAGCCCTGGCCATCAGGGTCGATGCGTTGGGCGAAGACGCTGACGTCGAGATGTCGCTGAAGAACCGCGCCAACCTCGAAGCTCGATTGAAGATGCTCGAGGAGGGGAAATTGACGCGAATTTCGAAGGGAGGAAAGTCGAACAAATTCGATGTGTACAAACACAAGAGTGAAGTTCACGAATTCAAGCCAGCGAACGACTCTACTATCGGCAACAAGAAGAAATCATTCGGAGGCGATGAACAGGAACCGAAGCAGTTTGTGAAGAAAGCCAAACACTTTGATGACAACGAACAAGAAGAGGCCGAGGTCGAGGACGCAACAGCGAAGAAAAGCAAAAGCAAGAAAAAGAAGAGCTCGGTTGGTGCTGATAACGAAGTGGAAAACGGCGTCAATACGTCGGTTGTCGAAGGCAAATCCAAGAAGAAGAGGAAAAGCAAGGTGACAGAAGAGCCCGCTGAGGAGGAAGAGGAAGAAGAGGCACCCAAGAAGAAGAAGAAAAAGAAGTCGAAGGCAAAGACCAGTGACGACGAGGGTGATGAATGAGCGCTTATGTATATATAAACTACCTTAAACTGTTATCAGTTTTCCCGAGAATAAATCAGATGTTTTGACTTATCTCGGATCAGGGACCCTTGTTTATGAATTTGGCAATGAAACACCCAATACTTTCCGTGTTGACTCATCTGACAATCGTGTGATTTTCTTCTGTCTTTGCGCTCATGAGCCGAACTTCTCCCATCCATCTTTTGAATCAATTGCTCTCATGAGACAAATAGCAGTGATCTATCTATTCATGGATTTCAAGTTTCCTATTCATAAAGAGGTTAAATTTATCATTTCCATCAAACTTATCACCAGTCGTGATTTCGTGAGATTCCGGATTACAGATTTTATGTAGCTAGGAGTAGACCAACAATCTCAACTCGATTTCAATTTAACAATTAGGCTCCTCGACAAAAACAACGTCTGAATGGACACTAGATGTTCGAATGCATAGCATGGCATGTTACATTAAGCTCGAGCACCTGATTTGAGATCTAAACGACAGAACAACAAGTCCAGTCCAAGAATATACTCATACACAGTACCGTACTTCTGTTAGGATCGACCAATCTATTGCGATGAGAAAACTTTCCTCTCAATCTATCTGACTCTGAAATCTGAGATCGAATCCTATATCGGTCGGGTTCCTTCGCCCGTCATCTTCACATCCATTCTCTTCTGAAACAGAGGTACTGTATCCGCTTCAAGGCTCAACAGGAATGTTGCGATTTGTTCATTTTCGCCAACTGAGGAAGAACGGTAACAACTGTTACAGCTGGCAAAATGGCAGATTTTCCAATAGACACAAATCTCACTGATTCTTAGAGAGAAAACAACAGATGAAACAATCAGCACAACGACTTCAACAAGAACAACAGCGTCGTTGATTTACCACCGCTTCTGGAAATAATCGCTACGGCCCCCAACCATGCCCTTAATGTATCGATTGTAAACGTTAGCCAGGGACGCCTGACTTTCCCATCGAGCTCCGGTTACCGATCCCGGGACCCGGACGAACGAGCTGAACGAGTTCTGCCGCGAAAGTGAGGGCACGAACTGATTCAAACAAGTCAGGCTCTGACTGAGAGGAGTTCGTCTCAGGGTGGAAACCTGCAGCGACATCGAGGCTGGTTTCGGCGCGGTCAAACTGTACATCTGGATGACGGAGTTGTCCTGAAGAGACTCGTCGTCGGAGCTTTCTTCCGGAATGTCAGCAGGCTCCGGTGCAATCGGCGTCAAGTCCGGAATCGGCATCACTGGCTGCCAGACAAGGCTGCCGTGGAATCGAGGGACTTCGAACCTTCCTGTGCGAATGTTTGCCAAACTTTCCAGAGCCTCGTCAATGCTCTGCAGATTGACGTCTTCACAACTCGGCGTGAGAGCTTTCTTCACCTTCTCCATGAGGTGCAGTTCACTCAACGACATGCGATCCGCGTCGAAGTTCAAACTCTGGCTCGAATCCGACCGTTGTCTGCAATAGAAGAGGAACTTCATGAGTCGATTGAGAAACAGTCCATGGCCTGTTACGTCCTGTTCTCCCTCGAGAGCAAAAACACTCGGATTTCGCGTCGCCTAATCAGATCCTCATACCTGAAGGGTGTGCAAGGCTCAGATTGCGTGACGAAATTTCTGATCGCTTGTTTTCTTCGTAAGCTGCTTTTCCTCGAAGGTCCTCGACTCGATGCTCTGGACTCGGGCCGTGAACTGCAAGCGCTTCCGGAACTCAAAGGGGTCAGCGGCGTTTGAGGTCCGTCTTCGGGCGTGAGTTCAGCGGTTGGATATTTCACCTGATTGACAATCGCGTTCTCAACAGAGGCGACCGGTTCGTTCGTCACCGTGAGGATGTGTCTGAAGTCTTTCAGCGTTCCGATGTATTGCAGGGCAACATTTGACTCTTCGGTGATTTTCTTTAAGCAATCGGACTCTTTGCCTTCTGCCGCGATGCTGATCGAGATTCCGAAACTCCCTGGGAACGAAACTTGTGTTTCTCATTCCGCAATTCGAAAACGGTTCGAGGAGATCGTCATGACTCAGAAGGTTCAACTTTCGGTTCGTCGTTAAACTCACCGTATCGTCCGGCTCGACCGATTCGGTGAAGGTAGGTCTCTTTATCGTTGGGTACTTCGAAGTTTATGACAAGACTAACTTTTGCGGCGTCGATTCCTCTAGCCGCGAGATCGGTCGTCACAAGAATGCGACATTTGTTCTGTTTGAGTTGGATCAAGGACGAAATCCGCTCACTTTGACGCTGCGCTCCTGACAGGAGCTCACAGGGGAGATTTGAGTCACGCAGCTTGTCCCGGAGCATCTCAGCTCGCAATTGAGAATTCATGAAGACCTTCGATGAATCATAAGAGAATATTGTCGCCGTTGTCCTTTAGGGTTAAATGTTTCCATTGAAGGATGCAAATCCAGAGAATCGGTTGTGCTGTGACTTACCAAGCACTGAGTGTACGGAACGTCGACCAAGATTTGCAGAAGCACTTTCAATTTTCTTTGGAATACTATATGTGGAATGTTGTGATGAGGAACTGTGTGGTAGAATTGTCGAATGCCAAGAAGTGCGGGGTCGTCACTGTTGAGACGAACCATCGTTGGAGCTCGCATGTACTTGCTCAACTGCTGGACCATTTCCGAGGGAAACGTCGCGCTCAAAGCGAGCATCTGCTTATTCACTGGGAGTGCCGCGTAGATCGCACTGGAAAACAAGAGAAAGTTCGAAATTTCGATCCGACCATCTTTGAGGACAGCGTGACAGCGAACGCTCATCGAGAACATTATAAAAAAACTCACTCGATGTCTTCATGGAAAGAGGACTCCAACAGTTTATCGGCCTCATCCAGAACGAATAGGCGGACGTTTCTCGTCTTGAGCAACCCCACCTGCATCAGCTGTCTCGTACGGCCGGGTGTGCCGACAAAAATATGGCATCTGCGAATTTTCACCTGAAAAATTAGGTTAATGATAGACTTTTGTAGAGATGAAGGACAAATTACTTCCTCTTGTTTCCTGACAACTGTCAATTTAAAGGTCAAAAACAAACCTTGTCTTGTTCTAAAGCGATGCCACCAATAAACGCGAAACTCTTGAGTCCAGGGTACTCGACTCCTATGCAGTTGATGTTGTCGCAGATCTGGATGGCGATTTCTCGGGTAGGTGCCAAAATGATCACTTGCACTTCGTTTAACGTAACGTTGATCATTTCAAGAGCGACCACAGCAAAAACGCACGTTTTCCCCGTGCCTGACTTGGCTTGGATTATCATGTCTGAGGGTTTGAGAGGAAATCATGAGAATCTCTATGACAGCTCTCTTCATTTTCAAGTTCAGCAGAGATATCATGGAAGTTTCAGATTTAGGGTTTCGGAAGCTGGGGACGGTTACCGCTCCGTGGGAAAGAAAAGAAAAGGTTCAGTATTTTGCTCACCAACTCCACATTTTGCCATGGGGATTGTTTTCGCCTGAATCGGAGACGGGGTTTGGAATCCACTTCTCTGAAGACCCATGAGAGTTCTCCTGGAAAGGAGCATGGCCTCAAAGGTGGGAATGTTCCCTCCTGCAACATCTTCACTTCGCTCGCCGTTAGTGACACTATGGGCAATTTTCCGTCGACTCGAAGACGACGACATCATTCAAGGACTCCAAGTGCCCCCGTCACATTCTCTTTTGTGGTGTTCTCTCAGCTGATATTCAGACTTGTCGTCTGCTCAAAGTGGGGTAGCAAGGGGTGAGGCAGGGTTTCGGGAGCTCAAGTCCTCCGACGGCTCCTGCCTTCAAGGCGACATCGAAGCCTTCCGGCAACCCCGGTCTGAATCGCGACGGTGACGAAACGCTTAAACTCCTCGACCGAATTTGCGCGCGACACCGCGTGCGCGAATCGCAGCTTTCCGCCAGACTCTAAGCTGTTTCTCTGTTTGTAAACACAAGCCTGCGCGATGTTGCTTTGGTGATGGTGAGCGGTCGTGAAGGTGTTCGATTCTCTGGAAACCGTCACATCGGTCGCGGTTCTCCGTGAGATTCCTCGCGAGGAGTTGAATCGAAAATGTCGGCACCCCAGCTGCTGTACAAGCACACGAAGCCGCGGAGGATCCTGCTCATGAAGGCGTTTGCGGTGACACAAGCGTTTGCTTGGTCTTACATGGCCTATGTGACTTACGATCTCGGAAAAATGAAGAAGACGGTAAAGAAAACGATATTGAACGAGGACGCAGGAACATTCGATAATATAACGAAAGTTGTTGGCGAGAGCTCGCTGACAACATCCTTAAGCTGGTTCTGTGTGGGCGCCGGTTTTGCAATGACCCTCGGAGCGGTCTTCTGGTGCCGGCAGTCGATCAAGACAATGCATCTACTGAACAGGAATAGGATTAACATCAGCACTTATGGGTTTTCGAAAGAGAATAGTTTCACGATTCCGATAGCGGATGTACAGAGTGTCAACCCGGGCGCTAGTCCCTCCTACATTCGATTGAGGGTGGTCGGCGAGCCCGTGCAGTTCATCGTCGATAGGGATGGAACGTTTCCAACGCCAAAACTATTCCACGCTGTGACGGCGCCGTCGTTCACTTCATCATAGACTGTAATAAATTTCCATGCTGTGTGACTTATTTTTTCTCTTGGGAACGGGATGAAATTGTTTTTATTTTCCGCAAGACTTGATTCGCCTCCGCTCGTTTTTCCTCAGTTTTTTCATCAAAAGAGTTTCTTCGTCCTGATTGATCTTACTGCACGCCGGAAAGAAAAGAATGAGACGCCGAAAGGACTCTGGCTAATGTGGATACCGTCCGCGTGATCAGATCTTGAGGCAGATTCGAAATCGGCGCCTGGGCCCCCAGACATGTCATTAGCCGCAGCGGGCCCGGGCGACATTGCATTAGCCTGGGGGAGTTTTGCACAAGATGGCATTCAGTTTTAGAGACGATCAGGTAGCACCATCACAGGCGGACCGACTGCTGCAGGAAACGATGAGCAATCCCCTGCAGGAACAGGACGAAGATCTTTTCGTCTCGACAGTAGAGGTGAGCTCTTCAGATTCATTTCATGAAAAGAGCTGTCGTCGTGGCGGTTCTTCGTGCTGAGCCATACGCTCGAACTGGGTGTTCTGTCATTTATTTTCTCTGTGAGGGAGCTTGCGGCGGCTGTTGCTTTTTGATGATTGTCAAGATGCCATGTGTCATCGGCCAGCTGTAAGAATTCAGGGGAACGTTTTTCTTTCTTTGAGGAAGATTGCTGACGTATGCCGAGCGTCTTTGATATCCTCGGAATGATTCATCGAGTCGACAGAAAGTGGAGCGAGAAGGGTTCCGTGCGTCGAATCATAACAAATCAGTTTTACGGCAATCTGAATTTCGATGAACTTTCGTCCCGGAGAGGACGGTCGAAGCTATCTTAGAAGTTCCGTGTTCAAATTGAGCTTCGGCTCAAAAAGTTTTGATGAGAACTTCGATGGCTAGCACCAGGAATTCTATCTCTTGGTCTGATTCAGAGCGCGCCGAAAAGATCGTGTGCTCATGTTATTGCCGTAGTTTCACTGAGATGCTCCACGTCGCTTCCTTCTTCAGATTCGTTGTCTCGAGCCCCTGTCTCCGGTCGCTCCTAGCTGTTCGAATTCCACTTCAGCCGATTCGTTGTAATTATACATAGTAATTCCAACGGCGCTTTGAGTTGTAAACACAGGAATGATTTCGAGAGCTTGATTCATTGCCTGACATTTGAGAATCCGATAATATCTCAGGAATTCCGGTCGAATATTGGAAATACAAGAAGATGAAAACATCCGAAATAATGATGGACGGTCAGGGGAGAGACTGTAAGGATCTGTCACGAGATTCGATGTGACTCATGTGCCGACGGGGGGCGTCTTTCTCTGGATAACCATCCGGCTTATTCGCTCTCGTATGCGTTCTTAGCTGACTTGAGATTCACGCGCATTCTATTCCTCGTCTTCTCGGAAATCTGGATGGTATATAGAAGGCTCTCCGTATATTTCTTCCGATGTTTCGGAGTTGAAATATCCGTTTTAACGAGGAAAAATTGACGCAAGAAAATCACGATTCTGCTTTCAAACTCCGTCTCGTGACGGCGCCCGAACCAGATACGAGCTTCCAGCTCCTGACCGAGATCGAATGATTAGGACTCGAATGTTTCCAAAAATATATTTTCGAATTCATGCAGGCCTTGCTTCGTGATTCATTGATGCTCAAGTAGTGACCTCGACCGTGATGGCTATGCGCCGTTAATTGTATCAATACGTTTGGATTCTGTCAAGATGTCAAATCTTGAGTTGAGTACCTTCTCGTTGTGGTCCAATATCCGAATATTTGAGTGCTGGACATTCTGTGATGGTACAGCGGACGGGAAAAAGAGGGGAAGATAATTTGCTTTGAGAATCAGATTCAAGGAAAGATTCCGTCCTTCCAGTTCAGTTTTCCACTGAACGAGTTTTTGCAATCAGTGAGCGAATCTTTAGTCATCAGAAACATTTTCTTCTGCAGAGTTTGAACCCTGGTGGGAATCAGAAACCCGAAGAACCAAACCACAACATTTTAGAAGCCGCGGAAGACATCGATCTCAACGATGATGAAAGCGGAACAATCACACCGGCCACACAAACTCAAGAAGTTGTGCCCCCAACGATATCGCCGTTGGAGCAGGTAAGTTGTCAACTCGCCACTCATTTAGTTTCAACTCAGGAGTTTTCTCAATCAAATCAATCAATCAATCAATCAATATCAATATCAACCAATCAATAAATCAATCAATCAATCAATCAATATCAATATTGACCAGAACGAAGCCAGGAGTTTTTCGATCTGAAAATTCCGAATTTTGAAGGTACCGCCTGCAATGAATGAGACGCCCAAGAGCGCTGCCCCGAAGATCGTTCCCAGCAACAACAACGAACATAAACTTCACGCCGTTGTGAGTGTCATCACGGATATCGATTGTGATTCATCCATCCAAATCCTGCTTCTGATAAGACAAATACAAGACAAAGGCTCTTCATTAACCCCCTCTAATCTCCACAGAGTGCCAATGGCCAGCCGGACGATCGCTACATAGAAATCAAGGTCGGATCAGCGAGCAAAGTTGGCGACGGTATGGGCGCCTACCTGGTGTACAAGATTATGACTAAAACAAATCTTGGCTTCTTCAAAAAAGGCGAGTTTGAGGTCTCGCGTCGATTCTCCGATTTTCTGGGCCTCTACGAGAAGCTCGTCGAAAAGCACGTCAGCACGGGCCGTATAGTTCCGCCGGCACCAGAGAAGAACGTCGTCGGTATGACAAGGGTTCGTAGACTTGCATTTCCTTTTGGGAGAGTTTGAGTCTTGAAACATCTTCAATGCCTCAAAATGTTCACGCCGACTTGACTGAGCTTCCGCCGGCAAGTCGGTTGACAAGACAAGGATCTGCCCAAACTCATCCTCGATTCTTATCCTCTAATTACAGGTGAAGATTGGCAAGGAAGAACTGGGTAACGACGAGTTTGTGGAGAGACGTAGATCTGCGTTAGAGCGTTTTCTTGTTCGAATTTCTCGTCACCCCGCTCTTGTAACGGATCCAGACTTTCGAGAGTTTCTAGAGCTTGAAGGCGATCTTCCAAAATCGACCCACACTTCGACTTTGTCAGGAGCAGGAGTTATCAAGCTCATTAGCAGGGTCGGAGATACGGTGAACAAGATCACCTACAAGATGGACGAGAACGACAGTGTGAGTAATTCAGTCTTTCCATAGATCCTACCCGAGTTGATCCGAGTCCTCTGGTTCTTCGAATCCACAAATTCCCTATCTCCGTCTCACTAGTCCCTGCGTATCACGCGCAGGGGATACTAACACGCAGTTTGATCAGGGAGCTAGGCATCCTCAAACTTCCCAACTTGACCACTCAGTTTTCAAACGTCCTTTGATTGTTTCTTCGAGCTCTTTGCGGAAGCTTATCGCGTGCGGAGGGCTTTAGATATTTTCTGAAGAGTCCTCCCAAGAGCAGGATCAATCAGTGACATATTTACCTTCCTCGTTTTCATGCTGCTCAGCTGATTCAGCGCCCGGAATTTCATCTACAGGTACTCTCACGATTAGAGCACAAGAAATTAAGGGAAAAACTCCTAATTCACTCCTCGAGCATTCGAGAACAAAGAGCTTGTGCACCTGGACTTGTTTATGATAGATTGCGATCATAATGCTTGTTGTAGTACATAGACACAACTCTCAAATCCACGTAGATGACCCACTTTGAGACAACACGCATGATGTGGCAGGTTACGTAGATGAGGAGTTTTCGTACGACTGGATCGGTGAAACAAGATCCGGAATGTATTGGCTAGCTTGTCGGCGCACGGCTGGAAATGGGCGGAGGTTTTCTTTCGAACAGGGAAATGAGGAATGGTCGTTAGCTAGGTTTTCGGCCCACCCAGTCCACCGGTTTCTTTTTAGATTTTTCATATGTACTGAAAACTGAAAGTCTTTCACTGTCTTCTTGCAGTGGTTCGAAGACAAGTCGCTCTTCATTGAAAACCTCGACGTTCAACTGCGTAAACTGCACTCTTCACTAGATTTTATGGTACAACAGAGACGAGAATTAGCCGCGAACTCTGGCACGTTTGCACGCAGTGCAGCCATGCTCGGAAACTGTGAGGATCACACCGGGCTGTCCAGGTAAGATACAGAGAAACTCGAAGAGACAGACGCGGATTGTGATCGCAGTTCAAAACATCGAGAAACGATATATGACCGTGATTTTTCGAGGATTTGACGTGAGACTTTCTTCTACTCGTTACAGATGCTTGAGTAAGTTGTCGGAACTACACGAAAAAGTTGAGCAGGCCCAAACTCAGCAAGCCAACAATGACTTTTACCTTCTGGCGGAGCTCCTCAAAGATTATGTCGGACTAGTAGGCGCGATAAAAGAGGTGTTCCACCAGAGAGTCAAGGTCTACCAAACGTGGCAACACGCTCAACAAACCCTCACCAAAAAGCGAGAACAGCTCAATAGATACCAACTGGCGTCTCGCTCAGAAAGAATTCCCCTGGCGAAGAACGAGGTCGAAGAGTGGGAAGGCAAAGTGGAGCGTGGCGAGGAAGAATTCCGAAGGATATCGAAGGTTATCAAACAGGAGGTCGAGAGTTTCGAAGTGAAACGCATCGAGGAATTCAAAAACTCCATTGTCCGCTACATGGAGTGCCTGTTGGAGAATCAGCAGCAGTTGGCGCAGCTGTGGGAGACATTCCTGCCCGAAGCCAAGGCCATCGAGGAATAGGATTCTCTTCAGCGACGCTTGAAGAGAACGCACGCGCCCCGTTATTGGTTTCTGTTAACTTATTGGTCTGAAGCACGGCGTGTCGTGGTGCATCCAGGAGTTGAGGGCGAAAGTGTACATAGACGACGAACACCCACGTGCGGGCATGCATTCCTGCACGGTCACGGCTGACAGACATACGAACACAGACACTGCTGCGTGCCGAGGTGAAAATTGCGTTGCCTAGTCACGGAAGTTGGAATGCCATGTTGAGAGACGGGTCTGCTCTGCAGGTGACGGCCACGGGTTGCTATGTGAGCGAGAAGACGATTCACGCAATTGCGCTGCCGTTTAGATGAGTTAAAACGCTGGAAGGAGACGTGGCAAGAGAGAAAGCGACCGCAGAACTTTGCTGCGCACGCTAGCCATGCGATCTGAAAATTCTACTCGGCTGAAAAAAAATGAACGATTCCGACTAATATTCGACTGGAAATGAATGCGAGATATTCCTCCTACTGATATGTGTGTCTCTATGGTCATGACATGCCACGTGTATTTTACATACGACGCCTGAATACAGTAAAACCTGGAGCCAGTATACTGACTAATGCGTTGCTAGATCGATCGAGTCGATCGGTGGATCGACGCGGAACTTGCGTCTCGAGCCGTGGATTTGATTCGTCAGCAAATAATTCAAGGGGATTCTTTGAAATAAATATATATATCGTTGTTTTCTACGAGTATGAGCTTTCATTCGTGTTCCCCGAGTTTTCTTTTTCTCTAATAGGTCGAGGGGCAGAAGCAGAACTCCAATTCTCTTAAAACCGTCGATTATTCCACGAGTCGTCGAGTTCAAGTGAAACGCTCATCTGAACCCATACGTTCAGCGACAAGTTGAGGCCGTCTTCTTATCAGTTCTGGCGAGACGCATCCGGACGGGAATCATAATCACTCTCTGGATTCGGGTCTCGGATTCTACTGTTCGATTCGACTCCTCCCAGTTTCCAATCTGTATGATCTGGATTTCTGCCGTCAAGCAAGGCTGAATACTATAATACATTACATCGTTCCGCTATTGTCGAGTCTGCCTCAGTTTTCTGAAACCTACGACCGGATGGGGAATATCTCAGATAAGGGAGAAATCTCTCCAATTCAAGCCTAAAATTGGGAGCCTTGCGGGTCTTCCTGGGACCGAGAATGAAGGTGAAACACGAAGAGAAAGGAATCGTTCCGTTGGGCCCGAACCTGCGTAACGATGGCCACCTTGTTGGACCCTTGCGGAACCTCTATGAAAAACCGTGTTAGTTCGGAAAATGAAGCGAAGAGTCTTGGCTTGATGGGGAAAATAGCTTTAACAATCGTTTATTGAACGGTATTTGGTCACATGTCCACTCAGGTTCATATCAATTAGCACCCTTGAACATTCACATTGAGCGTATGTTTTCGCTTATCTGATACTCTTCATATTTCTAGCTGGACCAATATTTCTGGGCCATCCATATCACATCCTTAGAAAGAATCGGGCCCTGCAGCGGATTCAGCTGAGCCAAGAAGGTACAAAGCCAACTAAAAATAAAATCAAGAAAATCAATAAGAAACATCGCGATCGAAAACGAAACTCATCGGACCGATAGACCCTCTCACAACGAGACCCTCACTCAGATGACGAGTCTCCCCCTGTGTGACGAACGGGAGGGTTGTCGTCTTGAAGTTTCTCTAATGGGAGGTTCGTCACCAGAGGGGTTCTTTATGAGTGATACCCTGATGTGATCCGGCTGACATCAGGGTATTCGGTTCCTTTGGAAGATGCCGCATCATTTGCAGTCTGTCTGCGAACATCTGCCTTAGGAACTCAGCGGGAGTCGCAAACGGCGTCATGTGAGCATAGAATCATGGCTCTAAATCCATAATGTGTGAGCGCACATGACCATCCACAGGTAAGCCATCAGCAATGAAAGACTTCCCGGCCGACGCGTTGCAATAGATGAAATGATATCTCAAAAGGATATAAACAAGAGTTTCAAAAAGAAGCTATACTCACAACAGATAACAACATATCGCGGTCAGGATGACAAGAGTCTGGATCAACCTAGGGGCAAACGGGAAAAATGAAGCAAAGAGATGCAAATCAAACAAAAATTATTCAATCCAAATCAGAACAAATTCAACTTCGAACGAAAACCATATGAAAACTACGTGGTGGGCTCTGATTCGATCTCGGTATACATAGATGTCGAAACCTCTGTCATGTTGGGGACAATCCAGAAAGAGAGTTTTGCTGGAGCAGTGGAAGGATAACCGGGTTCCAGCCGCGAAACGAAACTCCTCACGAAACTTCAAACGAATGGATATAAAACACTTACGATCGATTTTCGCTCCTCGGGATGAAGATAGGAACCACGATTCCAATGATTCCCCAAAACACGGTGAAAAATAAGAACGGGATCACGGCTGATACCATGGTTATCTGCACTGGAGATTTATCCTGGACTAGCTAACAGGTCTTTAGGTAGGCTCTCGTCTCACGAGATCAACAGGAGGCACATGACATCAGACAGATCAGTAGCGCGTGCTTTTCGCCCGCCAAATTCAAATCACGCTCCAGCCGCGCTGACATGAGAGAGAGCGAAAGGAGAGCGAACAGCGAATCCGGCCCTTCGCAGAGAAGAGACCGCAGATCTCCGAAATTCGGGTCGGAGGCATGATTTCATTAAACATCAGAGACGACCAATTTGCTCCGCTGGATTTGTTCAATGACCGCCGGCTCTCTAACCACTTCGGTATTCGAATGAGACAAACCACGACAGATAACAGGAGAATGATCAACCCAAAGAAGATTGGCGGGACAAACCAGAGCAGTTTGGTTGTGGGAACCAATCAAGAAAGGAGAATCGAGAAAATTCCTGTCTAATCAGTTTTTTATTATTGCACAAATAAGAAGCACGTCAGCGATGTTATCCTTCATTCGCAAAATGAACTTATATTAAAGAAACCTGTCTTCGTTTCTTGATGAGGGAACGCATCCCAACATTGGATCGTTCCGATAATGAAACCATGTATGATCGCTTCGGTGGCACACTCGTATGAAATTGGAATACGCGAAGAGCACTCATAACTAGAAACGTACTCTTGAAACTTTCTCGAACAATGCAAGGACCAACTACTTGACTGCACTGCACTTCCTGTCGGGGGTTCCGAGGACGAGACCAGAAATCATAGAGCCTTCGAAACGATCGACGGCCAGTTTACATTCGTTTCCAACCCACTCCGGTCTCGTGTTCTGCGATCCCATCAGCTGAACGAAAAGCAGCGCTCGGGGCATGGCTGCGATCGCCGGCGGTCACACATACAAGTTGATGGTGCTCAGGCATTGGGCTGAAATCGTATGAAATGTGAAACGTGGTTCATTTGTGGGTTAGTCTCACTAGCTATTGTGATTAATTCATTTGGTGCCCGTCGCGGCCTTACGGCCGCAGCTATCAGAGGTATGCATAGCTACAGCTCGAGGCCTCATAAGATCAAGCGAAGTTCGGAATACTCACGGTAGTCGAGCAAGTAAACGTAATACAAGCTGCCGGTTTCTTGCTCGCGAATGCCAGCGACGCAAGCTCTCTTGAGACCACCTTCGTGTTCCACTAAAACGATTTTGCCAACTCTGACAGATGTCTCAACTCCAGGATCACCGAGTGACTTGCCGAGCTGATCTTCGACGCTGGCAAGACACGCTCCATGCGTCATCAGAAGTTGACGGCTGTTCACGATCCAGGTGACCTGGAAGCATAGTCGAAATGGAAAAAGTCGCAGAATAAGTGGGGTCTGTGGAGGCTATGAGGAGATGAGCAAAGAGCGGGGAATCCAGGGAAAGGGAAGAATAATGAACGACATGGAATGGTCAGGGAGGAACCAGTGCTTTGCAAGAACTCACCGTAGCCAAGAGTACTTTTCCCGTATCGAATGTCAGTTTCGGGTATTCGCAGAAGTCTCGAACTCTTGCAGTACGCGCGGGTGCCCCTTCTCGAGCGTCACTTCGAGCCACTGGCTTCGTTTTGCTGTTCTTCGAGCCTGGCCTGTCACGTGAACATGTTCCACTACCACTCGTTCCCGCGACAGCTTTGTCAACGCTCTTCTTTTCCACATTGTTTTGAGGTTCCTGAACTCGAGGAATGCGGTCTTTCCTTACTTCTTGAGCATCGTCCTGCTGAGAATGTTCCCCTCTGCTTTGTTTCGACCGAGCATTTTCATCTTTGGTCGAAGTGATGATACTGGGTCCCGGCACGGCATCATCTACGTTTCTGTTGTCTTGAACTTCATTCGGAACTGCCTCAGCGGGAGAAACACTAGAACAGGAAGCTGCGTCGAGAGACGTCTTCGGCGTTTCCTTTAAAACATCCTCGCGCTTAGGAGAATCCTCTTCTCCGTTCTTCAGATTCAAGTCCTCATCTGTCGAAGTTCGATCGAGACTCGTCCCCGCAACAGTGTGGTTCAAATTTTTCTCTCGAGTTCCGTCAGGGAATTCCTCAACTTGAGCCACTATATCCCGAGGAGTTGTTTGCGGATCTTCTCGAACCACATTGCGCCCAGGATGGAGGTCTGCTGCGCTATGCTTCGAGCTCGAGTCGTCCGATGTAGGAGTTTCACAAACAGTCGTCTCTGTGACAGTTATCTCGGTACTGCTCTGTCGAGTCCCACCTTGATCACCAACGGCTTGAGGGACCACAGCATCGACGCTCTTGGGATGCGAATTTTCGTTCTCGGTTGTTTGGTTGACGAATCCACCTTGCGGAACGTTTTCAACTTCACTGACAGGCACGACTCCATTAGTTTCCAGAGTTTGATCGACAACCGCGTTGTCCTGATCGACAACAAATGTCGGAGGGACCTCGGCGTCGTCAAACTGGCCCTTGGCGTACTCTTCAACATCCTGCGTGTCCGCCGATGCACCGCCCGGAGCAGATCTATCGTTAACCTGCAGTCGAAGGGTACCTGGCGCAGTTTTGATCGATCTTCCTGTGGGATCAGGAACAACGACTCGGTCTGGTGCAGCAGTCTTGATTGGATCGCCTTTTACCGACGCGATCGCTGGAGCCTGATTCAAGATCCCGCTATCATCCACTTTTTTGGGAGCAACGTTGCTTCCGATGTGAGACTCCGGAACGGCAGCGTCGTCAACGCTCCTGGGCGCATTTGCAACTCGTTCAGCTCTTCCAGCTTTCTTGTCGTCGGTTTTGCTCTGTTTCTTAGGTTTTTTGGGTTTCGATGACTCTCGTCTAGACTCTCCAACTTGCACGATGAGGACAGGATCCGAGCTTGTGAAGGGAAGAGTGAGATTCTGCAGCAGCGCTTCCTCTTCGAAGTTCTTCACCTTCGGGCCTGCGAAGCTTCTGGAGACCTGTGGAGATACCTGGGGGACAGTAGCGAAGATGTGCGGCTCTGCTCTCATGGATTTATCAATGTTTCCTTTGGGGTTGGAAACCTGATCTGAATTCTTCCGACCGGAATCGTCGACTCGAGCAGGAGCCTGGACTATGTCTGGCACTTCCGCTTGTGGTTGTTCTACTTTGACCATCTCTTGTTCAATCGGGATCTCGGGTGGTTTTTCAAGGGCTGGAACGACTCCTAGATCTTGTTGGCCTTTTTCGTATACAGTTTCCAATTTCGTTGCTGCTGCGGTCGTTGGACTCGTGGGTTCTTCGGTATCCAAACCACCACGACGAATCTCTTCCATGAGATCTCTCCCGCTCTGAATTTTCTCGGGGCCTTGGTCCTCCGCATTCTCCCCTCCATCAGGGGTACTCTCCACCACAGGAGTGACAATTCCATCTGCAGATCCCTCAGGGAGGGGAGATGAGGATTCCGAGACCTCGATCGGAACTTCTGACACCTTCTGAGGTTGCACAACGCTCTCAACATTGTCCCCGCGAGCTCCCGACGCACTGAGAGAGTCCTCGACACCGATAGGCTCGTTGGATACAGAGGTGGCGGAATCAATGACCTCATCAGGTACTACTGATGCAGTCTCAATTTGATTATCGGTTTCGGGTTCTCCTCCGCGGTCGTGTTCCTCGACTGTAGGTTCTCCGACATCATGAGGCGGACAAGCGATCTCAGCGACTTCCGTTGGAATTTCCACTGCACCTTCGGCTGTCTTAGAAACATCGAGATTCTCTCCGTCTAGTCTCCCTGACTCCGCCGGGAGGCTTTCTTCAGCCTTATTCTCTTCAGAAATGTTGAGCTCGGAGTCTACGGAACTCATCGTAACTTCCGAGCCATCCCCAGACTGACCCGCGGCATCGACTTTGCTTTCAGAATCACGTCTTCGAGAAACGTCTTCGACAGCAGCAGTTTCTTCGGCAATTTGTCGATTCTCCACTCCGGCAGACAGCTCGGGATCTCCTGAGTCCTTTGACGACGTCCGGGAGGTATGTGTTTTTTCCAGGATCTCCTCGCGATTCTGGTCTCCGGACGCCTCGGGTTCTCGCACTCCGGGCGATTCCTCCGAATCATTGGAATCGTCAGGCAACGCATGGGTCTGCTTATCATCATCAGCAGCGGGAGCCGTTTCATTGGTAGGTGAAGACTTCTCAACTTGGGTCGAAGATTCTGGATTCTCTGTGCTCACGTTTGTGCAAGCAATCGCAGCAACATCTTCTCCAGCCGCTGGGGATCGATCGTCCGAAGAGTTTTCATCGAGGCCGACCGAGATCTCTTGACTGTCTCCACGTGGCATATCTTGCGCCTGCTCAGCCTCCGTAGACGCTCCTCTTCCTTCACGATCGTCGACGGATCTGTCATCTTTCTTCTCGGGAGCAAGTTCGCTGCCAGACGGCAGATTATTCAGGGATTCCCCGCTCACGGAAGCTCCGTCGGCGGCTCGGGGAGCCTGGGGAGAGGCTCGCTCTTCGTTGCCAGCAACAAACTTCTCGTTTGTGGAACCTAGGTAATTTGCAAGTTCACGCGGTAGGGGCTCGGGACGCAGCGCTTGACTCTTTTCCGAATCAGCGCCGGAACTGGAAGCAGACTCAGCGCGATCCGTATCGTCTGGCTGTTGTTCAGATCCTTCTGTTTTTGATGGCGCGTCCTCGAGAGGCTCGTTCGGGTTATCATCAACTGGGGATAGAAGATAATTCCCTTCAATCTCCATCCAATAATGAGGTCTGAAAGCTATTTGATTCGACAATTCCAAATATTCACCGATTTTCTGGATCGCTCCTTCAAAAGTACAATCGTCGATTTCTCTTCCCAAGGATACCTCAATGGAGCAGTCGTCGAAGATATCGTCCGGTTCTTCGAGTAGCTGCACTCGAAGCTGCGAAAGATATGGGGCCATGTGATGAGAAAGCAAAAAAAGTGACGCAAGCCCACGACAGATGAGTTGATGACGACGACTTCCCCTTACCCCGTATCTTGGAAGTTTAAAAGCTATGTCTTTGGATAAATGCCACAATTTCTGATAGCGGAACCTCTCGATCAGTCCGTAGTCCATCAGGAACACTTTCGCAAAGCCTGGCCTGATTTCAGTAACGAGTCCTGTGAGGGAAGATGTGGTCAGCGTTTATCATATCATCGGTTTTTCGATGCATCGGTCAAGAGAGATCAAAATCGAAACCGGATCACGGGGATGCATCGGATCGAAGTCAGAGGCAGGAATCCTGAGAGTACTTATTTTCTGAAGCTTCCACTGACCTCTGACTCTACGACCGTTGTAGAACGCGGCAACCAGGTCGCCTTCTAGCGTGTTGGTCGAGTCACACGTTTTCCAGGCATCAGACTGGTAACTCTCCGTCATGGAAACTTCAAGTCGTCGCAACTCGTGTAGCGGCAGATAACGTATCTGAAGTCCCATAACTTTCTCCGAATGGAAAACTCGAACTTCTTCGATCGGGCTGGTGAATAACGGCGGAATTCCTAGAGACAAAATTCAGAAGAAGAATTTGAGACAGGGTTTTGAAGGCGGGATTTGCTGATCGTCCAAAGTGACTAGAGGATGTTCCTGCTCACCAACATCTTGCCTCTGTTGAGTTTTTATCTTCATGGAAGTTTCTAGCGATCGATTATTTTCTGTCATCAATTTGACTACGGGCGTGTCATCTTCGACCGCGTGACTTTCCCCGGTTTTCTGCATCAGCCAGCGCAATCCTTTGAAGTGTCTGAACAGTTTCTCAAGTTGTTTGGGGTTTACAAGATTGTCATCATTGTGGTAGCCGTGAACGTAGTATGGCTCCGCTGCTGGGGCCTCGATAAGTTCGTCGTCCCCCAGATGTTTAATGCTATAAACGTTTTTTCGATCGACCTGTAAGAGAACGATTTCAGGAAATGTGAGTCTCGGGAAACTATTTCGAGAGCACGAGGACGAAATTCAATTGAGTGTACTTACTTCGAAATAGTATTCGTTTGTGTCCAAATCGGTGGCGTCCAACAAGTTTTCACTGAGCGTGTCGATCTCGGCGCGACGGCTGAGGATTGAACGAAAACAGTGTTCATACTCGTTCTCCGATTTCAACGCTCGTCGGAATGAAAGTTTCCACCACCTTCTTCAACTCACTATTTCCTTTCGCCCGACGCCGTTAGAGCAATCAGAACGTTCATGTCAACCGAGAGCTTTTCGTCGATTTTTTCTTCGATTTTCAGATTCTCAAGCGCCTGCTCTAGTTTTTGTGAGATTTCGGCATCTTGTAGATAAACACAGAGGTTCCCGTGGTAGCTAGCCAACGATTTCATCGCGTACACGGACCGCGGCTTCGTATTCCGACGAGATCCTGGAAAGAAACCTCTCATTGCATCCTGTTCGCTAAGATTTCAGCAGGAAAAGTTCGGACAAAAGTCGCGCTTCATGCATCTATCGACCGAGTTTCCAACGCCTATTCTAGATCGAGCGGAATTGTAATAACCACGAAATAAAGTTTCCTAGCAGAACGTTCGCATCATTTCACGCGAGGAAACGCATGAAGTCGCGTAAACCGAATAATTTCTCCGTCTGTTTCGAGTTTGAAAAGATGTTGAAACTCACCTTTAGCCATTGTTGCGGAAAGGAGCGCGCGATATCTCAGCGGATCGTTTTTCACGAATGTTTTTCTCAGAGGAAGCTTCAGGCCAACTTCATCGCACTCTGAGTTTACTCAAATAATATCCGACCTACGGTGGAAGATGTGAATCCACTCTCGTTGACGTGAGGAGACGACGAACGTAAGCAATGTGAAGTGCAATCCGTTGTGACTGCGCGCGAAGCGGATCTTTGTGCTGGCTGACGAAAACTTATTTGAAATTCAAAAACAGAGCGCGGGTAACACTCGAACGTTGTCCGCCATTGCGGAATGGAAAGGACGTGGCGAAATTTGACGCGGAGAGAAACAACGACGCCGTCGCCGGGAATCTCAGACGGGCCACGCACTTGAGATTTCGGCGACAAAGTTCTGCCGTTTCGACCTGGCTTTGCTGCGAACTGAAACCGGAGAGGTCATGTATACAGAGGAAGAATGAACATTGGTCGAAGTCGATGACGGCTCTTGTGTCGTGTTTCGTATGAAATGATTCACAGTCTTTCAGAGTTTCCATCGCTAGAACCTTGTCGAGTCTCCCAGGCACACATGTAGAATCAATACTCGTTACTCCTCTGTTGGCAATTCGATCGACTCGGATTCTACCACGCAATAGGAATGTACAAAGGTCAAAGGACTCTGCGATCCTTTCAAAGCAGCCGCAAGAACTTTCGCCCGGACTCTGGTAGACAGTGAGGAAAACTCGAAATGCTCCTCAGTTCTAACAACGAGTCTTGGCTTTGTTCTCAGGATCATTTCCATTGCGTCTCGGGAGTGTTTGTGGATGGAGGTTGGTCCGTCGAATCAGCTCGCTCATGGAGCTGAGCTCAGGCGAATGATACGAACCTGATCGAATTAAACAGAATGGACCAGTGACCCAAAGACCTCGGGAGACTGCAGACGCGCGGGAGGCGTAGGTCTCCTTGGAGCACCCGAGGTCGCTGCGAAGTTCCGTTCTATCGTTCCGCTAACTAACGAACTTGTTCCTAGTAGTTTTGCCTTCCATGAGAAAGTGCGTTGCAAATCCGATTCTTCACGTTTCGTGGACTAATCCGGTATCCGTAAACCGTGACCGAAGCGACATAGAGATCCTTTCCGAGACATGCGCTTCATGCAATATGTCCTTATATGCGTTCTTATTTCCTTGAAGCACCTGCGTCAGGAAATCGCTATTTCTTTATGATCTGAATTCGAGGGCTTAATTCGAGGGCCCGCTAATAGAATTCGAGACGCGAGAAGATGCACTCTCGACTCTGGTTGGCGCGAAATGTTGCCGACCAGAGCCAAATCGATGTGTTCCGGCCGGTTCGACCGACAATTTGAGCATAACTCGCTGGAAATGTCATCGGGGGACAATGTGGAAGACGATTTTCGTATGGAACAAGATTCATCGCACAGACGATCATATCCTCGGAAAATTCGAAATGGGTCGAATACCGGAAAACTGAAAAGAATAATTCATCTCTGATTGTCGAGGTGCCCGACAAGAGATGCCGACTGTAAGCACAGACTTCAGTCACAAATGAAGACATTGCCATTGAAATACACTAAATGAGATTGTTTACTAGTAATATTACTTCTTAATAATAATAATACATATATTCATTCCCCTATAATTCATCTCCATTCCGTCATTTTCTCCTGCTTTCCTCGTGATCACCATGTTGTTTATCGCCACCATATTCTTTCAATCCGGTCGGCCATCGCTCCCTTTCTTTCGCTCATCCTCTGTCTATCCTCAGGTTTTCATCCTTGCTGTTGATGTTGTCGCCCGGTTCATCGTGAATCGAGTGTTTTCGTTAAACATTTCTGTTTCGAGTCAGAAAAAAGTCTGAAAGCCAACAAACTATGTACATGTATTTTCGCTCCATTCGTTTATCAAACGTCTTCTACGTCGGCGGCGGCTCGACTCCGCTCACATGGACCCCGAGTTCCGAGCGCTGTCCCGGCTACAACATAATCGAACATCATCATAATCGCCACTGTTTGCAAATCCAGGAACACGTATTTGTCAAACCAGCGCCTCAAGTCCGCCCAAACAACCTAATCGCGAATTTCAGTTCAGTCGCTGTCAGACTATCCGCGCGCGATAATGCTCTGGACCATGAAAAACGTGCTTATCCTAATAATGAGAATGACGATCGAACTAATGATAAGTAATACATCGATGCCTCTTTGACAGCGCAGGTTTCGCCTAGCACTACACAGATTTGGAAGATAATCACGACAACGGCGACGGCTGGTGCAATACGTGGACAATCAGCACAGATTTTTCGCTTATGGGTTTCTTATTCTCTTTTTGTTCTGTCATCATACGAGGTCGAAGTGTACCTGACTTGACAAACTACCCGTTTTGGTTTCACTCCCATATTTGGTTCGCTATCGCCGTTTCCGCCGAAAGCCATCCCCTTTACCCCGGAATCATAAGCAGCGTCGATATTTTGGAAGATTTAAATCAGGAGGAACTTGAAACTCGGAGAGTAAAAGCATCGATTCAAAAAATGATTCACTGGATTCATCGTTTCGATCTTATTCCATCGATTGCATTCATTGTTTTTCCATCGTGATATCGTCAACATTAATTGCCGTGGCATGTTACCTCAATGAGAACCAGTCGCTCATCGTCGTCACCATGATGATGAGTTGTTTGATTGACGAATTCCTGGTTTGTGTTTTTTCGTTTCGAAATCTTACATCATCAGAGAATCAGGAGACCGTGCGAGTCGTCTCCCGGCATCGATTACCGCTCGATTCTCAATTGTGAACATTAGCTAACGACGCAGCAAGGAACCGGGTTTTCTAGAGCCAGGGCAAATGCGGCTCCAGAGAGAACTTTCCCGATCCAAGCTTCTCCCCAATATGTAATAATCATGCATCATCATCATCATCATTTAAGTTGCTTATCGACATTGAGAGTGGACCGAATTCGTCCACAACGATTGCTGTCGGCAGGCCGGTCATAATCACCAACAGTTCCATTCCATCGTCTTCATCATACACATACAATGACTTCTGCTAAGCGGGCAAGCGTGGCTGAGGCTCGTCTCGCGCGTTCAAATGTTCCGCGTGAGCCATCAACCTCCGCTGCCCACTCGCTGGACTAGGGCGGTTTTTGTTCATTATGATGTTGTCTTCCGTTTTAGCATCACACACTTGGAGCAACATTTCTTGACGGTGAGTCGAGCTATTTGGGACGTGCAGAGCAACGAGGACAATTGAAGTAGTTCGAATGAGTTCAAGGGGTAGAGGGTGAGGAGGGCTTGGAGGAACGAGAGTGCCGCGGTCGAGGGCGGATGAACGTATTGTCTTTGTTTCCGGATCCGTTTTCGTGTGTTATACTTTGTAGTTTTGTGTCGGAAGCAACTGAGCAAACAAAATTTGGCGTCGAGTCGGAATCCAACATCGACAGAAGAAAAAAATGAAACGAGAAATCATAGCTTGGACTTCGTGTGTGGCATCGCTAGCGATGTTCCCCTTCGGTTTGATTTTACGACATCATCCTCACTACGAGTGGCTTTCTTACAACAACACTATCATTATCATCATCGTCGTCGTGTTACATAAAGCAAGGCATAAATTACAAAACGAGACCACCGCCAATCGACACTGGTGCTGCGCTCGTCGTGTTGGGACTGCGACAAACATGTGTTTTTGAGTGTATTCATGGTTGTGTGTGTGTGTGTTTGTTTCTCAATAGTTCGCTGTTTGTTAGCCGCCAGGTTTGGATTCGTGCCTTTCTGGATGAACCCTCTATGAAGACCCAGCGAGCAAAACAATCGCCTCGGGCTCTCGGTATTCCAATCCACATTGCAGATGTCCTGCACCCAAGCCACACTCTAAATTCCGTCACTTTGGTCGATTCAATTTCTTCTTCTTTTTCGTAAAACAGCAACATCTGCAACAAAAAGAAATAGATGAGATGAGAACTCCTATGATGAGAATCCAAACTGATTTTTTGAGGAAAAGGACGCGTTCTCAGACGTACTTCGTTTCCGAGATGATTTCCACTTCGACAGGAACAGCGATGGGGGTGTTGGAATGACCCATGTTGGGGTCATCCGCGATACCTTCTCCGCCTACTGTCGAGCTGACCACCTGCACGGAGCCTTGAAGCTGTCCGAGGGGATTGCTGGGATCCACCGAAGTACCCTTTTCGCCACCGGCACCAGGGGCTCCCGAGGTCTTGAGGCCAGTGTTCAGATGACCTCCTGTACCGTCCCCACTGGCCCAAGTGGGCTTTGCTCCAGCCGAAGAGCTCCCACCCTGCGAATGAAGTGAAAAGCCTTCGATTAGAAACTGCGTTCGCTGCAATGATGTCTTTAAGGAAGCTCAGAAGAAAAAGGCCGAATCCTGAGGTACGGTTCCTACCATTGTTTTTCCTGTCCAGTCGAATTGGCCATCGTCAACATAACCCTTTCGGTCGAAGAGGTCTTTGAACAATTTGCGCATATAATCATAATCTGGATTCTCGAAGAAATCCAGTCTACGAACATATCTGGAAGTGAGAACATTCCCGTGAGCGTTCAGACGTCGAAGACATTCTGAAGGAGGATCATCGAAGTTCGGGGCAGATTAGCGCCGTCCTACGAGAGAGAACATTCACCTCAGATAAGTGGCCATCTCCGGAGGATATCCTTCGCATAGAGCTTCGACTGGAGTGCTTCTCTTCGTGTCGCCGATTTTTTGGTAACGTTCTTTGAGGGTATCGGCTTTCAACCCTTGCCACGGTAACGAGCCCCGCAAAAAATACATAAACATGTGGCCCAACGCCTCAAGATCGTCCCGTCTGCTTTGTTCTTTGCCTGGAAAGGGTTTCGAACGTCGATGAGTGTGTTTTCCGAAAGAAACCACTTGCGATGCATCAGAATGAGAAGAAGGTCAAGAGAGGACCGCTGGGGTAGGGGGCCCACTTACCCAAGTGTGTATTAATACTCATGTATCTCGCCGTCCCTGTCAGGCTCTTGTGTTCTCTGTAAGGGATGTGCTTGTTTGTCTCCGGATCGATGTACTCTTTGGCGAGTCCGAAGTCAATGATGTGTATGCAGTCCTGCTTTTTGGTTGAGGTGCGACCAATTAAAAAGTTTTCCGGCTTCACGTCACGATAGATCAGATGCTTCTGATGAACGTATTCGATACGATGCAACAGCTGAATCGCAACCATTAGCACTGTTTTGAGTGAAAACCGTCGATCACACAAATCGAAAAGGTCTTCTAAACTTGGCCCGAGAAGTTCCATCACTAAAGCGTTGTATTTGCCGCATGGCCCAAAATAGTAAACTTTTGGAATGCCCTCTGAAAAGAACGAGAAACTTTTTTTTACAAACGGCTTCATTCAACATTTTCGTGTCTCGTGATCATTCTCACGCTGCCACTGCTCTCTGATTCTCTCTTTTCTCATCGACTAATCGAATCGTCTTTTCTCCAAACCACTCTGATCCCGTATCGAAGCTTCCACAAAAATATGACTCTAATCAATGGCATGGGAAGAATGTCAAACTGAAATACGATCGCGCGGATTCTGAACCATCTCAATCCGAAGCGATTTCAACGACCACAGATGGGATTCGTAAGTTATTACACCCACCAGCATTTCCGAGCAACTTGTAAAACCGGTATTCGAGATGCAACTGAGGTGCCTTCGACTTCATCGCCTCCTGTAAATTTCAAAAGAAAAAAATTATTTAGTCATCGCCACTTGACTGCTCGTCCAGATTGGGCTTCGAACTGGACCCGATTTCCCGTACTACGGAATACGGAAAATTTCCGTACTACGGAAATACGGAAAATATTTTCCGTACTACGGAAGAACGGAAAGTATTTTCCCCACTACTAACGCGTAGAAAATGCGAAAAAAGATGTAATGTCGATGCTTTATTAGACAAATCGAGTACGGGAAATATTTTCCGTATTTCCGTAGTACGGGTCGAAGTTCGGATCAGGTTTCTGGTTCAACGGGTTTCATGAAGCAGGTCCCAGCGACGCTCTTTGTTTCTGATTTACGCAAATGATGAGCGCGATAAAATGAATCTCTGTTCCATCGGATTATGCCGAAGTTTTGTTGATGACAAAGAGAATTGTTGATCGCGAATCTCAAGTTCGAGGGTACGATTCGAAATGGAGGCGTCTTTCCTTCGCGGCAAGTATCCTGATTAGCCGGTCAGGTCGCAACGACTTCAAACAAAAGCGTGCAAGGGGAACGTGCACGAGTCCGTGCGAAAACCGAGAAAACGACCCCGGCATTCCGATCAAGGAAGTTTCCTGCTACGGATTTGGTGGAAGTCATTGAACATGCGACGCCCGCTCATTGTTGAGTCGAACGTTTCGATATCTCGCATTCACTTCTCTCCCGAGTTTAGTTATTGCGAAGTAGACACGTTCGAACAGTTGCTCTAATTCTCATCGATGCCGCGGTCTCGCTTGTTGCTCTTTCCATGCTGCTGCTGTATATTTTGCAGAGGCTCCTTTTGTTGTTATTGTTATGCATCCAAAGTCGCCATTCTCCTCGGTATGACGTACTCAAGGTCGCCTTTCATGGCGCAATCGTTGTCGTTGTCATTGCATTGCAGTGGTTATTGCCCGCCCGTATCAAGCTGATTGCCGTTCATATTGTGATGCTTCTCGCTGACACCGCAAACGCTCTCAGAGTCTTGAGCAAAACCAATAGAATTCTGTTCTCGCCCACAAAGACTCTCACAAACAACTCATACGTCGACACCGACGAACTGTCGCGAACGCGTACGTGACGTTCATGTATTTCCTCACTCCGTCCGCTTCATTTTCGCAGATTTCGGAGCCGATCGAGAGTAATGAATCCAATTTGTTGCGAATATCATTCAAGCATGTATCCTCTCCCCGTCCCGATTCCTCGACCTAGTCCTCAGCTGGCGCATGAAGATTCGGCGGACGACGAAAATAGTTTCCGACAGTCCGAGAGCGGAGCGTGGCTTCCACACGAAACCCACTCCAAATCTGAGTTGGAGATTGATACAAATTTAGAATCGTAGCGACGCGGAGCGGGGTGGCGGCACCTTCACGAAAACGAAAGCGGGACAACCTTCACTTCAAGAGTGAGGAACAGAAGAAAAAAATCGAAAACTTTCCAAGTTGCGTCGAGATGATTCATGGCTTCCGGTATCGATAGTTCGCTGGATTGAAGGTCATCGGCCCAAAGACACGGCTGATCTGCGGTACCGTTAGATGGACCCGATGACATCAACACACGTCATTTAGTCGGCTAGCTAATCGTCTTACCGAACGGCCGGAGAGACGTCTCCAAACAGTCTTCGTTCGACTCGGCTTCATGACCACAAGGAGAGCGTCTCATCAAAGCCACTCGACTATATTTTGAGGATCGGAATGAATAACTCGAAACAACTGAGCTACAGCGGGGCGTCACCATGACGTCAAACACGTGATAAGTCATTCCTTGACCAAGACTCGACGCGCTTCGACAAAAGCTCAGAGCAAGCTGAATACGAGGGCCTCGGTAAGACAACGAACTAACGGCAGCAAGAGCATAACCAAACCCAAATCCGTGTTCGAGATAGGATTTCAAGAGAACTTTCTTCGAAACCTTGGAACGCTCGCAAGAAAGCCCTCATCCGGGCTATTTGGCTGCGAGTTTCTATCAGGTGCTTTTCCCCGCTCGTGCTCTTCTCCAGGACGCATTCGATGCTTCACCAGAAAAAATAGGTCGGAACTCCGCGCTTTCAATTCAGGAGAATCCCATTCACCGATCCCTAGGGCGTGGGTTGCAATCCTCTGTTCCTCGGCATTTCTGCTTATTATTAGCGCGTTTTCTTTCGAAGTCTTCAAGGTTATGCAGAAACTCCAACTTCGACTTCTATGACGCGCTGCCAATCAACTTCTACAGGCTCCGCGCGAGCCCCTGGGGCATTTGTAGATCAAGCATTCGCGCGGAAATCCCCGGAAAAAGTTTCGGGTATCGGTTTCGACGAAACCGACAGCGGAAACCTCAGAGGAACAGTGGCTTTGTGCACACAAACATGCGGAGGAACATTCCAGGAGCAGAAAACTCGGGTTCGAACACAGAATCCTTCGCCAATCCGTTTCGTGATCCTGTAACCAGTACTCACCAATTTGATGGCCACGTGTTCATTATTGTAAAGGTTCTTGCCTGGAAAGAGGAAGACAATTCTTCGTTAATGAATAAGTTTTCCGAGTTGAGTTCCCTGTACGATGTATGATGCTCAGAGTCGGTGACGAATCACGACGAAATTCATTTCGTCAAGGATTCCTTGGACTGGTGATTTCCGAATCGTTCGGTCTCTAGACATCTACTCGCTTGGACGGATTCAAAAACTCATTGAGATCAACATCGACATTTTCAACTCGGAATCTGAGTTTGTGTTTCGAAATCGTCGGTTCTGTTTGAAAAAGTCATGACTTTATGAATGGCCCTCATGCATAAACTAACATATGCCGTTACAGGGTTCGCGGATTCTTTCCTAATGTGAGGTTCGCATTTCTCGTTCTTCCAGATCGTGAGAACTTCTGAGGAAGCAGAAGCCTCATATCGTGGGAGAGACTCGTCTAGAATGAGTCGCGTCCGGTTTCCGTGGCGAAGCACACCTCGAGATTAAAAAATCATCGAACTTCTGCTGTCATTACGCTGTTTTCGATGTCAATGTCATTTTCGGTTATTTGTCACAACCGCCGAGTCCTGGAACGGTGTTCAAAAGGTTCTCAGAAACAATTCGTCATCAATATCAGGCTCGTCTGACGGGTTGACGCTTTAAGCCAGAGTCAGCTGGATCAACGGAGCTCGTAGACCAGGAACTCCGGCCGATTGAAATCGAAAATTGCCAATAGCTTCCAGTTTCGTAAACAGCTTAATCCGTTTATAATGATGAGCGAAACGCTGGCGGAAAAAAACGTCCACCCGCTGCGAAGAGATCACAAGATGGCGCCTGCCACAAAGAGGCTAACAGTCGTTTTTTACAGCCTAAAAAGGTCACGGAAGCGTTTCCAGGACCTTCACACGCGAACCGAGGGAGGCGGCCACGGGCACCGAAAAACGTCGATATAGAGAACTCCTCTCTCTCGAAGCTCTTCTACATCGATCGTGAGGTTGTCTCGAACATTGAAAAGTTTTTCAGGCAGCACTTTATCATCAATTCAACCGCCACGCGAGAGAGGAAACGAGGCCTTGGAAAAACTTGTTACCGAAGGTTCTCGAGAGGGTGCGAACATCCCGGATCTGATGAATTCATCTTTCCTTCCGTTTGCATCTCGAAGGCACTCCTGAGGAGATTACGACCCTCACGAGCAAAAGAGAGTCCCTTGTGCCATTCTTTTTCTCTTCCTGAGGACTGGAGAAAGGGTAAAAGATGTTTCTGAGTGAGCCACACTCGAAACACAAAAACACGCTGTCGCTGCGAGTATCGAATGTGACAAAGCTGATGAGCTAATCGATAGGCGCTGTGACAAACACGGCATCGGTAAATCACCGGACATCCGAGCAAATACCGATCTCGAACCACGACATCAACTGTATGAGTTGATACAATGCGATGGGAAAATGATCGTGATCTCGCTGATGGGCTTACTGTCGTTCATTTCGTCGGCTGAATCTCAAACTCGACGTCGTTTTCGATCCCTCATCGAGAATTTCGCTGAACTCATCGCTCACAGGTTGGAGAAAACCTTCTGCAATCGGTTCAGGAGAGACAGGGAGGCATTTCAAGACAACACGTCAGCACGCTCATCGATGATCGGATCTTTTTTGAGCTTCTGAGATTCTCCTGGAAGCTATCCAGCTCTCAAAAGATCGAATGTTCGCTCTCCGTTCCACTTGGATGCACCCATTCACGGCAGGATCTCTTCCGAGACTCACTCACAGAGCCCTCAGGATACAGGAAGAGGGAATCCAGTCTCAAAACGATCAAGCAACTCGGAGTTATGTAAGGGGTATGCTTTCAGTCATTTCCCGGGAAAAGTGAAGCTAGCATGCAACATCCGAGGTAGATGGTCGTGGGCGGAGCGACCAATGGCTCGATGAGCGACTGCGTGAACACGAAACGCTCAGAGAACATATTTTGAAGAAAATCTAAACGAGCAGATGACAAACAACTCAAAACTAGGTACGATGACTTGTTATGCGAAAAACTAGTGCCAATGATTGGCCTAAATATCAGTCATCAGTTAGTGAGTACTACCCGGAACGAAACTAAGAAACACATGTGTTCGAGTTTGGCAAAACTCGACTATTTCCGCTGACCCGACCGAAGAATTCCTGAGCTTACCGCCGTGCCACTGGAGATGCTCGAGAGAAATATTCGAACGAATGTTTCTCCCGGGTGCGCTTGTAAAGTATGCCTGTTTGTGAGTGGGGAACCGTTCGCGATATTGAAACGCGTTGAGCCTCTTGTTTCAGGAACTTTCCTTTTATTCCCATCGATCGTTCCAGCAGCAGCAGGACACCTGCAACTAGCTTGTCTTGGGACATCTCGCGGATACTTCGCCGGCGTTTGCGGGTGCCAACCTATAGACACCCACTGCTGTCGATTCTAAGCGGTAGCGAAAATCTCTTGTTCGCCAACGCAGGCCCCGGGGTGGAAGCTAATCTGGCGGGAAACCTATCGGGCGAAGCATTGATTCCTTGCTGTTTTTTGAAAACCCCCGAAAGTTGAGGGGAATCGTACACCAGCGAGACATTGGTTGGTTCTCTTCCATCGAGACTCGAAGTTCGAGCGACTTGACGCTCAAGTCGAGATGCACTCCCCGGTCCAGGTGGCCTTTGTTTAGTCGGGAGATGAACCGTTTCGAATAAAAAATCGATTTTCGCGAAACCTCGTTGCTCCATCGTGGCCACTACAGAGCCAGTCCGGCCGAGAAACAATGGTCAAAACAGCCGGAGATCCGCTATCGATCCGCATTTGAAACTCTGAGACACTCCCACGTGCGCACCGTACGTTCGACGAACGGCCATGCAACACAGGACGAATCAATGGTCATCGAAATCGTGGGGTGAGGACTCAGCTAAAAAATGGCGGAGTTTCACTAGATTTTTCACATACACTGATCTGAGTCTCTCGTTCGACTCGGAATCCGAAAATATACGAAACCAAACAGTGGCAAATTGATAAAAATCGATGACTGCGTCGGGTGGGTGTTATACTCATTTTGGCTCTGACCTTAACGTAAACCTCAGGCAAGATCTCGCTGCCCTTTGTGCGTTTGTTTTCTTTCCAAATGTTATAAGAGAGATCTTCACTTCACGACTATATTCTCTCGTCCAGCCAAAGGTTGAGACAGGGTCTAGACTCGGTTCATTTAGACTTGGGTGTCGGGAGAATGGATCCGGCTTATTGCACTATACCAATCAATCCAACGTCTACGTTGTCCTGCACATGTGGGAACTAGCCGGCGGACCAACCCTTCGCCTCGAGTTGGGACCACGTAATGAAACGAGTTCTTAGCACCGGAATCCTTCACGCAGGCCACCACAAAGATCGCCGGCTACGGTCTTTTTCTCTCTGAAAGTTTCGTCATCCTTCCCTTCAGTAGTTCCTGCTTTTCTCATGGTCTCGTCTCGGAAGACAACAAAGTTCCGCCCTGGGAACCCTTGCTGCATCTAGTGTTCAAACATGATTCCTACCGGCTTCGTCTCGAAGAGTCTATCCCGAAACTTCGCGAGGGAAGCGCCCCACTTTTCCGACGTGAACAGTCCGCGCAATCATTCCATAACAAGAATTCGTTCCGCTGATTTTCATATCCGGCCGCAGGAAGGGGTTTAGTCCTCGCAGAAAGGCTTCAGGCACAGTCCTCCGTTTCCCATGTATGTTGTTCTCCGATTCCGACGCAAAATTTCTTCAAGGTACTCCCACACAGAAGTCCCGCACACATCAACTCCGTCTAGCATGTTTTTTTTTGCACTATATCTCTCCTACTCTCCATCCTTCCCACACAACTTGGCTTCCCACTTTGTGATCATTTCTCTAGTGATTCAGGTTCGGAGGAAAATTATCGTCAACGTTGGAATCGATACAGAGAGCCTAAACTCGGATCCGTTTCGCTTCTCGACTCACTTCAGGGATCTACTTCACAGATTTCTAAGCGCGAACTGGTTTGAAGACGTTCGTTAGGCTGTCAGTCAATCTGTCGGGGATAGCGGACAAGCGACCCGGAGAATCCTTGCAGAGGGAGCATCAGTTCGAGAAACACGATCCGCGCATTGCGGAGTCGAATAATTTGTTGACGAAGATAGCAACAGCAGCAGCAGCACCCGAAATAATAAAAGGCGGTGTCGCCGGTCGAGCTAGAGATGTCCGAGCCGCCTACGAGACATGTCTCCAGAAATTATCTCAACGGCAGGACCACAAGCTTCTATGGTGAGCTGATAAAAACAGATTCGAGTGTTCTTTCGAGGATTGTTCCAATCTTGAAACCGGACCCCCGGTTGTGGCGTGCTCGTGCACGTTGCACCACATGCACGTCGGCCTTCTCACTCCGGCACTCGACCCATGAGTCAACGGATCGAATAGGAGTCATAGAACATTTTGAATGTTTGGAAGCTGTGTCACTCTTGAGAAAATCCGCGCTCGTAACCGACAGAGCAGCGACGTCATTGTCATTACGGTGATGAATTACATCATCTTGATCTCTGGTCCAGCTGGTTTTTCATCCCACACTAAAATTCCGACGCATATCTGGTCGAGCGATGACGAGTTTCAGCGCGTTGACCATTAGCTCGAACAATCGAAAATAAGGCCAGTAGAGCCTGGATTCAGAATTTCCAGTGTCGTTCAGAATCAGCTGGCTGCCATGGAGTCATCGTCGTGACTTGTCGGACTCGGCAGTGCCTTGGCATAAAACGTTTCTGTAGATAGATGGCGGACAGCCCGTCATTGGACCGGTGCGCATGACGCTCTCAACATAAATAATGTCGTCGATAACACTTCTGTCCGTCGCGCGGACATCGAGCTCGTCCGATGGCAACAATGGGTGCCTTCAGAACCGATCGGTCGGTCGGTCGGTCGATCGGATGCTCCGAGACAGTGGAAGTCAGAAGTACCGTCCGTTTGACTCCATCTGTGCCAGTGGACGCAGAGGGATCACCCACTCGTTTCGCTCATGATGATCTATCTTCTAATGCTGGAAGGAAGGCAGGCAAGCAGTCTGGCGTTGTTGACTCACAGCCGTTTTGCAAATGCTACCTTCCGAAAAGAACACACACGCACACGCAGAGAGGTGATACAATTTCCTATTTGTTATTATCCATCCCGTGACTACGGTATGACCTTTCTGGCCGGCCGAGCGATTGTCAAGTCTCGAAGTCGGCTCGATGTCTCCCAAGATGTTCGCTCATGTTCTCGTCGATTTAACGAGAACTCGAGAGTCATGGAGAACAAGCTGCCAACAAGGTAGCAATTGAGCGAGCTAGCTGACTGACTGACTGACTGACTAGCAAGCTAGCTACCTAGCTAGCTGGACGGCCGACCACCACCGCCAACGAACGAACGAACGAACGAACGAAAGACGGTATCCCATGAAGTGATTCTGAAAGTTTCACACGGTAACTATTCGGTGAATCAACAAGCAATTCATCACACTCACCGAGTCGGAGCTCGCCGAAGTTTCCGCATCCGATTTTCTTCCCAACTTTGAAGTTTGGTCCCACCATGAGCACGCCTTGAGGACCGTTCGAACCTCCTGTTGGTGTACGAGACTGAATCACGACGCTCTGTTTGCTGCGGGCCGTAGAGCCTGCAGTGGCCCGCTTGCTCTCGTCTTTGTCGTCTTTCTGCATTTCGCAGCCGTGCAGCTGTTGCTGGCACTGAACCGCTGCAGTTTCTTCTTGTTGTCTCACTGATTAGAAGTGATATAGCCTCTGGCCTGCTGCAGCTGTCGTCCGTCCTGGTAGTGGTCGTCGTCGTTGTTGTTGCCGACGTCGTCGTTGCAGTAGTCGACGTTTCACCGTGTAACAATCACTTGCCGGAACGACTTCTCCACTTGGGTAGCTGGTCAATAGTGGTGGCAACTGTAGCCGTCGTTGTCGCCGCTGTTGTTGTCGTCGCCGCCGTCGTCCTCGTCGTCGCGGCTGCCGTCGTCGTCTTCGTCGTCAACAACCAGCAGCAGGAGGCAGGCCTACGATCTCCAATCCATCCGACGACGCGACTGTGGGAGGTTGTTGTCCACAACTCACTCATACTTCGGCAGGACGCACGCCGACAGCCATTTTCAATCAGTTTTTTTCTTCCTCAGTCGTCGTCTTAGGCCAGCAGGAGCAGCCCCAGCTATAGCAGCCAGCCAGCGACCGAACGAGCCGAGCGAAGATAGACACACAGACTCGCTCGCTCGCAGACCGACCAGACACACACTCTCACACACACACACACACGCAATGGGACAGACAACCAGCGCGCAGCACTCGGCAGTCTTTAGGCTTGGGATTATCTCGGACACAGAACGGCGCTCTGTTCAAACGCGAAGACACAGTTACTTATCTGTAAACTGTCGTCTTCTCAACTTCGAATGAGATCGGGGCGGGGGAAACTCGATGCCGTGCATTCCACAACCAACATTCTTGGGCAGGTCTTTCGCTTCCAAGTCATCGAATGCAGGAAAAGATATCTGAGGAATAACGTACCCTGGATCTCATTGTTCGAGTGGTGATTCAGCGCCGAACTCAGAAGAGCAAGACTTCGGTCTTCGTGTGGAGGGCCGAAGTCCTGAAACGTCGGATGTTGGGGTTGGGCGGCTCTTTTGGAGGTGCGGAGTAAGATCACAATCAGTGGTGAGCATTTCCGAATCAACCAAGTGATCGATTCCTTCAGACCTATTCAGTCTTCTTTAATTCGTTCGAACTTAGATTCCAAAAGCCGAATATTCTTCCCAAGATCTTCCTCTGTATCGTCCGACGCTTCGAGCCGCCACGACCTTCCCCCTCTTCGGCGACTGGAGAGACAGGTTCGAACTCGCCAGGGCGAGTCTTCTGTTCGCTCTTGCTGTGGACGGGACACGCGAGCCGTTTTTCAGAAGATCAGGATTTTTTGATTTCTTCAAATGGTTCATTGGATTTCTTCGCAAGCGCTGTGACATATGAGGAGAGCTCAGGCGAAATTGTTCCTTATTTTATACTGACGTCCCCTCGTCGTTGAGTTTTTCCGGAGAAGTCGGAGAGCTCAACATCGGGATAAATTCATGCACTTCCGTCTATCTGGAAGTACGCGGAATCTTCATCGATCCGTCCTGGAATACGGTCAAAGAGAGAAGAAGGAGTCCAATCAAAGAAATGTTCAGCAGAATCTTCGGAGATTTTTCTGAAACGACATCATCAGCGAGAATCGAGAACTCAAACAGCTGTTTATTGTTTTTTTTTTGGTTATCGAAATTCAAAATGTTCACAAAGGAACTCCTTCGAATCGGGGATTTGATATCCAAGAGGGGAACATCGAGTGCTAGAAACTTGATCCTGATCAAATGTAGTCGATTGATTCACATTTGAGGATTTCTGAGACTTGTCGAGGAATCCTTTGGAGTGGAATTAGTTCGCTACTCTTGAGTGAATTTTCCGCTAAGATGAGCCTCAAGAAGTTTCTATCCTCTTGACCACCTGATGAGTGATCCTGGAGCGGAAACTTCGGTAAGGACTACAGATTTATCGTTCTGCGGTTCCCGCAATTCCCGTGCGGACTCTACTAGCTCATCACTTGCGCCTACGATTATAAATTTGTCGCGGCATTTTCGTGACAATTTCACGACGTTGTCGCGGCGCCTTGAAGAACCGCTGATTCTGAGAAAAAAAAAGAGAGTTTTAGCAGATTTTTCCTTGCCATGACGGAACTCTAGACGAAAAACAAGAGGTCTGTTTGCATGCATTCTACATAATTTTGCTTTCACTGGATCAAAAACACGACACGCTTCCTCCGATCTAGGTTTTTCTCAGTATCTGATTGGTAGACTACCGCAACGCCTCACAGGATGATTGATGATGGATGATAAAAATATGATTCTGTCGTGAATACTCAAAATGTCAAAATTTCCTCTCAAGATGTCCTCGACCCCCGCTGCATCCTCAATCCTTGCAAGGGGAACGATGTCGTCACGAATAGGAGCTTGAGTGTGGTCAAGAAGATATCTGATGAAGGAGTCCAGCGGACGCTCTGGATGACTTCGATATCGACTCCTTCGAATCAAATAATCAAGAATGCGGAAACATCGTTTCATGTGTGCTCACATGACAATTGATTCAGTTCAGTTGATTTCCTCAACGAAGAAGTCGAGTTGCAAAACGAAGAAACCTCCATGAACATGTTTTTTTTCCGAAATTACCTATCTCGAAGCAGGAGGGGACAATTTGCACCTCGTTCATGAGACTCTTGGGTGTCTTGAACCTGACTCGGGGTCGTGCGACGCTGCGCTGTAGCACTCAGATCAACTCCCGTCTTACATAGGTTTACTAAGGAGAAGGTTTCATCCGACGGAAAACTAGGGCTCCGATATTGCGATGTGGAGTTGTCGGGAGGGGACTGGAAGAAAAAAAAGCTCCTCCATCGAGTTCTTCTCTTCGAGCTTCTCCAAGACCTAGTGACAAGAGCAGGAAGCAAGATATTGCTCGAGACTCCCCGTAAGATAGTTTGTGGGATATAGAACTGTTTCCAATCTTTCTTTTCGTGCGCGTGGAAATATCTGAAGGACTTTGCGAGGACGAACAACCGCGACCTCGAGCGCATACAGGGAAGTGCGAAAGCTCTTCTGATGACACAGACGGCGATCGCCCGCGCAATGGAGACATAAGATTCTTCCGGCGACGATTCCCATGTCTAAATTCGATCCCTTCCGGAGTCGAGTACCGTATTAAGCTTGTTCAGGAATGTCCCCAAACTGCTATTTAAACGAGTTGACAGCTGATATCAATAATTTCATGCAAACACTGTATTCGGACGTATAGTCGGAATGGTTCCTTTCGGAATCATGAAGCTTTTCAAGAATAATAGAGTCGCATCTGAAGGATCATAGGTTTCGTTCGAGGAATATCAGGGCATGTTTGGAATACATGCGACAATTCCACCCTGGATCCGATCACCGCTTTTCGTGAGAAGACGATCGAGACAAAGAACAAGGAAAAAGATGCTGTGGTGGCTAGATTTCTGGTTCCGTGAGTGTCACCTCTCGCATTCCTTTGTGCTCGTGAGAAAGATTTCCAAGCCGACTCGATGCCACCGCAAAACGGGACGGCCCTCGTTCGAACCTTGCGGGTGGCTTCTGGACCTTTGGGCGACAGATTCGGCGGAGTCTCGAAAAAGCATCCAAGAAATAGGTTTGTTAGGAGGCATTGTAACCCACGAGGACGCGATCGGAGAGCTGATGAAAGACGAATCTGAGGAACTACACAAGCTCCAGAACGAGAGGGCAACCGAAAGCCGAAATTCATTGCATGGGGTGCGAAACCGTGAAGGATTCGCTCGAATCCCCAGATCGGATCTAGAATCTTTCATAACAAGGGGAGACAACGCGGAAAATCGTGGAGGAATGGCATCCAGATCTCCCATACCGAACTCTACTTGTCGTCGACACCGACAGCATCCAAAAGAGAAAATCCGGAATAAAATGGAGTAGTTTTTCTTCTAGTCATTCGAGTACGTTATAGAAAGCTGTCCATGGCGGAAGCCCCGGCATTTCGATTAACTATTCTTCTCCAGAAACAGATCAGGTTCGTCTCTCGGGGGTGACGGAGACCTTGTTAAAGATGGCGCCAAAACGCTCGGACGGACGAGTTCTTGTCAGATCATAATACCTTTACTGGAGATCGACTTTCATGGGAGATTGGAAGTTGATGGAAATCGTAGAACGTCGGAATCATTCACTCGGTGGACTCTTGGCATGCCTTCATCACCTCAGTCGGTCAGAGAAACTCCCCTTGCTCCGTTCCCCCTTTGTTCCTGTGGGTGCGATGCTTTAGTGGTACGTAACCCCGTTCTCCGGTTCGATGCACTCTGCAGGCTCATTTCAAGTTCCCCGCGAAGACACCCAATGAAGCGACCGCGCTGCTATTTACCCAGACAGGAACTTGACAAAACGGGAGTCGTGATGACTGTGATCCCTGTTGCGCCGGCTAGATCATGAAACACGAAGCTGAATGAACGATCCCGATCCGCGAGATCTTTTAAGATGGCTCATCATCCCATAATTTGTATTTGAACTTCGAAGAGAGGAATCTTTCGAGATGAATTCTTCCGATTTTCGTTAATATTCGTTTGAGCGTCGTTGATAATTGGAGAACTGCTCTCATCTATACGATCACCGTGACTTTAGGAGCGAACTTCCATCGCCTATTTGAGCTTTGATCTCCTCAGCTGATTGTTTGAGCAGTCGGT
The DNA here is from genome assembly GCA_021527715.1 of Neoseiulus cucumeris. Taxonomy (NCBI): domain Eukaryota; kingdom Metazoa; phylum Arthropoda; class Arachnida; order Mesostigmata; family Phytoseiidae; genus Neoseiulus; species Neoseiulus cucumeris. The sequence continues at coordinate 850,726 of JAJSRV010000026.1, read as the reverse complement.
TTGCTCGAGAATGAGGAACGCCCTTTGGTCTCTAAAGTGGCTATCTATGATTGAACTTCGGGGTCGATGCCGATTTCGGAGCGCGAACTCCTCAAACCGAACAGCAGCCAAAGCTCCGCCTATCCCACACACTCGCCACTCAAAACGGTACAAAACTGAGAGCTCGTGTGTGGTGTTAGCTCGGTTGATATCTACCGCTCACTTCTTCTGCTGCAGTTAGTGCAAGAGTAGGTCTTGTCTCGGTGTGGTGGAAGTGCAGCTGCTACTGTCTGACTAAGAGCGAGCGAGAACAGTTCCGGCTCTCCGTTCTTATCAATCTTGTCGTTTGTGACTTGCGAATTTCTTCGGCGTCGTGTCAACCAGCGTGTCCGTTAGTTGTTCGAACAGCCGCGTCTTGAAATCGAACTACATTTGCGCATCCCACTCGTTGCTTAATCATGGCGGATCTCGAGAGTTTTTTCGCCAAGAAGGACCGCAAGAAGAAGAACAAAAAGGTCGAAATCGTCCCTGACGAGCTCCTCAAGAAAATCGAGTTGGTGAGTACAACAACCTCAGTCCCTAGGACAGGAAATTGGCATCGTCGAACGTACCCTTTTAGACATGCGGGTCGACCGTCTGGTGTGCTGGCTCTTTGGCTGGCGCCTTGGCTGATCATACTCATGATGTTCGAATCCGATCGAAATAATCACTTTCGATGCTGGAATTTGGTGTTTCTTTCGAGGACGAAGTCCGTGTGCCCATTTTGGCTCCGAAGCTCAGGGTCCCAGGACGACCCGAGTTCCATCGCACTTCAATGTAGTCCGCTGCTGTGCAGTGGTCGAACCGCATGGCACCAATTCGTGGAACCGGCCATGAGCTGAACACATGCTGACGGACGGGCAGACCGTATTGCTAGTATTTGTGCGGTTCGAGTGAAACCGTTCTGCGGATGATTGCTGAGTTCGAGTTTGGGGAATGTTTTAATGGATCTCGGCAAAACTGAGAGCGTCGATGCCATATTGGTGGGCGAACGGCTCTGTTCGTAAACTGAATGACTGGTCAGCCACCACCGCCCGGCTGAAGATTCAACACGCAAACCATATGGCAGAAAGGTTACCTCTTTGTCGAATGTTGTTTCTCATTCGTATTTTGTCATCTCGTTTGTTGTGTTGTTGTTTGCAATTCTAATTTGCAAAGGTGATCACGAAACCTCAAGGTCCGGCGGTTTGTTATGCTGGCATTTAATGATCAAGATGTATAATTCTGATTGGGTACTAGATTCGCGGGGTTCAAGCATTCCGACGATCCAGGAACTCTATCAGCTAGTTCTCATTTGGACTCATCGACAGTCCAGAGAAGTTGGAGGGGTTCGTCTTCAGAACTTCGGGGGCTCCCTCATTTGCTCGAAAGGTATTTGCGTTGAGCTCGACCCGATGATTGGGTCCTGAAAGTCAATAACCCCGTTCGTAGATCATCCTCAAGGGTTCGCCAGATAGTGCAGTCCGATTCCTACCTAAGTAGAATGTTCATTTCCATCTATTCCTTATACTATTCATTATTATGATCCTCGTTTTCTCTTTGTCAGTGACCGATAGTTCTTTGTTTCATATCGATTGTGTTATTGAACGTCATTTTGAATTCTAGAATAATATGATGATGAACATGCATGAAAGCCTGCAACTAACTTCATTAATATTTTCCAACAGGCCCAGAAGGAAGAGTCTGTCGAAGTGGTGTGTATTGTGTGGCCTTCCGCAACGAGATCGTACTGCTCTGCTTGATATGGCTTTTCTCTGAATCTTTCTTTACGCATTCGAATTCCCTCAAATTCTGTGTCTCCCTCCCGTCCCAATGTGGTCAAAGTCTCGATACAGGAAAATGAACTCTTGAAATCAGATCCACAAATCCCTCCCTAACTGTGTCTCAGTGCTGAAATATAGGATCATCATTGCATGAGCATAGGAAAAGTTTTGCCACGTCTTATCCAGGTTCTGAAGATTCATCCTCCCGAACAAGATCTTATCTGACCGCACCAGCTTGCGTTCAGTGATTCTCCTGAACCTAGACTAAACTTGAAAATGCATGCCTAGGTACCCCCGTCGATCCTTCAGTTGTGCTTAAGGTTTTCTGCAGCGCCGAAAATTCTCGTCTCTCTCTCTCGAGTAAAGAAATTAAAGATCCCTGTCAATATCTTGCAGGACACACAAGGTCTAGTCGACAACGGCTACGACAGCAATGGCGATCAGCCCCAGAAGGTCTCGACGACCGTCCCAAACACACTCAAAGTAAGTTGAGTCCTCTTCGAGACATCTACTTCGTGCTCTATCTTATCAGATATTGGTATTTCCTAAATACTCAACAGCTTGTTCCGTTTGGACTTCGGACTGACCTTCTGACTTCCTGTTTCAGACACAAGACGATGAGGAATGGGACGAGTTTGAGGGCGAGAAAGAGGTCGACATCAGCAATTTGAAAATTCAGAACCTTGGTGAAATGTAAGCATCCACAGCGACTTCGTACTGTAGACATTCCAAGATCGCCGGCACCCGGAGAGAGACTCATGAGTTCTCCTCATCTCCATGTTGCGTATTCATCATGTTCCCATTCTTCGTTTCTAGGGAGAAAGAGCGCCAAGATGTGGAGGATCAGGAGGAGCTACAGAAAGCCGTCGAAGAATCAAAATCCACGATGAAGTGGAACATAACCCGAAAGGAAGAATCTTCCGACGACGACGAGGAAACTGAGGAGAAGCCGAGCGAGGAAAACGCTGCCGCCACCGAGCAGGACAACAAAACCGCTGCTGCTGCTGCCAACAACAACAACAACAAGGAAGAAGCAAAACCGTCTGAAGCTTCTCCCGCGGCTCAGCCTAGCAGTGAGTGTCGTCATCTTTATGAGATTCTTTTTCCACAATTCAGGCATTGCATGCTTCTTGAGTCCATGATTCCGGTGCGTCTGGATTAACTATTTTTCGGACTTCCACAGAACGATATATCCCGCCGGCTCTCAGAAACCAAGCTCTCGGTCAGAGCCAGGACATACGAAGCAATATGTCGGCCGCAGCTGGTCCGATGTTGGAGAAAGCCAGCTTAAAGAGGACAGCGCTGAAGAACCAGAAAATCGACGTCAACTCGACCGATCAATTCCCGAGCCTAGGAATGGCAGTTCAGAACACTGGCGGCAGAACACTTGGGCCAGATTCGTCGTTCACCTCCGTTCGCAAAGGCGCCAGGAACGTGCAGGAGAGCACACCCGATCAAAAGGGTCTTTCGACATCAAACAAGTTTTCCGTGCTTAAAAGTAACAGGACTTAAATTCATCTTCTGGAAGCGAGGAACGCGGGGCCTGTCCGCCACCGCGATAATAGCTCTGGGTTTAAATGATATTCGTGGTGCGCAACTTCGGAGTATCGAAGAGCAAATTTCTTGGAATAGCAAGGAGAAAACGATAATATGGGGAGATTTGTAAAAGAGGGGAGAACAAATTTGGCGTTTGGAGAGAAAAAATTGTCTGATAGCGAGGCACACACCAAAGCAGTGCCACGGAGGAGAAAGAGAGTGGGAAAAAGAGCAACAGGAACCGTACCTTGGTGGGAAAGATCACGGAGGATACGAATCGATCGGATATCCAAATAATACTTCTGGTATAAACACGATGATGAAAACGTTGACGATGATTAGATAAAAGCATAAAATGTTGATATGATACAAGGGTCTATTTTGTTGTATTGCTCTCTGATTGTCACCTTGCCACCTCAACGGTATGAATGTTAACCTGTGTGCTTCGTGGTTGTCACCGTCTGGCGTCGCCGAACCGAAGAAAAATCCTCTCGGATTTTCGGAGCTCGGGAACGGTCTCTGTTCCACCGGCGGACAGAGATAGTGGAAACAAATGGAGAAAACCCGAGCAGATCCGGGAAACGTGGTCACGACTCGAGTGAATCGCGAGGTGTGTTACATTTTGTAATTTAGCGAATCAAATCAACTAATAAACAGAACACTTGACGTGTGGAAGCCATTCGTTATCTTCCTCCGCACTCTATACATTCAAGGTCGTACCAGTCTCTATGTCACAGTATCGGCTAGGATGGTGCTTCTGTATTATACTAAAGCTAAGCTCAAATAATAAAGTTAATATAGACATTGTTCATAAGAACTGAAAGTTCTCTTTACACGGATACGATTGAGTCCCCTTTCATCCCCCACTTGTCCTCGGAAGGTGGAAGATCTCGTCATCCGGTTTCCCCGTCAAGTAAGGTTCGTTTTCTCCCGACCCGTTAGAATACCGTAGGACGGTATTGGAAAGCCTCGGAAGAGTAAAATACGGAATTATGGCTCAAGAAACACAAGAATTCGTGGGTGCCTGCGCGACTCACAGAAGCCGAAGGATTGTCCTCTGACTCTTTGGAATTCCAGGCTGTTGAAAAAGTCGTGAGTCTGAGAGATGGATTTCGATTTATGATCAAGAAACAACTGTAAGGCTAGATACCGGAGGCCGTTGGGATAGCAGCCTCGTCATCAAAATCGACGGTGTGTTCCTTCGTGAGACTCATCAGAACTTTTCGAACCGCCTGGTACATACGTCATTGATCTTATTATTCCTCATCTCTGCTTATTTCAGCCGATCTGGATTCCCTCCCTAGTTCTAGAATACTCGATACAGCCCCTCGGTGCCCAGATCGCTTCAGGATCGTCTTCGCCGTTTTGATCGCTTCTTGCGAAAATATCCCGAATAGCCTCCATTCTCCGTTTCTCTATCTAAATGAAATGAAAGACAGACTTCGAAGTTTCGTGTCGTGAGTTTGTAATTCCGAGTCGAGCCATCGATGTGAGGGCTTGAAACCCGGAGATCACCCGATTCAGGCAAGGACGCGTCTGCGAGCAGATTGCAAACGCGAAAAGCGTGTTACCGTTTTTCGTCCTTCCCGTTCAGTATCTCAACGATGAGTGTACGGCGATTCGTCAAGGAGGGAGATTTTACAGCAAGGAAGACGAACTAAGAAACGACGAGTCACGCTTTGTCGGAGTTCTCATCAAACGCCCTAACAAATAGGTTGACACCGGACCTCAAAAAGACTGAGTAAATTTGGCTGCACGATTGTTGTCATGCGACGTCGAATCGTTTCCATTTCCCCGCTGAATTGAACCGCACATGGGAAGCTCATCATCCAGTTAAACTTTTGGAATGCCTCGATGTGAATATTTGCACGTTTTGAGTGCGCAACAATCGAATCGCTGTCTAATGTCGTTGGGACGAGTGATTTCTGATTGGATTTCGGATCGGGCAGCCTACCGACTAAATTCTGCCATTCATCCACTGATGACGGAGAAAGCCAAGAGAGTATGCAAAGGGCTACCTTGAAGGTACAAAACACTTGGAGCTCGTAGAGAAAAGAGGATAACTATTTTTCCAGCAAATATAAATCACCAAGACCGCTCGATGTAGCGCGGACTTCCCTAGATCCGGAGAGCTTCGAGGCTCCAGCGAAGCGAACACAAATCTCAAGCATAATATATGCTCAAGTGCGCTGTCTGAGTGTTGCAAAAGAGGTTCCTGTCGTTTGCGATCGAGCACTGATTGGATCACAGCAACAACAAATGTTCTCTGCTGTTCCCGAATCCATACTGGTTGGCTAATAATGCTTCAGAGTAAAAGAAGCATGTTGCCGCGTCTGGCTGTGTCTAACTGTGTGAGAAAGCTCTCGGTGGTTGGCGGAAGGTGTCGCCGCTAGGTTGAAGTGGCGGCCTCAGTACTTCAAGCACTCTCAAGAGGCTAATGCTTCAGGTTTCAGCTAGTATTGAGCTAATATTGTGCTTGGTTAGCATTACACACATGGCTGCGGTGCCTCTCTCTGTCGCTTCTGGCTTGTCTCGTATGTTTCACGAGAAAGCATTTCGGAACGCGTCGTTGAAGGGCGGCCTCGTGATCTTCGGATATTCGCTCCCTTCTCACGAGCTTTGTCGAGCGAAACTTTGTCAAAACTGCACGACTGAAATTCGAAATGAGCGCCGGCTTCACGTAGTTCGGGATACGAAGTTCCCGGTTTCCAGCCGGGAATGGACGACTTTCCAGCAGTTGTGAGTTAAACCTTGGGAGTTCAGGCATTAATCACGATTCAGTATTCATCTATCCATTTGGAGGATGATTTGACAGATAATGTCTGAATTCCGGAAGTCAGTTGCATGGGCAACATGATCCGTCGAGATATCGTTCATCGAGATCAGTGGATGGTGAATAATGGCTGATGTTGAGTTCGGTTAGGAAGAATCGACAAACGCTTGATGGTGTTTCTCGAATGCGAAGGGATACCTCTCCTGACTCTGCATCGCATGCCGAGTTTGGTGGTGATTCAATATCAAAAGAATGAATCACAGTTTTCAACCGATGGTGCTACGGGAGTCCTCTGCAGCTCCATATCGGTATCATTCAAACTCGAAATGGTGATGTTCTCCTTTCAAATTCAAACTTCTCTCGAACTATGAACTCCTGCAAACTCTGTGGGGTACCAGCTTGGGTGTGAGATTTGATTGGATTGAATTAGGTGTTCCACCCAAGGGCTCTCCATCTATGAACTGCTGTTAGAGTAGCACAGAGAACACTGGAACCGATCGACGCGGAGATCAATCGCACGAGGGAATCTCTCACGGGATTTTTGCAGAGGATGTGGAAAGCTGTGGCGATAGAAGGTGTATCGCGATGCCTCTAACATCTCATGCACTCAAGTCACTTCTCTCAAGTCTCTCAGCTTGAGGGCTTGTTTCGGTCGCGAAGATTTTGTGCCGTGGGCCATTGTTCTCGCCGCTCTTGGTGTTCTCCCATTCCCCTTCTTGACGTCCCTTCACTCGTGTCCCCAGATAACCAAGAGAAGGAAAATGAGGGAGAATAAGAGATGTCAGCAAATTCGATGCTGGCTGATTCCCAGCCTTTCGGTAATTGCGCTCTCTCAGAGATTCTCAGAGGTACAAGCCGTGGATCACTTTCTATTCCTGCAGCGCGCCATCGAAACTTCAAGTTGGGTCTAACCAGAGAGGGCGGTCAGCCAGAAGAATCTCTCCACGCCGTTCCGGGCTACATACACGTTTCGCCATGGCGGTGAGACACATCTAAGAAAACGTATCAACCTCAAATCGCTCTTTGCGAATGTTGATTTTGAAATTATCCGCTTACTCGCTGCCTGTGGTCGAAACTCCTGTCATAAAAGTGCGACTTCAAGAGATTTGTTGTTGCTCTCGGCGAGATCCCGACGATGAGGAGGGCAACTGGTATAGAAGAGTGCACATTCCAGAACCGTTTGGTGATAATTCCGGGGCATATGCATTGTATGAATATCAGTGAGAGATAGTCTGCGTCGAATCATCATAGCCCGTTAATCGAGCGAAGTCATTCGCTCAAACCAGGAAACCCGAAGCTGTTTACGCAGCTTGTCGCTATGAACTTTCCTCCAATTTGTGCGAAACAGCGAACGTCTTGCTCGTTTCCATGCCAGTGGTGCGCTTCCGTCGACCTGCGGGTTGTCGACTCAAGTCCGGACAAGAAGGTTCCCTTTGTTCCATTACCAAGCCACAAGCGCTGACAACAAGTCTGCAAGTACAGAAGAAGACAAGCGTGTAGTAGAAGAGGAATAAAGCAACTCGGGTTCGCAGTTGTCTGCCGGAAGAGAGAGCTGGTGGGTGGGTTGGAGGGTAGATTGGTCGCTCGGTGGGCTGCTTGCTTGCTTGCTTGTTCGTTCGGTTCTTTGCTTGCTTGCTTGCTTCCTTCCTTTCGTGTCTCCGGTTTCTTCCCTAGTGCCTGTTCCCCCTGTTCATTCGTTCGCTGACTTTTCCGGTTTCTCCCGGTCGCCGCTGTGTTCAGTTTCTGTTCTCGTTGCGCTTGTTCGTCGTTGTCGTCGTCATTGCTGTTCGAAGCAGCTCCGAGGGCAGCAAACTTTTTATTGAGTTTCCCCTCGCGGCATTGGCTGGAGCTAGGGAACCGGGCCCGCCCGGACGACCGCCTCCGACTCCGTGAGAGCCAATGCGTGGTGCAGGTGGCGCGGAGCCCCGCCTTCCTCTCTTCATCTGCGACCCGAACCCATGTAAGGCCGAGTGGCGGGCGGGCAGACAGGAGGCCGAGTTTCGGCTGTGTGTTCGTGTCGGTCGTCTACGGACGACGATTGACCGCGAGAGAGGCGCACAAAGTGAGTGAGAGCAACAGCGTGAGAGAGAGAGAGTGTGTGTCTGTGTGTATATTTTTACATTGTTGTGAAACTTGGGCAAATATTGAACTCTCTCGTCGACTATCTATCAAACATAAACTCGCTACAATTACCGCCGGGACGCCATTCGGGCTTCGGAGCTTGACGAGGTAACTTCGTGTGCTACAGCCAGTGCAGGTGTTGAACTTGACGCATCCCGAAGTCGATGTGAGAGTAGATCTGAAGTTCGCCCAGAAGAAACTCTCAACAGTTAGACTCACTGCATCCAGGTTACTGTGTAAGACAGAATCCGTGAAGAATTCGACGATATCTTCGGTCAGAAGGAGTGAAAAACTGTGACAGCGTCCTCGCTAGGAACTTCCTCAGGAATCACTTCATCGAACTCCTTTCGTGACTCCAATCGTATCTCAGAAGAAGACAAAAGTCATCAAATGTATCGTGCTGGACATCATCGGTCACACGATTTCGGAGCCAGTCTCCGAACCACGAAGTGATTTGTGTCCTTTCGTTCACGAGTGGAACTCTAGCGACTCCAAGTTTTCGTGTTTTCGGCTCCGAGGAGTTGGATTTGACCTCGAACACTGATCAAGAGTCCGCTAATCAGTGAAATCCGAGCAGAAATCTCGTTTAGTGTTCCGGAACAGTCGGGAGTCAGATTAGAGATGTCGTCGGATTCACCCCAACCAACTGATCTGTCGATTCCGTCCATGGCGGACTGTCAATTTCGACTCATGATGCTCCTCCAACAACAACAGACGCTTCTGCCGATGCCGTTTGCTTCCACGTTCGATGTTCCAAATCCCCTGCTGGGTCATACGTTCCCGAATCTGAATCGCTTCCTTTTGCACGAGGATCCCAAGCCACAGCACTCCTACATCGGGCTGATCGCAATGGCGATCCTTAGCTCTCCTGAGCAGAAGATGGTGCTCTCCGATATCTACCAATACATCCTCGACAACTACCCATACTTCCGGAATCGTGGACCGGGCTGGAGGAACTCGATTCGACACAACCTTTCGCTGAACGACTGTTTCATCAAAGCGGGCCGGAGCGCCAACGGGAAGGGCCACTACTGGAGCGTTCACCCCGCAAACCTCGAAGACTTCAGTCGTGGCGACTTCCGAAGACGTCGTGCTCAAAGAAAAGTGAGAAAACACATGGGGCTCTCGGTCCCTGACGATGACGACAGTCCGTGCGCGAGTCCGTGTTCCCAACCGATGCCTCCACCCGCGTTCACGCTGTGTCAACCGTTCCCTGCGCCACCGCTGCCCAGACGTACGTTTGACATGGAAAGCCTTCTGGCGCCAGAGCCGAAATTTCGTCCACCGGTCTGGTCCCCGCTGCTCGTCCCGCCGAAAATCCTCGAGTCCGAACCTCAGAAAAGCGAGAATAGATTGAATTGACTTCGAAAACGTCACTTGTAGTTGATGTTTCCTCTGGGCAGGGGGTGTGTGTCTCCAAAGCTGGCCCTGAACTACCTCTTAGAGGCGTTCCTTCGCTTTGTTCATCCTGTAAAATAAGCCGCTGTATCTAGAAGCGTTTCCTCCTCGATACGGAGACGAATAAATTGTTAGATCGAATCTCTTGTAAATAACGTCGGTCAAGTGAAGACGCGCAGAGTATGCTGGAAGCGCAGAGAATCGAACATTCTCGGAAAATCATTTTCCGAAGGTGTACCATACGAGGAAACGGCAGACAAATCGAAGATCTCTGAAACCCTGTGCTGTCACAGAGAGAAGAGATGCAGGAGAACGTCTGGTGTCGAACAATCTCCAAGGAAACTGTTGCGATTTCTTCAATTTGGCGCCGAAAACTGAAGGTCCCGCTCATCTCGAAATCTGAAGCGTCCTGATGGTTTTGCAAACAATCTAGTGTCGCATGTTTCCGGGATCGTGAGTTCCGGCGAATAAAGTAGAAGTTTAGTCCTTCAAGGAAAACACAGGGTAATAAAGCGATGTTAGTTTTGGTGAGTGTTCATCGCACCAAACATAATCGAAAATAAATCTGTTACGATCGTGGCTGACGAACAAAAACTCACTTTTTGCTCTTAGTTCTATTGCTTAGATGGTTGAGACCTAACAAGGCTTTCGAAATTGCGCTGTCGGCGAGTGGAAATCAGTCAGCTCTGTCTGGGTGTTTCTCGAATCGGCGGCTAGTTCCACAGAAATTGCGAATCTTGGATGTTGGCTCTGGGCGGTATGCTCTTGTTTTAATGTTCGTTTCATGATCCTAAATCTTGTAAGAGCGCCAGAGTATCGTCAATGAAAAGAACAGTTCTCACTTGCCCCGCAACTACTGGTCCCAAGAGCGTTCGATATACCTATAGCTCACAAATTGGCTCAAGGTGGAGTGAACGGTGTAGGATTTCAGAGAGCTCCACAACTATCTTCCCGGATCCCGTATCCTCTTGCCGAACAACAATATCGAGGCCAAAAACGTTTGTTGGCAAAGGTTTCAACTCCTCCGTATCCTTTGAACGTACAATCTGAGCATCTTGCTTGGGACGAATTCAATACAGCTCACAATCAGTCGCGTTGTTCCGATGTGTATTCGAAGAAGATCGAGAAATAACCGGGATATAGCATCGATAGTTATGGAGTTGACTTCAATATCGATTCCCACTAGAGGATCACGAGATCTTGGTACTATGGTTTGGGATCCCGAGGAAGTCGACAACCGCAGTCTAGCTCCGACTGCATTTGGCAACAATTCTATAACCCGAACCCCTGTGCTGAACTTCCACATCGTTTCAAAGTTAAATTAACAAGTTTTCACGAATAAGCGAAACTCGATCACGTATTTCAATCGTCGACCTATCGCATCGGTAATCAATGGATCTCATCTATTGGATGCCAGATTGGGATTCTTGTGAAGATACTTATGTCTCGATCACCGAGAATCGTTCCAAAAAAAAAGCTAAAACTTCGCTCGAGAGTTTGTATATTTTTGTTTTCATGCCTGTTCCGAGCGTGTGCACCGTTAGAAGGCAAATGGTTTGTTTGATAGCAAAATTGGATTTGCCAAAAGTAGCATAATTCGTAGTCGGTGGTCATCAACACCGCTTAGAAGTGCATGATGTATAGATCACGAATTGGCTTAGAGCGCGCGGTGTAGGATTTCAAAGAGCCATAGAACTCCCCTCGGGCTTCCCGTCCCTCGTTCCCGAAACAGAGGCATCAAACGACGCTGCCAAAAGTGTTCAAAACACTCGTCGAAAGCGTCATGTCAAGGTTTCCCCTTCGATCTTCAAACAATAGAAATTGACCCATGACCCCCACCCTAGTGAATCGAAGATTTTTTTGTCGAAAAATCAAACTTCGAAAAACACTGGAAAGGCCGCTTCACGAAAATCGAATGTTGGGACCGAACGAAGTCATTTTCGTAACTTCTCAAACACTTCCCCCCCACCCACCCAAGGTCTAAAACTCTAGGAGAATTTCTGTGTACAGTTCACACAAAGTTGGGGTATCTGATGCCACGGAAGAACTCTCCTTTCGTTCCTCCGTTTTCTTCGGAGGCTCGTATATTCCGATCCGTAGATAAATTCAACAGTCGAACTAGGGCGAGGGATCACATTTTAGTTCTCCCCAAACACGAATCGGGAACCTGGAATCAAGGAGTTCATGCCGGAAGTTTTGAGGAAGGAAAAATGAGCAAAACTTCACCGAAACCCGGACTTCCGCCGCGTCATAGACTCGGACAGTCCGTGCTCCGTGCTCATTGACGTCTGCTCGGGTCCCAGGTCGTTCGCATAAAAAGCACAAAGGGAAAAAACGGAGCAATTTCGAAAGTGAATCTTCAAATTGAACATCTCTGGAGAATCGGACAGCAGATTGAATACGAAATGAAGCTGGCACCGTTCAAGCGGTCGCCGTCTCGCTAGGGACCTAGACAGATTTGGGCCCGGGGCAGACTTTTCCTCTCGCTGCTCCCTTTCACGCAAAATACATGAATTCGGTTTCCCTGAATCTATTTCTATCGATTGTCATCGCGGTTTTCTTCTGTCTGTTCTTGAATTCGACACGAAAGACTGTCAAATGCAAATCCGCAGAGGAGAAGCGTCAAAGGCATGAATACAGGAGAATATGGCGAATCAGAACGAAGATGACTTGGGCTAGTGATGAATGATTTCAGTGATTCTGCCGAGGAGAACGGGCAGAAGCGCCTCATTTCGCGTCGGGAACTTTTCATTCTGAATCCCTAGGATTTCACTCAAAGTTTCTTGGCGTCGAAGTTCTCCGTGCGGTCTTTCGAAAAGCCCGTTCGCCTTCTTCCGTGAACTTTGCGCGCCAGACGGGTGAAAGTGTGAGCTTACGTGAGAATGTACGCTCCAAAGTGTACGTTCGAGTATGCAAGCGAGCGGAGAGGAAGAGATGTTCTGTACAAGCCGGCAGAGAGGCGGGCGGGCAGGCAAACTCGTGAAGCAGTCAGTCTGTCGAGTTGATCTTCAATTTGCATTGCTAACAGCTCATTGCGCTTTGCCGCTTGCATAGAACAGACAAGGGGCTGAACTGAGTGGCTTCACGGCACGGGTGGAAAAAGAGGGGGATGATGGAGGCAGCGGCGGCACGGGCCATGAAGGGAGGGTGGGGGAGGGGAAAGGCGCCCATAGCACTCTCACAGTTGGGTTCAAGCGCTGATATTTGACACTAGTTTGAGTGAATGCGTGAACAAGCGAACCCAACAGCCAGCCACCATCTTACTTCCACCTTGTTCCCGGCGCACCACTGTTCCCCCTCTTCCCGAAGCCATCCTCGCTTCCCCATCCTACACCCGCCGCTCTTCTCGTTGGCTGCGGGAGCAGCATCAGAAGGCCAATTTACCGTCAGCAAGGTGTCGTCACTTTGTCACAGGTGTCGTCGGGAAAAAAAGTGCCTCAGACCAAAGTGACATCGCTTTGAGCGAAACTCTTTGCATATAACCTCTTGAAACGTCGCTCGATTCATCCCTCTCATCTGATTAGAAGTTCTCTGAGTTCGGCACCGCGTCTACTAATCGAACAAACGTTCCGCAATCGGACGGATACTCCCCGGAGCAGAGTTCAGATTCATTTATCAACTCTCAAAACCATTTCCAAGTGATTTCCAGCGGTGGTTCTGAACCGAAGTGCGGACCGGACAGGGAGACGCGTTCTCCGCTCACCTCGACGTCCCCCTTCAACATGGATATTCAGATACAGCTTTGAGTTCAGGCCTGTACGATGACGAAATCCTCCCGAGACAAAATATCAGTCCTTCCCCTGAGTCTGAACGAAGTATCACCATCACTTCTCGCGGCTAGTCGGACTGAGGACCGTTTGTTTTTCCCCAACGATGTGGAGGAACGATTTCGGAAGTCAGACTCGATTTTCCGCCGCCTAGTCACTCAGCCGAGCAAGAAAGCACGGTGGGAAGCCAATGTTGAAAAAGTGGTTCACAGACTTGCTTGTGCCGAGTTGGCAGGTGGGGAACGAAGAGAGCAGGGGCCGGAGTTGTGCGCTGGATGGGCAGTCGTCAATCGAGTTATCGCGTAATGCCTTCTCCACGCTAAAAGCTTCCCGCTCTCAAAGGCACAGAGAGAAATAACGAAACATCGAGAGCAAGCAGCCGGCAGCTAATATCTTCCACCCGGCTGTGTTTTCTCTCCTAACCATCCACAGCCGCTGTCTATCGCTCCATCTATCCGAGCATGCATCCATCTATCTATCCACTCATTCGTTCCCTTGTATGTTCCGTCTATTTTTCCCCGCTGCAGATGGCCGCGGGCTATTTCGAAACTTCATCCCAGCTGCTCACGAGGGCTCGCTCAACAACGTACAACCACACTGAGCGAAAACAACCGTTGTATCGATAAAACTCCTCTGGTACTCGTGAGAGATATCCGTATTTCAGGTCTCAATGGAATCATAGATTCCGTCCCGGCATCTGTTCAGGGGAGAAACAAGCAGCTGCCTTGAATTGCGGAATTCGAGACAAAGGTTCATTCAATCAGAAGCTCGGGGATGGATCCGCGTCCTTTGCCCCCGGAAGGCATGAAGCGTCGGAAGAGACTGTTTGCATCCGTACAGATATCGTTTCGCCTGATCCTGAGAAGAACCTTTTCGATTGTCTGATCTGTGAAAAACAAAGTCTCGGTGCCTTCGAGTTCCCTTTGGGGCCCGTGGGCTAGGACACAGGACGGTGTCAACAGTGGGACTTCGGTGCGGCGGTTTCCCGTAGTGCTGTTGGTTCGTGCCTTAGATCGGGTTCAAGTGAGAATTCGAATGATGATTCCCGGAATCACGATGACATCATGACGTCCGAGAAGCCTGGAACTCATTTGGGACGCGAAGAATTCTCTCGAATTCTATTCTCCCCAGATTGGAATTGACTGCGGGTCGCGAACCACTCCTTGACGGTTGCGGCGACGCGTTTGAGAAACTGCGTTCTGTAGCCTCCTATGTTTCCCTCGAGATTCGTCTGAAACGTCAGCAACAGTTCGGCAGTTTCGATCGAAAAAGGCGTCTCAGGAGTCGTTCCTGAGTTGGCTCGCTCAGAGCTTCCTCAATCAAAATTACGGGTTCGTGCGGACGAGATCCTTTTCCGCGTATCTCAGATCTCCAGAATGGTGGCAGCTTAAGTCTCGCGACTCAAACCGTAAGAACTTTGCGTCTGATCGCAGCCCATGGATTTAGTCCTTTTTGCTGACTTTTTCGTAGAAATTCGATATCACATCCGTAGATTGACCAGTCCACTCGAATCACTATGAGCAAACGCGTGACCTCGTTGCCCTCGATACACGAGAAATGCCAACTTGGCCGGGGCGTATTTTGCCGAGGCTTTTTAAGGCGAGCTCGAGGATAGGTCCCCAATACCGAAAGCAATGACACAACCCTGTGTCAAGATGCGGCACTGTGATTTGTCACTTGATCAAACTCGCACGTGAAGGATCTAAACAAGATGGCTGCATGAGAAGTTCAGGAACTTCACGCGGTTTTGAGCACCGCATTGACGCATATCGCCAAATGAAAAATGTATCTCGTCGATTCGGTCGTGTCAGCGCAGCTCGAATGTCAAGTGGGTGTTGTGTATTGTAAGTGAGTTCATATATCCAATCTGCTGCACATCTTGACCTCTCTAGGCTGTCAGCGGCGTGTCTCTGAACAAATTGTATTAGATGTATATACTAGTCGACCGGGGATTGTGAGCGCGTTCCTCGCGGACAGCGTCGGGTTCGTGCCTCTGGCTCTGGTCTGGGACGACCCTTGGGGATCGATGTAATCACACCGATCATCGCTGGGAAAAACGGAGCTCGAGTCCAACTCGACCAGAGGGCCTGAATGCGTTCAGACGCCCGCGTCGAACGATGCGCTCTCAACAGTGTAATGTGGATCGCTCTCTCGGAACCTGCTGAGCTAATCATAGCGAGGCGGGAGCTTTGAAGTAATCGGAGAGACTTGAGTGCTTGGTGCCGCGAGTTGATCCGGACGAGCGAGCGAGCGAGCGAGTGAGCCAAGCAAGCATTCAATTGCTGCCCAGGTAGTTGGACTACAAGGTTGCAGTGTGCGGCCGACTGTGCACACCTCTAAGTGAGTGCCCGTCGTGCAATTGTGCTTAAGCCAAGTGGCAGTTCGTCGGGATAACATTGTGTGAATCGGTCCTCGAACTTGTCAATTCGAAAGAGACCGCCACATTTGATGTTGCCGATTGCTTGTAGCCTCTCTGATTAACACCTCGCATTCCCTCACGAGCGATTGCTCTTCCAAGCTCAGACATGTGTTTGATGTGCGCCCACTAGAGTTTCTTTAGGAATTTTCTCGCACGTAAGGCGTCCAGACCACATACCTTCTCCGAGTAAAGCCGTTCTCCTCGACCGAATAAAAAAACAAAAGCTACTACTTCAGCACGTTCAATGGAACGGAGCTCGATCAGGCGTAGCTTGCTCCGGACGGCGGGACAGGAATTCCTCAAACTCTCCGAAATTTCGCGAGTTGTGACATCCTCCAGAGTGGATTTTTGTCCAGCGTACGTTTTGGTTGGGATGGCTCGGTGCCGCAGTGTCTCAGCTGAATTGCCTTTTCAAATTGGGGCCTTTCAGTGAAGAGGCAGCCTCACACGAGATCTTCATGGCTTCATCGAGTAGTTTGCTTATCACAAATACAAGCAAGAAGAATTTCCCCGAACCGCTTGAAGTTGACAAACGGCGGCGGCAGCGGCAGCAGCAACAAAAACATAAAGCCAATCTTCTTGTCCTGAACTACAATACTTCAAGTTTTACGTCGGAGTACCGGCCTCCTAATACTGTCTAGTGGCTGAGGCGCTCGTGCGTGCAAATACTAGAGGTCCATTTTTTCATCTTCGATCCTGCGAGTATCAGACGCCCGTTGCTCGACCGAAGCTTTCTGACAGATCATCCCAATTGCTTGTATTGTCTCTAGTTAATGCTTCACTGAATCACCGACCGCGTATTCCTCGGGGCTTCGGGCATGAATTCCGCAGAATTCTGCTCGTTATTGCAAAATAATTTATTATCAGATCGATCACGTGTATTTCCATGATTTCCAAACTTATCCAACGCCTCTTAGGAGTGCGAAGTGTTCGATAGATAGTTCGAACATGGCAGGTGCTCGCGAAAGAGAAGAGTAGATCAGGCTCTGCATTGGTTGAAATAGCAAACACATGAGTGTAGTACACAATCTTCAACAAATGTTGGGAGTAGCGGATCTCAGTTCAAACAAACTCAGGTTTGGAGGAGCTCGTGGGCGTAGGGATTCCACGGTGTGCCGTACGGACACCTGCATCAGTATTGTCGGCTTCGTGTGCTCTCCCGGTGCGAGAACCAACACACGGAAGAGAAGAACAAGAGTTTCTGGGTAGCGGATCTAAATTTGCCTACAAAGCATCTAAATCAAACGCTCGATTATGTTTTCAGATAACAAACAAGCGATAAAAGGCTGTCCGCAAGCCTTACTTTCACTCTCGAGCCGAAACTGTGTGGATTACCATAACAGTGAACCCATTCATTCCTGCTGTATCTCAAAACTGCTGGAGTCTCAAACTCGAGCAGCGTTCTACCGAGGAGTCCTTCGCTCCGATACGAGAGAAAAATCGAGTGAAGCAGCTGATTATTTCGAGGACCATTCTGAAAACTGACGTGGGAAGAGTTGGAGTGGGAAGATCGAAGTAAATGCCTCATTTAGCCTCTACTGCTCCGCCGGTACAGTCAGTTCATCAAAATCTCCCTGTCCTAGCAGCCGCGACTCGATTCGGTCCATCGTTTTCATCTTCCGACAACGGACTTTCTCGTTTTGATATCGAAAGTCAGTAATTTCGAAAGTTGACGGCGTACCATATGATATAAAGATGATTAATGGCGCTTGGGGAAAACTCCTTCGTTTCCTTCCTTCAGCTCGGCGAATAGAACACCGGACGAGGAGTGCTTTGCGGAGCGATTAGTCGACTCAAGCGAAGATGCTCACGAGTCGAATGTAGTTCCCAGAGTAAATCGCTTATATCATCAGTGTGTGAGCGTGTTGATGTCGAATGATTTTGGTTGCAGGACCTCGGAGTTCGCTTGGATCCGATCCAGTGCTCATCTTCGAAATCGTCTAAAAGAGCTCGCCACTGGTAGCTCCGATTGGCGGTAACTCATGCAGCAATAGAAAAGCGCTCTTGACAAAGGTTGGAGCAGCAGCCACAAGCCAAGCGGAAACAAGCTCCTGGCTCACGAACGAGTCGACATGTGTACGAGGAGCGTGCTCAAAAACTTCACCAAAGAACGCCCCCTCGCTCTGCAACGATTTTCAAACATCGTCAACGTCGTCCTTAGCCGGGTCCTCTGCGTAATTTCGTGCGAAATCTCGCCAAAGCAATCGATATTTCAGCGTATCAGGAAGCTCATAGTGACCGTCTCGATGAGATCAGAGTTCCTAAACAATGAGCCTCACTTCCGCAAGTCGAGGAAAGTTCTGAGTCATCGGTATCGTACCTCGTCGAAGACCGCAAGGAGGAGCACAACATGCGTGCCCATGAGGAGCCTATGGAAGGACAAGAAGGTAAAAGATGTTCGTTCTCGATGACCTGTCGTCAGCCACAACAGAAAGGAGGCCCAGGAAAATCACTTAGCACGGTGGATCTTGCTGTCATTATGAACATCCTTGACTTCCGGCACGTGAGTCGATTGTTCTCCTGAGTACTGGGGAACGCTCCGGAGGCTGGCTTCGCATCTTGGTCAAATTAGAGAGGATGAGAGAGGAGTAGCGAATGTCGATAGGGGAATCCGGGATTATGAGGAAGAGAGACGAACGTTCGGCATAGAAGAGACACGGGTTCTCTAGCTGATGAGCTCCGTGGGAGTGAAGATGGCTCAGTTCTGCGGGAAATCGATCTGAGTTGGATCGTGCTCGACTATTGCGTGGCCGCTGAGGCATGTTCAAGTCGGGCCTTCTCGGTGTCAGAGCAGGACACTGATCCGTGAGTTTCTTTGCTCACATTCTCGGAGAGAGGCTGTTCGCGGAAACCTGCCGCAATCAAGTACGAATCACATTTCAACTCGTTGTTCAGTAGCTTTCTTATTGAACATGACGTCAGCGTAGAACACAATGAAAATGAGGTTGCAGCCTCAGCACAAGGGATTCAAACATGCCTCGAGACTGCGCTGGCTAACGTTCGAAAATCATCAACTATGGAACAAATCCTCAAAACCGTAGAAAGTCGATTGCCACTCCTACTCAAGTTGGTTGCTTCATAATCCGCAGTCATCTTTCGTTACCTTCTGTCCGTCCGGCACCAGAGGTTCACCAACAAAAGTAAGTTATTCCCGCGCGATCGATCAATCGACTACATATCTTTGCTGGGAGTGAAGCTCCTAATCTGTCGATATCCTTTAAACTCCGGAAGATGCTCTCAGACTCCGCCGATTTTCCTACATTCCTCCCCAGACTATTGCAACTCTTCATCTGGAAGTTCATGTGTAAGTCGGGCTCAACTTCCACACCGAGGAAGAAGCATTAGCTGGAAATGCTTTTGGAACCAAGTACATTCTCGATCATCTAACCTGATCAGGGTCAACATTTCGACCTTCTCAAAATTTTTTCTGTTCTCCTCCCCCGAAATGACTAGGAAAATGCGACCTTACATGAATGGAATGCGATTGTCGATCATATTCTTGTCCGATAATTCGTCGATTATTATTGATTATTATTCTTTCTTTCTTCTATCTTTATTAACTGAGGGTCAGTTTAGGTACCTAGGTTATGTTAACTGGTTCAGAAGAATCTTGGAAGGGCATTTCATCAGGTGATATGTCTCACACCTGCCCCCGCATAATTTACAAGAGCATGTATCGGACGCTTCGTGGAAGTCTTCCCGTGTGCAGACTCTGTGATGGAAGCCGTGACAGGCAAAGCGGGTGAGCAAGTGTCTGTTCTCGAAGTCGGCTTTCTTCCATCTGTCTGAGGAAAACGCTTCCGTGTAGAATAGATCGGGATCGACTGAGGTGAGGCGGATGTCCCAATCTTTCATGTGGTTGTTGAAGGCTTCCGTCTTTGGGAGGTTGAATTTCTCCTGCAAGTCCTCCGTCAGCAGTGGCACGGTCGCGAGGAGATAGACGATTCTGTTTCGGGCGCCACGGTGCACTCGGAGCACGCGCTTGAGGAATGATGCTTTGAGACGGTCCAGCTCCATCAGGTTGGTCTTGCTCAGGAAGGGCCAGATGACTGGCACCCCATAGCACGCAGTCGGGAGCACCTTGAGATCAAATAGGGCTATGGCTGTCTCCAAGGAGGTTATTGATTATTATTGTTTTTTTTTTCAATTTATCCAGCCACTCAGGAATCTTAATCATCTTGAAGCTAAACCACTTTTTCGCAATCGAACTCACATGAAAGTAGGCTTTGTCATCGAGGAAGTCCTCAAAAAGCACATCACAGATCATCCGATAAAATTGGAGCGCGAAAGAAACATTGGTTCCTCCAAAAGCTATTGAAGCAGTTCGCGCCGTCGAGGGAGAGGTTTGCTCTCGCGACGGAAGAGAACTTATGGAAAAAGGAAATCTGCTTCGAATACACAAGACCCCGTCCTCATCGTTCCACCACGCGAATTTCGATTCGCAATCTCAAGCTGAAAGCGGACCTCATTCTGGCAGAGTCACGGAAAGATTCAAATCCTTCCTGATTCGCGAACTTGATCCTATTGAGTTGGACGCCGCCGACACCGCGCCGCCCGGCAGATTGGGTTGGCTCATCAGCTGGCGAAAAATTGCACCTTACTCCGCGCCCCTTCTTCTCATTGTAGCGGTCTGGGCTCTTGAGAAAACTCAAGACAACCTTTTGCTAGCGCTGGATTTTGCGGTAGGAGTTCGTTGTTACAGTAGCTCACCCCTCAAAGTTCTGGATGTCTTCACGGTGCAGAAACTTGTGTGTATGCACCACTTACGGACCCGCTACCAGTTATCTACCGAATCCAAAACTGAGGGGAGTCCATAACTGTCTAGGTGGTCAGATCCCCTAAGCAGTTGTGGACCCTCACCAGTTTTGTACACGGTCAGGGGTTCTATAAGTGGTACATTTACTCTAGTCTCTCATGAGCGAAACTTTGGGGACAAAGCGAAACTTTATCGTTGAAACACACATAACCGGGTAGTAAACAACCGTTCCGGAAGAATTCCAGCCCAGAATCGAGAAACTCTCCCCAAAACCTCGTTCATTCTATCACTGGTCAATGAACTTCTCTCTCAAAAATTGCTCCTAATGCGAAAGTGGAGTTTTGTTGACGAGACTGACATGAGACTCCAAAGGTTGAACATTTTTTGATATGACGAGAAATGATCTACGCTCAACAGTATTAAATTCATATGATATTGAATTACTGACAAGATACTTCTAAAGGTTGGTGGAGAAGTCAGAAAAACCTAGAACTGGTTTTTAGGAAGGAAGTTGTTCAGCCCTCTCCGATCTCCGAGACAAATCCATTGGCTCATCCACGGAGATCTCCTCATTATTTCCTCGTTTCGGACTCGTGGGTGCCCTCCCACTCTAAATGCTCACGTGGCCTCAAATTGGCTGTAGCAAGCATTTGATGAAGTATGCGATGTCTTGTTGTTGTTGTTGTGAAGAGTTATTCGTCAAAAACCGTCGTCAGCTTCGTCGAATCGAAGCCAAATTCTGGATTTTCTCCGAAGTGAACTCCGCGAGCTCTAGCAATTGGAGGCGCAAATATTTGTCGTGTTTACGAGAAAGCGTCAACTCTTGTGAAGAGAGCCAAAGAAAAAAGGCGTACCATGTTGGGTATGTGTGCATTTCATGATGGCCATGTCAAGATTGCTGCTTTGTTCATCTCGATTCGCACGAACTGCGTTGTCGCTCGCTCGCTCGCTTGCTCGTCCGCTCAACAAATCGACAAATTCACTCTCCTTCCGTTCAGAGCTGATGCTCTGATAATACACTTACAAACGTTAGCATACATTCACATCTAGTCTCGTTATTTTTCTCTCTCACTCTCGCTTCACTCTCGGCATGGCTAGCATACGGATATTTCCACAGCAAAGCAGAGAAAGGACAGACCCATCATCACCCGTAACCCGACTCCAGTCGTCGTGATGTTCACAACTACAAAGAACTAGCATCTGGTCCGCGAGTCCTGAGTCTTGGAGTGTTCGACTGCGATGGCTCGCGCGCTCGGTGGCTTTAGCATCTTCCAGGACATCGCTTCTGCGTCCTCCGATGTTCATCGAATATGGAAAACCAAGAATGGAGCTTCAAAACATAATGTAGTGTCTTACGCAAATCTAGAGCTCAACGAAACGGAGACCTGCACAATAACCAATGACGAAATACGCGCAAAGCTTCTGAAGTCCAAGAGATTTGCGGTATGTACGAAAATCTGCAATTTATGGAAACATAGCCCTATTGATCAGTGTATTTTTGGACTTCTATTTATCAGGCGATATCGTTGTCCTGGAGTGTAGCTCGATCTTCGC
The DNA here is from genome assembly GCA_021527715.1 of Neoseiulus cucumeris. Classification (NCBI taxonomy): domain Eukaryota; kingdom Metazoa; phylum Arthropoda; class Arachnida; order Mesostigmata; family Phytoseiidae; genus Neoseiulus; species Neoseiulus cucumeris. The sequence continues at coordinate 828,621 of JAJSRV010000026.1, read as the reverse complement.
TGAAACACACTACTCATCATTCCACTGGAAACAGTATTAATTTGGTGGTTGAAGCAAAAACTCCAAAACCAACTCCAGTTGAGATTGTGCTCATCCGATTAGAGAAGTCGTTGCTTCTCAAATCGCTCGAGGACCAAGCCACCCTTCAGCTGAGGACGAGCAACGATGGGATCTAGATCATACGGGAGCGCGAGATGTCATTCTGGTCGCTCACTTTGTTCGTTTTGTTGCTTGCTTGCTTGCATGCTTACTTACTTGCTGGCTTCCCTTCATGCCTGCCTACCTCACTGGTTTTGCTCGCAAGCTCGGTCGTCCGTTTGCTCACCCAGTTGTTCGTGTGTGTATGTACGAGTAGTTTCTCACTCTCTCGCTCACTAATCGTCGACTTCGAAAGAAGAGATGCTGTTCTCTTGAGAGTCTCCATTATTTGCACGCAGCCCGACTGTCAACACAAAGCAAGGTCAGTGAGAGGAGAGAAAGATGACATAGGAAACCGCTTCGACCACGCCTCAAACTCATTCTGTTCTGAAAATCTTCCCTCTGCAACATACTCACTGTTCGCCTGAGCCTGTCCGAATCGATTGAGGAATGGTTTTGCAAACTCGCGTTCAACGCTTGACCTTAGCTCCGAAAAACAGTGGGGTCAGGGCTCGCCGTGTACAGAGGTTATTCAATTGAGGTTCCATTCAGTCGCTCAGAATCACGATTTTCTTCCCCTCAAGATCATTATATGTGCTGAGGTTGCAGACGGGAAGTTTCCATGAGTCGTCCCAAGGTTTCCTCCTTGTGGCTCAACTCGCACAACAGGACTGCCGGATCAGCGAAGCCCAGGGATGATTAGAAGTAGATTCATTACAGGTTGGTGCCCACGCTTACGAGCGGAGGCATTGTGTTTAGGAAGGACGAATTCATCACAGAGCTTCTTCCAGCTGAATTGGATAACAGTCTTTTCAACAGAAGTCGGTTGGTCGGATCAAGACTGTTGTCGAATAAGCGGCTTATCTCATTGATGTCACTGCTCGGATCATACCACCACTCCGTCATGGAGGGATCAATCCCTCTGCAAAGCAAGAATGATCCACATCTCCATATTTATCCACATCCCATGGTCCGTTGCTTTTTGCACTTCATTCCGGACGCCTCATGAGGGAGTACATTACCGGGTACATGAATCCGATCACAACCCGAGGTTTTTTGTACTCTGCATGAACCTGAATCCGATTAGCAGAAGCTGTTTGTTATTTTGATTACGACTCTGTCTGATTGGATCCTGAGCTTGTTTCCCTCGATATAAAAGCCGCAAATGCTGGCGTGCTAAGGAGGTCTTGACAGTCGCACAACGATTTCTCAATGGAACTGGAATATTCGGCTTTTGCAGGTGGTGCTGCTCAGGCCAATGGAACTTCTCGATTTCGGCGACTCACTCTGAGCCCGACACACGAATCTTCGGTTTGATTGCGTTATTTGAGGGACGACAAATAACTCCGGAATAAGTCGATTTGCAAGACTTGTGATTTGAGCCTGGAAGGACCGTCAATAGAATATTGAGAAAAGCTCGATTCATCCGATTTCCATAATGAGGAGACGAGTCATCAGCCGAGTGAAAGTGAAATCCAGATCCATTCCGGAGTACGACGATTGAATCAGTGAGGGAAAAATTTTTGAGTCAAGAAATGAGTTCTCTTCACTTCCCCGAGAGAAGTATTCTATGTAACCCGCTGCCACTCTCTCAATGTCTCCGTTCCTACATTGACTTTCGCACGTGAATGTGAGTTTGGGCATCCGCGAAGTATCGTGTGGGCGGGGGTAATGCCGTCGTTTTTGAAGCTCCTGCCTGGGTGTATCATGGAGCCTTTAGAAAATGAGGACTCAATCGGAACCGGATCGATCGTAGGGATTCTAACAATGACAGCCTCTCGGATTCACGAGCTTTGAGCTCTGATGTCGGTATCGCCCTCTAGTGACTACGATGCGAACGATTCGGGCGGAGGTCGATTCAGGGCTGAAAATGGAGATATATATATATCTATATATATTTTATTCAATGTCACCAATAGGTATTATTTTCATGATAATGTTATCACACTGCAAACCTCATTAAGTTCTTTTACTCTCTTCGAGCAAGCGTGGGAAGACTCGGGCATAACTGGCAGACTTCCTGGTGGTAAAGTGGGCACGGTTCCTGACAGTATTTACATCGGCAGGACTCTTGCGGGTCGTGAGGTCCAGGTTTATGGCAGAGGCGATGGTGAAATCCATGCGTGGAGTACCGTGTTATCACATGGCGCTGGACTTGCAGAGGTAGCTTCCATTCCACCGATGCCATGGCTGGTGATTTATAAAATTCCGATGGTATTTCTCTCATTTTGTCGCTGAGCTGCCTCCTGTAGCTTGTAAGGGCGAGCGTGACTGGCAGTCGGAATCTCGTGACCAAATCTTCCACCATTGGGATCGTGCCCGCCATCACTATCACAAGACGGTTCCTGGAGTTTCGCGGGAGACCCATCACTCGCTTGAGGAATGTTGGTTTGATCGTGTCCAATTTTCCCAACTGCGGTGCGGTGAGGTCATTCCAAATGACTTGAATGCCGTAAGCCGCCACTGACGCTACTTTCATGTCGAAGAGCCTCAGTGCAGTCTCCATTGAAAGTTTTCGCGGGCAGGGAATCGTACTCATCGCGGCCGTGCTGCGGCGCATTCTCTCTCGCACATGAGCTCCAAAGGAGGTTCCTCTTGTCGTCAGGTCTACTCCGAGGTATGAGAAGTTCGATACGTACTCAATGTCAGAGTCGCCCAGCCGTACCCTATCCGTGGCGCTCACTCGTCCTCCCCTTCTGAACTTCATCGCCTTGGTCTTCGCTGCGTTTATGACCAGCCCGTTCTCGTTACTGTACTCATTCAGTACTTTCAAGCTCTTTCTGAGTTCTATGAGCACTCTGGAGTATATGACGATGTCGTCGGCGTATTGCGTTATTTTCACGCAGTCGACCTTACTGCTCATGAGAGACGGCAAATCGCTCATTATCACCGAAAAAAGGATCGGGCTTAGATTGTCACCTTGAGCATACCCGCTAGTCTGGAGGAATGGTTCGTGTACCCGCACGCCGTCGTCCAGAGAGATCGCATTTGCTCCCAGGATGGATGCGAGCAATCGTAAAGTGCGCTGCCCGACCCCAACTGCTGCAAGCTTCTGGAGTACCAGAGAGCGAGGGGCAGTGTCGAAGGCAGCTTTGTAGTCCACGAAGACTGCATAAAGAGGTTTCTTTCTGCTGTCGAGCGATAGGTGGATTTCCGAGATCAATTCTTTGCACGCGGTCATTGTGGAGTGGTCCCTCCTGAACCCATGTTGTTCTTTCGGAAGGATCCCTCTCGATTCCAGGTATGTTGACAATCGTTGGGCCAGGATTGATGCTAGTATTTTGTACGCACAACTCTTTTTGGCTATTCCACGCCATGAGGAGGTTTCCAGCGGGTCGCCCTTCCCCTTTGCGATAACTTTCAGGATGCTTGCGGTCCATTGATTTGGGATGTGTCCAGTCTCAAGACACCGGTTGAATAGTTCCGTCCACAGTGGGAGGAGGCTTTCGGCGTGCTTCAGATGTTCATTTCGGATCTGATCCGGTCCGTAGGCCTTCCCCGGTTTCGCTCGTCGGATCGCTTCCTTCGTTTCTTCCAGTGAGATCGGGTTCTCGAGCTCTTCAATGGAGATAATCGAAAAATGGAGAAGATAAAGAAAATGGAGATATCGACAAGATTTCACATGAAAGCATCGAGCAGCCCTAATACTTATAATCATTATCGGGCAGCGAGGAACTTCGGAATGCCGTCAATGATTCAAAATTTCCGTCGATGACCAATTCTTTGATTTTTTTGATTTGCTCTTACCTACGCTGCCTTCAGGGCGAAAAGTCTCATTTCAGGATTTCCGATCTCTGCCTCCATAGTTGACGATTAATCACTCAGGGTCATGTGCTGCATGGTTCATAATGACGCAGCGCCTTCCGTCCGACTCACGACATGAGTCTGTGTTGGCATTCTGCTGACTCAAAGGGATTCTAGTCACATCCCTCGTGAATCGAACTCTCGAATTTCAAGTGAACGAAATTCTTCCATTAGTGACTTAGCGGTATGGGGAGGGGGCGTACGAGGGCAGCACCACGATGTTTTCTTACCTTTTCACTTGTTCTTCCTGTCATCTTCTCGACCGACAAAGCTTCAAACATACTTGAAGGTCCTCGCTCTTCAGCGCGTCGAAACTGCTCTTGGACAAAGGACCGTTTTTTTCTCCCCCAGCTCTGTGATTACTGCGCGACATCCAATTATATTCTCCTGGAAAACGTCGAAGATGCGTCTGGTCTCCCTTTCACGAACAAACATTCTCAAATGTTTGTTTCTGTGGAGATCTTCTTCACAGGAATGATTTTTCCCCCGGGAGAAGAAACGATCACGAGTGGAGAATCTATCTTCATCACCAATCTGGAGCTGACCGGATCGGATTTGTGGTTATTTTCCCACTGAATTTCACACAGTGCAAATCGATCGGAGCGCGTCACATGACAATTCCAGTTCGATGACGAAATCATTAGGAACATATTCGCTCCATTGCGTCTCACTTTGAATAGGAAATCGATTTCATGCATGACTGCGCAACTCGATTCGCAAATCGGGCTCCGAATGGAACCCTGGTTCCTCTTGAAAACTCCACAATCACTTTCCTACCAGAGAGTCCTACACGAGGTCACGGCAAACTGTATCGCGAAGATGAATATTATGAACAGCGGTGAAAGACATCAATGTACAGATTTATTCAGGGTATATTACAGGGGCTCCGATAGTTCACAGTTCGAGATCGATGGACACGGATACCCAAATTGACGCGCAACCGACAATCAGCGAGCAGGAGAAGGGGCACAGGCTCACTACCAGTTCTAACTCCATTCCTCTACCGCGTTCTGTGGCAATCGACCTCCCAACTGTTACGGAGCAAGGTCTCATCGATGAATTCAATTCAAAGGCATCGTTTCTGGAGAACCGCGGAAGTTTTTCTCGATGCTGTATCGTTTCTCAGGCGCAGCCAAACCTTTGTATAAGGTCAAATATAGTTTCCGGGCTGAAATTGGATTTATGTTTTTCGAAATCGTCGTCAGCACGTACCAGTCGGCGTAATCGAGGGCTTCGCAAATCTTCCTCAACTTGAATCGCTCCTGTTTGTTGAAGTACTTCATCAATCTGAGCACTCTCAATTCCGTCGAGAAGAAAGACGCGATCCTCCACAACGTCACACCGGATGAGCACACGAACAGGAATAAGTACCAAAACCACAGGAATAAGAAAATCTTCTCATTGAAGACATTCTGTCCGAGCAAGCAGAGCGCGTCCTGCCTCTCCAGGTCTCCACTGGGTCCATACAAATGGAAGGTGCACTTCGCCATGCGGGGGAAAACTGTCTGGAGATGTCCTGTGTGGGTGAAGGTCTCAATGCCAAGAGTGAGGAACTGATAGTTCAAGAACACGTCGGTGAGGAGAATCTGTCCAACAAGATTGACGAGGAACAAGAGCTCTCCAACATGGAAGTAGGTCGCAATCGGAGCATGGGTTCCCTTGTGCGAGACCATGTACTTGGTCAGGATTTCGTCATCGTCCGTGCTCACGAGTTTGGTGAAGAAGCCGTTCTCGTTGAGACGCCAGATGTACCTCGGCAGATAGAAGAAGATCGACTGCATGATCAACACTAAACACACCCACTGATAGTACCTGTGGTACACCGGTTTGGTATTCCGCGCGTTGTAGACGCCCGGGTGCGCGCTGTCGGGGATGAATGGCAAGGTGAAAGTTGAATGAATCCAACAGTAAGTCTCAAGAATTTGATTGGGGACAGTTTCTGGCTGCTGCAGACAGTCGATCGCGTTGCCGAAGTGCTCTGCAGAAGTTATCAGAAAACCAACGATGATGAGAATCGCCGATGTCACTTTGTAGTGGAGCTTTGCGATGACGTTGTTCGTTTTGATGGGTGAGCCCCGTATCGCATTGTACATAGGCTGGACCAAAAGGTCCAGCATAGCGTTGATGGTCGCCATGATGGGAGCGGAACTTCAATCACAAACGCAAGGTACACAAACAGCAGAGCACACGAATCTGAACGATGAGTAGTGAGTTATGCGACAAGCGTGTGTCGCCAGCTTGCTCGCTCATTAAACTTCGAACCGAGCGGAGGAGGCTACGATGTGGCTTATTTTGATGCGACGTGCTGTCGTCTAGAATCCAGAATGTCAAACCTGGAGGAAAGTGCGGTTGCCGTCCGTCTGTCCGCTCACTGGCTGGCTTGCTTGCTATCTGGATTGTTCGGTCATGTGAGCTTATGACAGATGTTTCAAACGAGTTAGCCTTTGCTGACTCGCGTCACTAATCAATCGATTCCGTCGTACCGAATAAACATTCGATCGAGAAACAATGGCATCGATCATGGCAATAGATTCATCCATATCAATACATGTCATCCTCAGTACCTGGTATGGCACCCTTCTTCGCCTTTTCTTAGGTCGAGTTTTCCCGTGTCCTCGATCATCATTCTTTCCGCACGAGTCCGCTGAAAACGTGCAAGTTGCGATCACGTTTCACTCCAGAATGAGCCCCTACTGATCAGGGCACCAACCGTCAAGTGCCGATGTCATCCAAGTTCTTAGAGGAGCGTAAACGGCAAGCCCGATTTCGTTGGCAACTTGATTTCGTCATGAATTCGGTTCTCAAGTTGAGCAAAGGAGTATAAGCTATCCCGCAAAGTTCCCGCCATTCTCATCCTAATTATGGTGTCCAGCTCACATGATCGTGAGCAGGTTTGCGATGGCCTAATTTGAACAAATCTCGCCTCGTTGTACTCGATATCCTGTATGAGAGGCTGATTCGAAAAGAAGGCATCGCTCCAGCAGAGGGTAACCTGCGCCGGGGACGAGCAAGCGGAAATGCGCCCTCCCAAACAACTTCTGCTGAGCTTTAAACCAGAGTGGCCATATGGATAGTATGGCCCCTGAAATCTGCATCCAGGTCGCCCCCTCCCCCCCTGGCTACGCCTCTGCGGTCCGGATCCCACCGGCTCATTTGTCGTTTGCTTCTTACCGCCGGTCGCTTTATGTACCTTCGCCGTCGATGAACCAAATTGTCATTCAGGCCACTGGAGCATCTGTCCGATATTGTTTGATATTTCCTCGGAAGAGGGTGCTCCTGGAGGAAGGCTTGTTACGAACCGAACCAACGAGCGTTCCTGGAAAAGCCGCACAACATGTAAAAGCGCCGCGCGGAGCGGGATTCGAGAACTTCGGGGGATGCCGCCCCCCGATCTCCCCCTGCGAGAGATGTCAACCAGAAAAAAAGGACGAAAAAGGTTACGTGAGCGACCTCGGCCATCGTGGAAAACCCCGAAACGCCGCCTCCTCCGAGTGCCGTTGGTTCGATTCTTCCGTCCAGCTAGTCTGGGAATTGCCTGCTTCTCCGAGACCTTCCTCAAAATATTGTTCAAATGAGAACAAGACTTCAAGAAACCTTTCAATGACCGTGGGATATTTTGACTCGCCGTGAGATCCAACTCCCGAAAATTCCTCACTCAATTTTCACTTTCAACGCATGAGACACATCCAAGTGCTGAGCTTTGAATACGGCCGTCCGGCAGAGGAGCATCGTAAGCTGAGTCGTACCTTGGCCCGATCCAATTAATAATTAGATGAGACTGGAGTACTGCAGTTGAGCACCAAAAAATGAATATCGATGCTTAAATATTTATTGTAATACGCTTCAGATGAGAACTTCAAAAGTTTGGGAGCCACTCGTATACACGCAAACTTCAGAACCGTTCTGCCACGCATCGAGAATCTCTCGGAGGACGGTCAATCTGCAAGTGCAAGTACAATTAATTACACGAATGACGATCACAATCGCGGGCTCAGCTTTCTTCAAATTGTCAGGTCGGCTTACCTCTTGGTGAACAGCGCGCCTCCCACTCCTGAACCGACGGAACAGATCTCTGAACAGAGCTCTTCGATCTGCTGTCGACGCTCCTTGTAGGCCTTTGACGGTGTCCGTAGTTCGGGTCGGAGTCGCTTCTCGGGTGGTTCGTCGAACGATTCTTGGTCTAG
>JAJSRV010000026.1:199368-211903 GCA_021527715.1 Neoseiulus cucumeris | reverse complement strand
CCAACTTCTCTACTTCCCTGACACTCCGCGATGTTCCGCGATGCCGATTGGAGGCGGCCGAAGTTCTTTACTCGCTGGTGCAGTTGTTTCAGCGTAGCCGTGGGATTCTCTTCGACGAACTGTAGTGCGATCTGTCGCACCTTGTTGTATTTTTCGTTCTTCAGCCCACCGATCCAAACTAAGCACTTGAACTGATCTCCGTTCACCTTGGACATCTCTGCGAGCTCAAAGCGTTGGTTCACGAGTCCAGTATAATCGTCGAAGGCACCCTCGTTCGAGTCATCACACACCACTTGTAGACACTGATACCTCCTCGAAAACAGTGAACCTCGATGTCCGAAGAGCTCCTTTAGAGTACAGACCGTCGTCTTGAAATCAAGTTCTGCGCACTTCTTCGGCAGAATATTTGCCGTGTACTTTTGGAACGATGACTGATCCAACTTCTGCGTCAGTAGTCTGACCTTTGCGGCATCGTCTAAGGCGCTTGCGTCCTTGTCAAAGATACTTTCATATCTCGAATACCATAACTCGAACGTCAGGCCTGCGTCGGGGTCATAGGAGAATGTGGAGATCCTTTTTGTCAATGAGTCCATGGCGCGGACCTTGACGTCTTCCCCACTCCCTTCTCCTCTCACTCCTTTCAGTCCTTGTAGCAACATTTGCGTGTTCGCCCTATGTTGTTCTTCCATCCGAGCCAGGATGCCGCTGAGTACTTCCTGCGAAATCATCGTCTCGTGATCCCGCCCTCGTCGCCAGTTGAAGTGACCGACAAAATAACTACACGTCGTTGTCGTAGAATCATCATCAGAGATATCTGAACGTTTATTTATATACCCGTCTCGGCCCCGACAGGCATCATGGGACATTTTGATTAGTGTTTCGAGAATCTGGACTTCTGGAGTTGAATGGAGGCTTCTTAAGAGTCGATCGAGGGAAGATGTCCCAGATTTCTTCGAGAACCGCTCCATTTGCAGCCGAATCGAGATTAGGAAACATTCGCAATCGACTTTGAAAGTATAGATTCATGCGGAACTCGGAGCATCGCTCGAAATTCCGCGCAGCCGCGAATAGACTTCTCGGTCGTTCTCAGAAATGTTTAGAAGGTTGTGACTGGAATGATCTCCTGTGTAAGAGCAATGACACTGCAGCTTATCTTGGATTCGCAGTAGCACTTGCCTGTTTTTCACTTTTCGCAAAGAGGTTGACTGGGTTCTGATTGGGAGCACATTGAGGAACGTGGCCAACTAGTCAGTTCACAACGGCCTGCTGTTGAATGCCGCCAAGTCTCTGTACATAATTTTCAAGCTGCGAGATGACATCGAGAGACATCTTTTGAGGATTCATGGGCCAGTATGCGACTTACATCTATCGCCAGAGGCACATCTATCGATGCTGTTGAAGAAACTCCAGGTCGCCGCTGCTACAGCCGAGTGACTGACCGCAAATCCTGTGTAATTGCGTACATAGCGTTGTTCGAGTTATACCTCAGACATGGTATTCTTGCATGCGGTTCAGCGTTTCAGACAACTCTAGACCCTATCTCAAAACTACAAAATAAAGTTGTTCGTCGCATAAGGAGAAAAACCGGCACAATGAGAACCGAAGAGTTATACAAATCGTTGGAAATTCTCCCGCTTAGATCCTTCAGATATTGTTCGCAGAATGCCATGTTCGGAACCGGAATTACACTGAGGAAATCTTGACTGGGCAGCATCGTAACCGTCCATGTCATGATGGAACTCTTTCTCTGAGAATGATACAAACTAGACTTCTGCGATCGGATAGATATTATATGAACAGATACGTGCTTCTACGTAGCAATTTCCTCTGAGTTGGAGGATAGCACTAAGCCGGATAAAACTTCCAAGATGAAGAAAAAGATGAAGCAATCCTTGTTCAGCCATTCTGCTGTGGCTGACAATATCAAATAACCAGTGATCAGAACTGGACGATGTGATCCCGCGCCCCCTCCCACCCCCCTTTTTGTGAATGAAGTGTTTCAAGTGCGAATCCGCAGACAGGGCCTTGCCCTTGCAGAATGTGTTTTTCAACAGAGGTTCTATCAACAAATGCAGTTTCTCCAAAAAAAAACTGGTAACTGACAGTTGAAATCCGGGTGTAAGTTGAGTCATTCAAAGGTTCTCAAAAATGTTCAAATGGTGCTAAAAGATAGTTGGAATCCGAGTAAATGTGAAGAAGCACAGAATCTTCCATCTTCTTCCTAAACAACACCATACGTAAGATTTTATACAAGGGTTCTTTTTCGCTCGGGGCCCAAACAGTCGGGAAAGTAGCCCCGGGGCCCTGAAACCAAAATACTGCCAGAAGTTGATTTTACGAGGGTAGATGTCGGAACGGACCCAAGGAGAGTCAGAAGTTTGAGCGGAGAAGTTTCAGGAGGTTTGGTTCTGATGAAACGGGAGGTTTCTGGGGTGTAAACGCTGTCTCGAGCGAGCTTTGACATTTTGCACCGGTTCAGTCTCTTCAATGCATAACTATCGGGCTGTAGGTTCTCCGTCGGACGAGGTAGCCGCCTACTCTTCCTTTGGTCCATCGCTGCCCACATCTTCCAGACCAACCATCCGTATCTCCAATATCTTAGATGCTGCGAGGCAATCGTATCTCTCATGTCTTTCACTCAGGCGAACTTTCCTCATCTTCCAAATCTTCTATCCAAACGACCCTGTTCTCTCATCTCACCTATGTTAACTGCTCGGACCTCCCATACCAAGTATTCGTTTTTCATATCTCCCATGCTAACCACCGATGAGTATGGCCAGACCGATCCCGAAATAACTCCAATAGACTCCGAAAAGTATGGTCTGACCGGCCCCGAAATCACCTCCGTGGACTCCAAAAAGTATAATCTGATCGATCATGAGTCACCCGAAAGTGGGCCCTAGGGCCACAGGCTAGAATTCCAGCTCGGCACCGGGGCCCTAGAATTTGGGCCCCGGGCCCGGGGCACAGACTTTGCCGACCCCTGCATTTTATACTATTCGGGGCACAACATAAACTGGGCCGCTTAAAACGAATTCGCACAAAGTGAACCGCATAAAACGGGGGTTCAGTGTACACCACGTTTCTTTTTTTTCAATTTCAAAGTCTCTTCATTCAAGGATAAAGGGGGGAGGGAGTTTGGCGAGCGAGCGACCCGCCATGAGAAAAGATTTTGTATGGTGCGGCTAGTGACGAGAGTCTTCGGAAAGATCCTGATGCGTGAGCGGAGGTTGTTTGTCTGCACGGTGAAGAAGCGGTTCCGGCGGGGTGAGTTGAGGATTCGTCGCAATGCGCGGTGGTCGGCGCGGGCTAGGAGCTCGTCGGTGGAAGGGGGACGATGTCGGTGGGCTCGATCCCGCATCGACGGGCGACAGCTTTTATGAATCGACGTCTCACCCTCTCGAGCTTCTCTCGGTCTCCGATCAGCCCAGGAGTCCAGACGGGGGCACAGTAGAGGGATCGGGGCTCGACCAAGGTGCGGTATAACTTCATGTAGAGTTCTTTTGGGTAGAGATTTCCATACCGTTCCGCACTGACTAGTCAACGACACCATCGACGGCGTCTTGGAGTGACCGGGACGAATGTTCGTCAGTGATGGCTGTGTATATTTTCAGATCGTCGGCGTACAACTTGTAGTAGATGCTGGACGGGAGGAACTCCTTCAGGTCAAGGACGAAAATGTTCCACAACAATGGTCCTAGCACTAAACCCTGTGGGACGCCGGAACCTTGTGGGAGGCATGGACACCCCAGTCTTGCACGACTTCCAACAGCTGTGTCTCGGTTGAACGGTTTTTCGTAAAACTGTGCTGTTCCTGTTCGAGGGCTTGTGACTGCGCTAGGAAATGTGTGAGTTGTGCCTCTACAAGTTTCTCAAGGACTATGCATACGATTGAAAGTTGGGAAATCGGTCTGTAGTTCGAAACCTCCTTTCGGTTCTCTTTCTTGTCTAGGGGATCGGAACACCTAGGGAGCTTCCATGCTCTGTTGAACAGCCCGAGTTTCTCAGCCTCATCTCCCAAAAAAAAGCGTGCTCGTGTCCGCGCGGAAACTACCTCGAGATCTTAGGACGTCTCCAATGTCCAAAATGGGAAGGTTTGTAGAAGTGATTCCAGCGATTTCTCCAAGCCCTTAGCTTCACGACGAGAGTTTCGAGTTCGGAATTCACTTCAACGTTTGTTTTGACGGGAAAACTTCTTTCCTGAGAGCACAGATGCAGTTTGGCTGTACTTCGTCATCCGTGTAACATTTCATAACGAAAGTATTGGCTCGAATTCGCTCCCGAACTCTGTCAGTAATGAACCGATTGAGTTCGAATGTGTTCGAAACAGCTGCAAGTTTATCCCAGAAACCCCCATTCGATCTCGGTATCACGATGATCATCATGGAGCCGTCAGTATGGTTGATCTCAAACCTCCTCAAGATACTGGAATTTCAGCATGAATACGCGTTTCTCTCTGAAGGCAGTAGATGAAATATGGTCGTTTCTTTGAAGTATTGTACATCACTGCGGGTTCGTTCAGGGAATCTCTTCATATACTAGCCTGAGGGATTGATTGACAAACAATTCCACGACAAATGACCGAATTTCGGGATTTTATTCAAAGAATTCGGATGTGACCGGTGTAATGGATGTCATGCGGTGTATTTCTGCGAGGTTTGAGGTTTCGAGGTGACCGGACAAGAGTTGAGGTATCGAGACGGAATTCATTAGGGAATAATAATAAAACTTCGCGGGCCCGAGGGTTGGAAGCAGTCCTTGCATAGTGACGCAGCATGAGGGCATATTTCAAACAACGAGGTTTCCATTCGATCTGCGAGTGAGCCCGCGTCGAATCGTGGGGATGAGCGTCAGAATGGTTCAACCGACAACCAAAAGTTGTCTCGCAGCGAAACGTAAGGCAGCGAATGTGCCGCGCCCGGNAGTCCTGTGTAGGCGGCTAGAGCAATGAGGTCTTTTGGACTTAACGCTATTTGGAAATGAACATTGGAAAATCAGTCGAAATCTACGTTTTTTGGTGTCGTTTCACGACTGCTCGCATTGATGGTTCAAGAAACGCCAAAACGGGCACACCGGACTGTAGAGCCATGAGGAAATTTCGTCATTTCTAACGAATAGAGTACTCTCTAAATCATTCTTCGAACGCGTGAACAAGAATTCGTTGGTTTTAATATTGGAATTAAAATCTGTATCGCGCTACAGTGAAGTAAGAGAATCTTCTCCGGAGATTTAGTGGTTTTCGGTACCGAAAACCTCCGCAGCGCAGGCCGTAGGCTTCTCGCGGAGGGCTGGAGTAAGGGATATTGCACAATAGCGTAGTGCGGTCGGCTGCGAGCTGGTAGGAAATGGAAGAGTGAGAAACTTTACGAGAAAATGAACGTGCTAACGTTTAGAAAGCAGGAGAGCTGATTGAGAGTTTGAGAGCAGAAAACAATTATTACTCGAGGAAACCAGTGATCACTGATCAGGCCTCCACGCACACACCTCTGTAGATCTGAATTTTGAATCGCCACGCCAAGATATATACATACATATATCTAACATGGAAAAAATGGAACACAGTGCTACCTCGATTATATCAACCAATTGATGTCGAGTTTGATATAATCGAGAGAGCATCACAGAGAGTCACGAAGTGCGTCATGTGGGATCGCACTGGGCCAAAGAGTGGGCTACACGGAGGAAACACAGTGGGTTACACAGTGGGTCGCACAGTGGGTTAGGTGGGCATCATATTGGGTCAAGAGAAAAATCAGAGAACTAGTCATGTCACTCACTGATAATATTTTATAATAGAGCCCGAATTCTAAAATGCGTATGAGGTACATATGATGACCGGTTGCCATCTCCTTAAAATGAATTGTTTTCGAAGGTGCATACACAGACGGGGCGTAGCCCTCGTGTTCTCAATCTATCTAGAAATGATTGAGAAACGAACGCACCTAATTTTTAAAAAAAATTGAGCAAAATATCTTACTCAGGTAGCGGTGGGATATTGAGTGTCGACTCCGACGGAGTTGTGGTACAAATATTGTACATCGCTTTGTTCTTCTCTTCAATGGCGCGTCGGTTGCGTCTCTGATATGTGCACGTCTATGCAATCGAGAAAGAAACGAATACAGCTGAGCAGCCGGATGAGCCGGTTCATGGTCTTCGATCGTGATCTCGACGTCGATCAACAGCACGCCGCCGCCGGTGCTTCCGACGGCGCGGCGATCTCGGTGCCCACAAGAGAGAAAAAACCTGGGCGGCGCACAGTGAGCCAGCGCTGGCCAAAAAGGTGCTTTGATGGAGTGGCGCGGCGAGCGCCGCGATCGCGCTCGAAGGGAAATCGGACGTCAACTGAAAATTGCTTCTGCCCGATTTTGGTTCCAGATTCAGGCGTGAAATCTTGGGAAAAGACAGAGGGTTGCCCTTAGGAGTCAATGTGTTGCTTAATTTTTGCTTAAGTCGGTGTGCACGATATTTTTATTGAATGAAAATGGGCGGTATCGAAATCGTAGACTTCAAATTCATGCAATAAACGTGCAATGCAAACGGGCGGGATCATGCGGGGTTCTGATTTGAGTTTTTTCCGAGTGCTAATATAGTCCACAATGTCTCTAAAGAAATTTCGTGTCCCCGTACGTCCCCGTTCGGAAGTAACATGGTGATGAAGGGTAGCCTGACAGTCGAATTCGAGAACCCTGATCCGTTTCACCGCGTGCCCGCTTTTTACTCGACAGGAACGCTCAAGAAACAGCTAATGCTTGAAATAGACTTTGATTTAGTGAATAGTAAAATGAGATCGTAGAATGCTAGAGAAGCGTGGATCCTCAATCCAGCTGCAGTAATTCTAAAACATCATCATTCACATGGTAGGCGAATGTCTTTGCTTCTCTACGGTAAGTGTTCATAAACGGATCGGAGAGGGCTAGCATACTTTTCATCACGTCTTCGTTCGTCATCACGCGGTTCATCTTTCGTGCATGGAAGAGTCTCTGTCGGCGATAAATTTTGTTCGACGCTTCCTGTGCTTCTTCGCTGAATAAGCCGATCGGTAGCGATACGTTGGAAATTATCTCCATTCCGTGAACCAGGACTTTGTGCACCGTATTGGTCATGGGATACCATCTATACAGCGACACATAAAGTCGAGCAGTCTCCGTGCAATACCTTCCGAATTTCTCAACATTGATCGCGCGATTGGAATTTATCGCATCCAGGATTGTTCCAAATCTTCGGATTAGGTTTCTATCGATGCCAGTGATTTCAGCGGCAATGTCAGGGTCGGCGAAGAATCTTCGGGAAGTGTTCCCGTCATTCGAGTTCCCCGCCCCTTGCTTTACGATGTCAATATGCAATCCGAGCTTCTGCTTGAATTCAGCCTGGATTTGCTGCTTTGTTGCCGACTTGTCTTTTTTATGTTGAGCCTTCACTGCTCGCCACTGTTTGAAACTTGAATTGTAGGCTACTTTGAGTAGACACTCCATGAATTTAATTCGGGCGTGCAAGGGTGACATGGAGGCATATCTGGCACTCGTGTCTTTTTCGTATATGAGATCTAAGCGATTCATCTCGTCGGGTGTTGCCTTGCAAATCGAGCACCGCTGCATTGACTTTGTATCATTGATGTGCTGTAGCACCTTCCCGTCGATCATCGACAAGACCATATCGAATCGGAAAAAGAAGGTTTTCCCTTTCACCTTGACCTCGATTCGCCCCATCCGAACTATTTCGGCCCCAACCCTCTCGATCTCGGCTTTGATCACGGCCTCCGTTTCCTTGATGAACTCAAATCGGACGGGTCTACAGTACCGAGTCGAGGAAGGCTTGGGATTACGCCAGTAAATAGCCGAATCATCGCCTTCGTGATGAATTTCAAGGGGAACCATGGTTGTCAAGAACAAACTCGCATCCGAAGTGTTCTCATCCGAGAAAGTTTGTTTATATTGGCTGTGGCCAGAAGATCCGTCACAGCCCCATTTCGATATCATCGTAAGCTCACTGTTCATCGAGTCGAGCTCAGCCTCTGATTTGGTCTCAAGCAATCTCTGGGCTGTATGGATCAGCAGCGATTCTAGTCTGACGGTGCTTTTTTTTTCGGAAATCTCGATATCTTCTGGATAACATTTCGCCTTGCAGGCACGAAGTTCGTTGTAGGATGGGAAGATATCGAGGTCAAGTTCCCTCACCGCTAGCCGAATGTTCTCGTAGACAGCCCTACTCATAGAGTTGTCAAGGAAGAGCGCCAGCGCTCGTTCCGGAGTAAACTTGGGCGATTTGGCCGCTCGTTGGAGAAGCTGAGGATCTGAATTTCCTTGAAATTCCTGGACTTTCCTACGTTTACTCCGTTCAGAACTGTCACCAAAAGATTTTGGAGGTCTCCCGCGTTTGGGCTGCTCAGCAATGGGGACTCTCACCAGTTCGTATGTCCCTGGATTTCCGCTCGCTCCTTTTGCACCTGTATCACGCTCAGCCACAGATCTCTCCCAGAATGTCGTATCCAACCACTTCCCATTTTTCCTCTCGAAGTTCTGATGCGTATAACTGGCCGCAACCCATCTGCTATGAATGTCCGAGAGGAACGTCTTCTGTAGGAAACCTCTGAATTGGCCTCGCAAATGTGCAACCGTTGTCAGTTTCGGATATTTGGCTTCCACAGCTTGAAGAGTTCCCTCCAAGTCATTGTTGTTCTGTGATACAGCATTATAAATAACGCGGAAGGGAATTTTGATAAACTCCATTGTACCTGTCGACACCAACATATCGACATTATCCGTCTGAATCCTTCTCACTGGGTTCTGAGCCTCCATCACACACAGTAGCAAAGTCAAGGATTGACTTATTCTGAACGAATACCGTGGAGTGCTTTCAGGATGGGACGTCATCAAAAATTGAAATCTCGAAATGTGAACCAGATCCTACCTCAGAACATTTATTAGGGAAAATACAGATGTCAGGAATGCGCAGTTTCGACTGCGTTCGAAAGCCTTTGTTTATTGTGCAATCGCGTAACTCTGGCATCAGCGTCTACTACGTGGACATCGTAGAGCGCATCACCTTCGAACACGACATGCTCCATAACTTCCGAACGGGGACGTACGGGGACACGAAATTTCTTTAGAGACATTGTGGACTATATTAGCACTCGGAAAAAACTCAAATCAGAACCCCGCATGATCCCGCCCGTTTGCATTGCACGTTTATTGCATGAATTTGAAGTCTACGATTTCGATACCGCCCATTTTCATTCAATAAAAATATCGTGCACACCGACTTAAGCAAAAATTAAGCAACACATTGACTCCTAAGGGCAACCCTCTGTCTTTTCCCAAGATTTCACGCCTGAATCTGGAACCAAAATCGGGCAGAAGCAATTTTCAGTTGACGTCCGATTTCCCTTCGAGCGCGATCGCGGCGCTCGCCGCGCCACTCCATCAAAGCACCTTTTTGGCCAGCGCTGGCTCACTGTGCGGCGTTAGTACCGCGGGTACTAACGATGGTTCGTGCGGGAAAACGTCCGCGGCAGTAGTGGAAACTTGCTTTTCCAGGCTTCGCGGTTACGAATCGTAGGAGCTCTCTGGTCTGTTTTTGACGACGAGATCCGCGCCCGGCCTAAGACATGGATCATCTAGGCGGGCCCTTGACTATTGTACCGACGTCATCGGGCACCTTTATTACCTGGCTGATGATGCCGTGATAGCTCTCATAACGCAAAAGACGAATTTGCATGAACTGAATTCGTGGTGGAATCAGCGAGAGAATTCTCGATCCCCATTGCTTCTGCTCATATTTGAGACTTCGGGAGATATACACACTTCGAAACATTTAGCTAAAAGTTCGAAGTGAACGATATCGTCATCCGGCAAATGATCGACCAAGGAAACCACGATCTCCGCATCAATCCCTTTGAAGTCCCTTATAAACCACAAACAATCACAACCACATGTCACAATTATGCCCAAATTATTTTCTTCCAAACTGAACACATTCCCACTTCTNGGCTCTATTATAAAATATTATCAGTGAGTGACATGACTAGTTCTCTGATTTTTCTCTTGACCCAATATGATGCCCACCTAACCCACTGTGCGACCCACTGTGTAACCCACTGTGTTTCCTCCGTGTAGCCCACTCTTTGGCCCAGTGCGATCCCACATGACGCACTTCGTGACTCTCTGTGATGCTCTCTCGATTATATCAAACTCGACATCAATTGGTTGATATAATCGAGGTAGCACTGTGTTCCATTTTTTCCATGTTAGATATATGTATGTATATATCTTGGCGTGGCGATTCAAAATTCAGATCTACAGAGGTGTGTGCGTGGAGGCCTGATCAGTGATCACTGGTTTCCTCGAGTAATAATTGTTTTCTGCTCTCAAACTCTCAATCAGCTCTCCTGCTTTCTAAACGTTAGCACGTTCATTTTCTCGTAAAGTTTCTCACTCTTCCATTTCCTACCAGCTCGCAGCCGACCGCACTACGCTATTGTGCAATATCCCTTACTCCAGCCCTCCGCGAGAAGCCTACGGCCTGCGCTGCGGAGGTTTTCGGTACCGAAAACCACTAAATCTCCGGAGAAGATTCTCTTACTTCACTGTAGCGCGATACAGATTTTAATTCCAATATTAAAACCAACGAATTCTTGTTCACGCGTTCGAAGAATGATTTAGAGAGTACTCTATTCGTTAGAAATGACGAAATTTCCTCATGGCTCTACAGTCCGGTGTGCCCGTTTTGGCGTTTCTTGAACCATCAATGCGAGCAGTCGTGAAACGACACCAAAAAACGTAGATTTCGACTGATTTTCCAATGTTCATTTCCAAATAGCGTTAAGTCCAAAAGACCTCATTGCTCTAGCCGCCTACACAGGACTCATTGATTTGCGAGTTGGCTTTCATTATGCTCACGATTCCAACACCCATCGCATACCAAAGTTTCATCGTGATCCTGTGCAATTAGAGCATTCCAGAAGAAAAAGTCGATAATCTCGAAATCGGAAAAATGTACTTCACTCCGTTCGGAAATCGACTCCTCATATCAGGCAAGACGAGAACAGAGCGAATGGGTGGAATATGAACTTATGAGCTATGGGTCGAAGTGCGATGAAGCATCGGCGCACAGTGGCCAATTTCGCCAAATTAGGTGGACAAAAACCAAAGTCGGAACCTCGGTTTTTTAAGTACGGCATGTTGTTCTCCGATACCTAAAAGTCCGGAAGGCACAATTTTTTTCGAACCCAACTCGCTTTTCATGCCTGTTTTAGGCCCCGCAACATGGGGGAAATCAGCATCTCGCAAAAAATTAACATAAAGTAAGACACCCTCCGCAAAAGTTTCGCTTTGATCAGTCTCTGTACATCTGAAATGAGTCACCCAGCCACTCACTTGGTCAGTCCTCGACCCCCAAGTATTCAGATGGGTTCGATGAAAAAAAGCAAAATTTCAGCTAAAATCAATTATTTTAACCAATGTGGGAAACACTTTTGGCATCATTTGGCAAGCACGAGATAGGTGCCATAATGTGGTCCATTCTGTCCTCAATCAGGAGCAATTCGCACATTTTTGCGGAAATTTGCGGAAATTGAGTCAGAGCCCTTTTTCTGATGGCTGGGAAAACCCCGGATCCGTCGAGTTCTGCAAAAATCGCCCTGCTACAAATGCGCATAACTCGGCACCTAGGAAGGCCAGAGCGCTGAACGACAACTTTTTGGAAAGCTCTCATCCATATCTTCCCGATCCTGACCCAATCAGCCCCCGACTTGCAGTTCTGGCGATTTCAGAGCATTTTTGAGCCGCCGACCTGAATTATTCCCCCCGATATCATGGATTTCATCGTGCCCGGCTCCACTAAAGGAGCTGCTCGAGAGTTCACTGCAACCCCATCTTGGAGTGTTCTTCTCCCGCAAAAAAATGAAACCAGAATTAGAGTTTCAAATCGGCCCCGTCACGACTCTAGAGCACTTCAAAGGAGACGACCGAAATGTTAGCACATATGGTCGTCAAATGCACCGCATCGAAAACAAGGCTTCGAAAACTACGACTTGATACAACAAATACACCGCTGCAGAAAACGTTTGAGTAGGGTGGTAATCGTACTACAAGAGGATTGAGGATAACCATGAAGGGAAGGTTTCGAGACTGAAATCACTACACGACCTTTACGTGATGCTGTTCGTAACGTCAGATCCTCTTGTGGGTGCCTATCGGGGACTTGAGAAAGATAAGCACCGACAACACCGAGGAGCCTCTGATCCTGCAGCGAACGATTTGCTGATTCGCCACGACGTCGACCTTCAAGATGCGATGACCGTTCTACGATAAGATAGTGACACTGCATCGGAAATATCGGAGACTTCAGCGGACAGCGGCAGCGAAAGTCCGGATGACGACGGCCCACTTGTTTTGAGTTCTGAAGGAGAAGGAGAAGAAGAAGAAGAGCCGGACTCGGACTAACTCTGCACTCGTTCTACCTTCAGCCATTCGACAGTCGTTCCGCTGTGAATTAGGAATAAAGCGAACCTATCATTCTATTTTCCGTGTTTTCACAT
>JAJSRV010000026.1:179245-198991 GCA_021527715.1 Neoseiulus cucumeris | reverse complement strand
CCCTCTCGAGCTTCTCTCGGTCTCCGATCAGCCCAGGAGTCCAGACGGGGGCACAGTAGAGGGATCGGGGCTCGACCAAGGTGCGGTATAACTTCATGTAGAGTTCTTTTGGGTAGAGATTTCCATACCGTTCCGCACTGACTAGTCAACGACACCATCGACGGCGTCTTGGAGTGACCGGGACGAATGTTCGTCAGTGATGGCTGTGTATATTTTCAGATCGTCGGCGTACAACTTGTAGTAGATGCTGGACGGGAGGAACTCCTTCAGGTCAAGGACGAAAATGTTCCACAACAATGGTCCTAGCACTAAACCCTGTGGGACGCCGGAACCTTGTGGGAGGCATGGACACCCCAGTCTTGCACGACTTCCAACAGCTGTGTCTCGGTTGAACGGTTTTTCGTAAAACTGTGCTGTTCCTGTTCGAGGGCTTGTGACTGCGCTAGGAAATGTGTGAGTTGTGCCTCTACAAGTTTCTCAAGGACTATGCATACGATTGAAAGTTGGGAAATCGGTCTGTAGTTCGAAACCTCCTTCCGGTTCTCTTTCTTGTCTAGGGGATCGGAACACCTAGGGAGCTTCCATGCTCTGTTGAACAGCCCGAGTTTCTCAGCCTCATCTCCCAAAAAAAAGCGTGCTCGTGTCCGCGCGGAAACTACCTCGAGATCTTAGGACGTCTCCAATGTCCAAAATGGGAAGGTTTGTAGAAGTGATTCCAGCGATTTCTCCAAGCCCTTAGCTTCACGACGAGAGTTTCGAGTTCGGAATTCACTTCAACGTTTGTTTTGACGGGAAAACGTCTTTCCTGAGAGCACAGATGCAGTTTGGCTGTACTTCGTCATCCGTGTAACATTTCATAACGAAAGTAGTGGCTCGAATTCGCTCCCGAACTCTGTCAGTAATGAACCGATTGAGTTCGAATGTGTTCGAAACAGCTGCAAGTTTATCCCAGAAACCCCCATTCGATCTCGGTATCACGATGATCATCATGGAGCCGTCAGTATGGTTGATCACAAACCTCCTCAAGATACTGGAATTTCAGCATGAATACGCGTTTCTCTCTGAAGGCAGTAGATGAAATATGGTCGTTTCTTTGAAGTATTGTACATCACTGCGGGTTCGTTCAGGGAATCTCTTCATATACTAGCCTGAGGGATTGATTGACAAACAATTCCACGACAAATGACCGAATTTCGGGATTTTATTCAAAGAATTCGGATGTGACCGGTGTAATGGATGTCATGCGGTGTATTTCTGCGAGGTTTGAGGTTTCGAGGTGACCGGACAAGAGTTGAGGTATCGAGACGGAATTCATTAGGGAATAATAATAAAACTTCGCGGGCCCGAGGGTTGGAAGCAGTCCTTGCATAGTGACGCAGCATGAGGGCATATTTCAAACAACGAGGTTTCCATTCGATCTGCGAGTGAGCCCGCGTCGAATCGTGGGGATGAGCGTCAGAATGGTTCAACCGACAACCAAAAGTTGTCTCGCAGCGAAACGTAAGGCAGCGAATGTGCCGCGCCCGGTCAAGAGGCCAGGAGCGGGTACGGAGCGAGCACAGGCCCTCCGCGCTCGTTCGCTGGGAGGCCGAATAGGCACTCACTGAAGCCGTGGTCTCACCGTTACCTGGTAGATGCAGTTTATGGTTTATCGTTCTTGTTTGTCAGTTTCGATGCGATTCCCGAGAGAGGTACGAACTCCCTGTTTGAGAATTCCCCTGACATATAACAACGATTCATTGTGTCTTGAATAAAGTCCATACGGGTTCGACTTGAAGGTTGCAAGTTCATCGCAACCTGACAGACCTAGAACGTATGGTGGAAAGACACAAGCTCTCCAGAATCGTCGTCGGAGCTGCGCAGCGGGAGATGTAGAGTCACACTGTATCTTGTGTCTTCATTGACTTGCACGAGTCTCTCGGTGTAAAACAACAATGATACTCATTTGAGAGCAACGGTGAATTCATCGAGGGATAGGTTTCCTGGGGCGTCTCTGTATAACCAGAAGTGGGAATGTGTTCAGTTTGGAAGAAAATAATTTGCGCATAATTGTGACATGTGGTTGTGATTGTTTGTGGTTTATAAGGGACTTCAAAGGGATTGATGCGGAGATCGTGGTTTCCTTGGTCGATCATTTGCCGGATGACGATATCGTTCACTTCGAACTTTTAGCTAAATGTTTCGAAGTGTGTATATCTCCCTAAGTCTCAAATATGAGCAGAAGCAATGGGGATCGAGAATTCTCTTGCTGATTTCATCACGAATTCAGTTCATGCAAATTCGTCTTTTGCGTTATGAGAGCTTTCACGGCATCATCTGCCAGGTAATAAAGGTGCCCGATGACGTCGGTACAATAGTCAAGGGCCCGCCTAGATGATCCATGTCTTAGGCCGGGCGCGGATCTCTTCGTCAAAAACAGACCAGAGAGCTCCTACGATTCGTAACCGCGAAGCCTGGAAAAGCAAGTTTCCACTACTGCCGCGGACGTTTTCCCGCACGAACCATCGTTAGTACCCGCGGCACTAACGCCGCCCAGGTTTTTTCTCTCTTGTGGGCACCGAGATCGCCGCGCCGTCGGAAGCACCGGCGTGCTGTTGATCGACGTCGAGATCACGATCGAAGACCATGAACCGGCTCATCCGGCTGCTCAGCTGTATTCGTTTCTTTCTCGATTGCATAGACGTGCACATATCAGAGACGCAACCGACGCGCCATTGAAGAGAAGAACAAAGCGATGTACAATATTTGTACCACAACTCCGTCGGAGTCGACACTCAATATCCCACCGCTACCTGAGTAAGATATTTTGCTCAATTTTTTTCTTTAAAAATTAAGTGCGTTCGTTTCTCAATCATTTCTAGATAGATTGAGAACACGAGGGCTACGCCCTGTCTGTGTATGCACCTTCGAAAACAACTCATTTTAAGGAGGTGGCAACCGGTCATCATGTGTACCTCATACGCATTTTAGAATTCAGGCTCTATTATAAAATATTATCAGTGAGTGACATGACTAGTTCTCTGATTTTTCTCTTGACCCAATATGATGCCCACCTAACCCACTGTGCGACCCACTGTGTAACCCACTGTGTTTCCTCCGTGTAGCCCACTCTTTGGCCCAGTGCGATCCCACATGACGCACTTCGTGACTCTCTGTGATGCTCTCTCGATTATATCAAACTCGACATCAATTGGTTGATATAATCGAGGTAGCACTGTGTTCTATTTTTTCCATGTTAGATATATGTATGTATATATCTTGGCGTGGCGATTCAAAATTCAGATCTACAGAGGTGTGTGCGTGGAGGCCTGATCAGTGATCACTGGTTTCCTCGAGTAATAATTGTTTTCTGCTCTCAAACTCTCAATCAGCTCTCCTGCTTTCTAAACGTTAGCACGTTCATTTTCTCGTAAAGTTTCTCACTCTTCCATTTCCTACCAGCTCGCAGCCGACCGCACTACGCTATTGTGCAATATCCCTTACTCCAGCCCTCCGCGAGAAGCCTACGGCCTGCGCTGCGGAGGTTTTCGGTACCGAAAACCACTAAATCTCCGGAGAAGATTCTCTTACTTCACTGTAGCGCGATACAGATTTTAATTCCAATATTAAAAGCAACGAATTCTTGTTCACGCGTTTGAAGAATGATTTAGAGAGTATCCTATTCGATGAAATTAAAGAAAATTCCCCTGGGCTCTACAGTCCGGTGTGCCCGCTTTGACGTTTCTTGAACCATCAATGCGAGCAGTCGTGAAACGACACCAAAAAACGTAGATTTCGACTGATTCTCCAATGTCCATTTCCAAAAAGCGTTAAGTCCAAAGGACCTCATTGCTCTAGCCGCCTACACAGGACTCATTGATTTGCGAGTTAGCTTTCATTATGCTCACGATTCCGTCACCCATCGCATACCGAAGTTTCATCGTGATCCTGTGCAATTAGAGCATCCCAGAAGAAAAAGTCGATAATCTCGAAATCGGAAAAATGTACTTAACTCCGTTCGGAAATCGACTCCTCATATCAGGCAAGACGAGAACGGAGCGAATGGGTGGAATATGAACTTATGAGCTATGGGTCGAAGTGCGATGAAGCATCGGCGGTGCGCCGTCTTGCATTTTCCGTCAATTTCCCCCTTGAAAGTAAACCCAGCTTTTATTTTATACTAGCGTTGACGCCCGCGCTTCGCCGCGGCGCAATGGGAAGAAGGGACAGACCCAGGAAAATATGGGGAGAAGATATGGATCACAGTCTGTTTTATAGGTTTAGATTACTTGATACTTATTTATTAATAAACTCATGGACATTATCAATTATACCAGATATGCAACGCGCCCTAAGTGGTAAGTGGGATCCGAGGGGCAAGGAGAGACCGAGAATGAAGCGGTCTCATTGCACAGGTTTTGAGTAGCTTCGGTTCCGATCAGAGGCGTCCCTGGTCTCGTTGCTCCATCACGCGTTTGGGATACATGGGATACGCCCCGGGCGGCACTCCTGAAGGATCGGCAGTTTTATGTATTCGGACCGTTTTTTTTTACTGTGATTGAAGGCAAAGCAAGGTCGGTGGGGGTCGGCATTTTCGGAAAATCTCAAGTTACGCCCCGGGCGGCACTTTGCCTAGTTGCGCCACTGCATTCGTCTTAATACCGATCTAATTGTTCAATCCGACATATCATTAACATTCACCATGGAGTCGAATGAGAGTATGCTTTCAGTCCTCATCAGCAGCCTCTCAGCAGTTATTTGACGCATTGTAAGATTGGGCGAAGGATTGGTTGCGTCCCCGATTAAGATCATCCTCGATCAGTCTCAAAGTCATCCACGGGAGGGTTCGGGAACAAAATCTGAACCAGATAAGAATGTTCACATTCAAATTATTTCCACTGGCCGGTTCCTCTTGTAAGTCGCTCAAGTCACATTGGCCGCGCGCCCCTAAAGGCCCCAAGCGACCCCTAGAGAAGGCACTTGAAAATTTAAAATCACAGCGACAACACTTAATAAATCACGATGCACTCCTCCGTCCTTGAGAGAACTCTGCGAGGGAATCGAGCTATTGCGGAACCACTGGGCATCGAAGGCCGGGCTCTGAGAGGACCTTGCTCCGATTCAGACATGGGAACGGATCGAGATGATAAAAGTTTCCCGTCAGTCCAGAACACGATTCAGAAATGTTCATGCCGGTGCGTTGTTCGACCAGCTGGACATTCTCTTCCACAAGCAGGAGTTCCTCAGGGATCGACCTTATTCGGACCAGGAAAATGCGAGAAGGAGACGAGGATGAAGCTTCCGGAACGCCGCCCAGGCTACCTCAGAGGAACGCAAGAACCAGCGCCTGCTGGCTGACCACTTTTCGCCGACCAAAGTCTTTAGCCATGCGGAGGATTTCAAGAACCAAGACTTCCGAATTTCTTGCGTCAGTCTCTCGACAACAGAGAACAGCAATGCGGTAATGGTACCAACGATGAGAAGCGGCAGAATTTTCAAAAAACGACTCCAATCGAATTGGTCCGAGCTCCTGTCAGAAGTCAACGCCCAGTCAAAAACAATCGAGTTGTCAATCGCATGGTCGAGGTATTTCTTATCCAACTCTTCCTCCTTCTTCTTCACTTTAGGTTGAGAACCCACTAGTTTGCTGTAGGGTATCAAGGCATGATCGAAAACTCTGCCCATCAGGTAATTGGACCGAGGAAATGCCAAAGAAAGTGCCACGAGGTACATGCGACGAGAAGATACTGAAATACAACTTCCGTCCAAGAAGAAGTTTTTCAGATGATACTCTCGGGAGAGATCATTGCTCTCATCTGTTCGAATATTTGAAGAATGCTTTTGAAGTGGCCGTCGTAACTCACGCAGCTTTCCGCTGCTGAGGCCACAAATAGCAGATCCGACCGTGAGTTCGTTGATTTGGAAGAACTTTGCGGGGCATTGCATTCTGAGACCACAAGAAACGAATCGTAATGGGCGTCTCGCCTCCACTGGACTCAAGAACCTTGACATCATATGGTTCCCGTATAAAACATCAACGAAGAAGTTCGTCATCAGAGCCGTCGAGACAACAATGAGCGCAGCAACCCTCTTCCCATCAAAAGTCAAAGAGACGGAGGAGTTTATGAAGTTGAAAACAATCTGGCCGGCGGCAGTCATCATCGAAGCATTTCCCGTGATTGAATTTGCTTTCCCGAGGAAAATCAGAGAGGCTATCAGGCAAATCCAGCAATCCCAAGATATCACCGCAAGAAAAGAGAAAATGTCCGTGAGCCTCTCTTTCTCCAAAGCGTAACAGTCGGAATAATCTGCGTTCAAGATGACGTTGTTCTCCTCGGTGAGTCTTCTGAACAGAGACTCTCTCTTGGAAATCATAGCTTTCAAGCCCATCGAAACTTCAGCTGATGTGCGATTACAGGATAACATCAGAGAAACTTTTGTCTGGTGAATGTATTAGAGGTGGACTTTGGTAGAGGAGCTCTTGATTTCTATGGTCTCCAGCGAGCATTTGATCCGGTCTCTGATGAAACACTCGGAGGGTCGTTTCATCCTTTGCCGGTCCACCAGAGAGAATGGGATCAATTTTTCACTGCACCAAAACTTTTTCTCCGCCGAGCTCCAAGCCAACACACTGATACCGAATCTGGGGATATCGTTGAAAGTAATTGTGACGTTTCGGAACACGAAATGCATGATGCATTTCTCCCTGAAGTTTTGTGTGATGTCCACTGTTTTCCCCAATCTCTGGATGAGACCTGATAGAACAACGATTTTTTGAGGCACTGCGACAGCGTCCAACAACCACGGTCCCAGAGAGCTTCGATCATATTTTTCCGTAACGATCTGTGAAGACTCGTCCTCCAAAAAGAGCATGCTCGTGTCTGCGCGGAAACTGCCTCGAGATCCAAGAATGCCTCCGACGTCCAAAATGAGAAGTTTCGTTGTCGGGATCCCAGCGATTTCACCAAAGTCCTCAGCTTCACGGACCAACTGATCCGCGTGCCAAGACGTCCTCACCGAACACGCATATATCACGATCAATAAACTCGGTAGATGAGACTTCTGCATGTTCGCCTCGCGTTTGGTCGGATCGGATGCAATTCACGAAAGAATTTCAGTCGAGTCGCTCGTCAGAGTTGACAACGACGTAACGAATGGGTCGAATATGAACCATGAGTTATGCTCAAAGGAGCTGTCCGAAACCGGACGCCGTAAGTGGCTAGGATTCTAAGACGAGGATTGAAGAAGCCGTCTCTTAGAGGAATCGTCTAGAGAGCTTTTATTCTTTGATCGTCATGAGTCTGTCTCTGGTAACTCTCACGTCACGATGAATTGCATTGAAGTCGAGCGGCCGATTTCTGAAAGTTTGAAAAGAAGCGGAATCGTCAGGAATTACGTTTCAGCAGCAATATAGCTTGCAAAGTTGGTATCACGGCAGCACACTCGGTGGGTAAGCGAATTTCGGTGAAATACGAAATGCGCGATGCACTTCCCGCAGATGTTCTGAGTAGTTCCCTCTATCCAGACAATGTTTCGAACGAAAGGTAAGAGCACAATGATCCTCTGAGGCACTGCCATGGCGGCCAGCAGCCATGGTCCTGTACTCACGAAAGACTCCGCTGCGATATTGAGGGGTTGCCGCCGACTCAAGCTCCAAGAACATCAAACTCACTTCAGTGCGGAAACTCCCGTGGAGTGAGAATATCCGTCCCACGTCGAGAATGAGAAGGTTCAGTCTCCGGACGCAGGCGATACATATTCCCATACGATTCGGCTTCGCGGAGCACTTGCTCTGCTGAACGGATTCACTAAACTCAAAGAAATCAAGAACGAAAGACTCCGCAGCATGGAAGGAATCGTGGCTGCGATAGCGACGTCGTGTATTCTGCGAACACTTACGAAATATCTCATTCTGGTGGCATTCTCATTTCCATTTGTATATCAAAGTAGGAATCTTTTGATCCCAATCCCTCGGATTTGATAACGAGGCACAGCTAGCGTATAGGGGAGCATTCCCTGAAAATGAAAGCTCGGTGAGTTTTATCGATTCGCATGCTCTCGCTATGAATGCGGAAACGCTCTTCGGATTTGACGGCAACGAATTTTATCAAGAGCCTCTCGATTTTGAGGTTTATACAGTTTTCCACGTCTACACGACTAAAATTTACCTGGAGTTTCTGCTTTGTTAATGAGAGATCAACAGGGTGCTGAGATTGAAATCAGAAAAAAACCGACCGAGAGGTAACGTAGAACTACGTTCTAGTCTTGTTCGCCTCCCCCCCTCCCCCTTTTTTTTCTCCCCATAATGATTTCTTTCGCTAGATTTTACAAGCGCGCGATCTCGGATAACGTTCCGACTTGCTCTCCCTATCTATTCGGGCTAAATTCATGATTCATAAAATGATGGCTCAAGTGTCACGAACTACTCACAAATACGCGAATCCATGTCCAGAAGGCCTATGTTTTCCGAAGTTACCACATCAAAGGCCGAAATTTTGTCGGTTTCCACCCAATTACATAGCGGCTGACGGATACAGCCCATTCTTGCGACGCCGACGCGTCTCCAACTCCGACAGCTGCTACACTGTCCGACATAATGATTGCACTGAGCGACTTTTCGCGATTTCCCCATCATACGGTATGTTGCCGCTACATTGACTGTGGTCTCTCCGTCCTACCGGTGACGATCTCAATCAGGAGTTTCACGCTCAATTTCTATACCTCTGAGAGCTCTCCTGGGGCTTTGAATCGAGAAAATGCGATTCTCCAAAGCGAAAAAAGGACGGAAGAAGGACCGCACTAAGACCATGCGGTTTGGAAGTGATCTGAACAGATTTCGAACGTAATTTTGCGATTTATTTGCTCATTCTTGTCTTCTCTCGACTTTCAGCTCATCAATAGTGGAGAACTGGCAATTCTCTCGATTTGCCGCTCGAGGAAAGTGGCCCCAAACTTTCTTTATTATGTTCACGTCCGGTCAGTCCACACGCCACTCGAGACGGGCGATCTTTTTCTTCGCGAAGTAAGCTATCACATGTCTTGCAGTATGCACAGCAGCATTGTCAGGCTGAAATATCTGCGGTTTGATGATTCTCAGCGTCCCTGCGTCCCGGTACGAAGAAAATATCAGTCTTTCGATCGTAGCCAATACCGGCCCAGACCATGACACCACCGCCTCCCATTTGACGTCTGAAGACATATCTCTCTTCTTTTCTCAAGTCATGAAAATAGTACGCAAAGCCATTGGGACCATTTGGAGTGAATCGTTTCCCATCCGAGAACAAATGTTGTACCAGCCAGCACTCCAAGAAATATGCTCGCGAGCGAACTCTAATCTATTAAGTTTGCGAATCGGTGTGAGGGCCGAACATCTTCGTAATTTCTTCCTCTTCAAGTGTCGGGTACGCTTGAGCTCTCTTTGGGCCGTTCACACGCTCCACGAGACTCCGCGGGCTTGCGCGATCTCCTTAGCAGATCGAGAAGTGTTTGACGCTGTTCGAAGAGACGCTCTCTTCTGTCGTCTCGTGATTTCGCTCGGACGTCCTGAGCTCTTCTTCTTTCCATGGTCCTCGGCGTCGGCTAGAAAGTTGCTGATCACCTTCCTGCTGCTACCCGTCTCTCGATAAATCTCGGTTCGCGACTTGTTCTGGCCATGCAATCGTAAAATCACAAATTTTTCACTGTCGACCAGAGACTTCCTTCGACCCACGATAGAATCGGGATCAAAACGAAGTGAAGAGGCTTATCGACCGAAACAGCTTCTCCCAGACCCAACTTTATTATCACACTTCTCGACAGAAAAAATCCAACCAGGGAATACCACAGATGTGCTATAATTTTGTCGGCCCGAAAAACGCATTCTCGAATGAATCTCGAATGAAAGTCGAACCTTGAGGGCTTTGGTCCATAAAACCGTTCGGGGTATCATTATCTCGGGCAGTGTATGCACATTTTCCCGACGAATTGAGGGGCCTGCCTCGATCCGATGGGTCGTGAGACGCCAATTTATGACTTTCTTGCGATTTTTCAGGGTAGAACGCCTAGAGTTCTGAAGAATAGTGGATGCGGCCGTCCATGCCTCCCTGCGGGAGAAGTTCAGTGGGACCAGTGTTTCCTAAATACTTTTCGCGATGCCGCATTTTTCGTCCGAGATGTTCGTCCGACCCCACCGATGCTTCTGCCATCCGTAAGTCGTGAATCAGGGACGGATCCTCTCAGATTTGAGCGCTGCTCTCCGGTTCAAAAGCTCAACGTTCACGTTATGGAAAACTAATGGAACATGGAGAACCGATGCATAGATCGTGTACCGGTCTTATGAAGCTCAAGCCGTAGGATTGTCCGTGGTAGCCGAGTTCAACGCGAGGCAGATTTTGACGCAAGGGAAATTTTAGCGCGAGGCCGATTTCAGCGCACACGAGGGTGCCGAACAAAGCCGACGAAGCAAATAGAGCATCGGTCCGCGATAGCCACAGCTAGGGCAGTGGGAATCATCTAGGCCTGCGAGCGTAGCGAGCGGCACGCGCCAGCAGATGCCTGCCAGCCACTGTGTCAAAAGCCTGCTCGAGTCGCCGTAATGACGCGTTGGCGCCTCGCGGTTTACTTCGGCGAGTCTGTACTTTAGACACAGCGAGCCCTTCCCTGAGTTGCACAGAAGTCAGTACCACTGTGGTACTTCTGGTACGTGCGTTCGAGGGGGCCTCGCGCTGATATTGGCCCTGATCGCCCGGATCTCCTGAGGCCCCGTGTGTCGGCGTTGAGGTGTACAGCTGAAAAACTAAAGAAGATTTTGAAGAGTTTATCAACGTATCTACAAAATAAATGAGAAAATCCGGACGCTCCGTCCTGCGCAACTTTGGCCAAAACTACTGCACGAAATGGTGCGAAATCTCGCACAGCAGCGCGCGATCCGCCGAGGACGGACATAGGCTACCTCACGTTCCCTATAATTCTTCGAAGACGCCAGAATCTTGAGAAAACTCGAAAACATTGTCGTCCTCATATAGGTTGAGAGCACCTTTTGAATCACGCGCCATCGGTCGCCGTTGTTGCCCCTGCGGCATTCCAGTCGCCGGCCTGGAAAATAGCTTCGTCATTCCTTGCAGCAGCGGTTGGCAAGCAAACGTGTGCTCCGCGTCTTAGGTATCCTGCGCGGCCGGAAACGTTCGCATTTCAGTAGGTCGACGTCCGGCGCGCAGAGACACAAAGCAGTGTCGCGTACTCAGAGGGGGGACGCATTTCCTTTGCTCCCCGGCGACGAGAAAAAGCTCTGGCTCCGAGTCGGGCCATGAGCTTCAAGGATGCAGCGCCCACACTGCCTGGGCGCAAGCGTTCGAATCCCGATGTCGCTACGACGGAAGCACGTCAAGCTATAATAGCGAAGCTCCCACACAATGTGATCGCAGCCGTTGAATCGTTGGTGGTGATGAACAAGCCAGTATCAAGAATGAATTGCATGTCTGGAAGCGCACTCCAAGGAAGCGCGAACGCTGGTGCCGTCGTCTCGGACTGTTCGAGGTAGTAGGGATTCATGATTGCATTGTCGATGTCGCGTTCACAGCATGAGAAGGTATCTGCTATGCTCGCCGACAGGGAGTTACAAGTTACTTTCTCGGCGGATGATCAACGGATGAGATCGAGCCTGTGTGAGCAAGGCCGTGGACTTCAAGGAATCGCGAGCGCTCCCACCGCCGAGGCTGTCTGAATCCGACGCCGATCATTCGACACGGTCCAGACCGCGACCGGCGAGTGACCGAACCCACGCTGCCTTTAACTATTTGCGAATAGAGTAGGAATCCAAAAGTGAGCATCGCGCGAATGAGCATCGTTTGCGATCACTGTCAAGTCCTCAGGTTCCGAAATGAGCCCCGAGGTCTTTGTTGCGTGAATGGGCAAGTGAGTGGTGAAACTGCCGGTACTGCTACCGCCGCCCAAACAGTACCGGCCACCTGGTCTTCGGTTGCAGGCGAGACGTCGGAGTCAGGGTCAGGTTTACCATTAGGTAGGCTCACTTTTACCAGAGGCCGAGAAGGAGTCCGCGTTTCTTCGAATCTACTTCATGGGGAATGAGATGGAGGAGGCCCATCAGTGCCGTCGATTCAACAACAACACTGGGCAGCCGATCGTGCTTGCGTTTCAGGATTTTTCCAATGAACATAATCAATGAATTCGTAGGTTCTGCACAGCTCTCGATATCGAGATGTCCGCCGACGATTACTCTGTTTTCATACGTCCAGATGAACCTCCGGATGGCCAGCATGCCGGAGGTTCATCCGGACCTCCGGCATCGTCGCCCACAACCGACGATGTTGCAATCGTCATGTTGGGAACGAACTTTAATGGTCGTGATTTTCAGTTATACACGGTGGGCAAGGCACGCCACATCGAATCTCAGACACCAATCGAGCGTATGACTCGCTGCAGTGTCCAATTTTGTTTCGGCAGGGTGAGGATGGTTATCATTCTAACTTGAGAATGCGAGACTCTGTGACCAATGAAGAGAAGAATGAGGAGAGTCAGCTCAATGAAGTTCTACGCGTATCGATTCATGATCCGCGGCAACGCCGACAACCATCTCCTGAGATGCAGCGGGCTTGCCTGAATCAAACAAAACTTCTATCTGGGGATTACTTTATGCAACGCTATGCTGTCGCTTCTGATTCGAGCGTCAATGCTTCAAGACTTCAAGACTCGGGTCGGAGGGCCATTCTCCCGTCAATTTTCACGAGACGGTCCCCGACACATGCGAGAGTACGCCCAAGATGCTTTGACGTATCTCCGCGCGTATGGTCGCCCCAACCTGTTCATCACCTTCACGTGCAGAGATGAAACCAAGGGATAGTTGTTCCCCGGTTAGTCGCCGTCGGACCGCCCTGACATATCTACCCGTGTGTTTAAGCAAAAGTCATCAAGGAAGTTAGATCTCATGGTCAAGCATCACATTTGCGGAAAGGTACAATGTAGGATGTAGTCAGTCAAGTGGCAGAAGAGAGGACTGCCGCACCGCAGTATTTTAATTTGGTTGGATGAGAAATTGAAACCCAACTGAATCGATGACGTGATTTCTGCAGAAATACCCGACGATAATCTCGATAAACTTGACCCGAGCCCCATGTAACGCGTCGCAGCGAAGCGCGACCGGGACGCTAGTGAACTATATACGATGCTATCATTTTTGGCATGAGGATCGAAACATATACAAGTAGTCCTCGTTGTCTCACACTCTGGCCTGGCGTTGAAATTTCTCTAGTACAGACTTTAACCTGACGCTATCGATCCAAGTTGAGCCCGGTGGTTTGTCCACCCAATCGATCTCTCAACAACTCTGGACGTCCCGCTCTTTACCGACGTAATATGTACTACCCTATCGAACATCGGCTCCCGACGCCCGAAGTTCTAAAGAACGACATTGGGGCCTATCTCGATTGCCTTTCAAGCTCGAATCCGATTGCTTGACGGGTTTCGCATATGAGATCCCACCCCAACGTGTTGCATTGGGAAGCCGCAGAGAGACCAGAAGGGGGACGTTCCTAAATTGTGAACTGGGTATCCAGGTTCCAGGGCCTGCGGAGAGTTCCCGACTTCACGAATGGACCCGCGATCGAATTTCTGTGAACTCCACGGGTCTAGGGGGTCGAAACACCTAGGGAGCTTCGAGGCGCTGTTGAATAGCTCGAGTCTTTCATTCGGCTCAAAGCGGAAAGATCATGTGGATTTTCCTTCTTCATGTTTTCCTCACGTTTGGTCTGGTCGGATACATTTCACAAACGAATTGCAGCCGAGTCGCATTCCAGGCGTGACGAAGAAAGAGCCAATGGGTCGAATACGAACAATGGGCTATGCTCGAAGGAGCTATCTGAAAGCGACACCGTAAGTGAATGTAATTTCGAGGCGGGGACAGGAGAAGTCGCGTCCTAGAAAAAAATTCAATCGTTTAGAAAGCCCTTTTTGTCTGATTTTCTTGAGTCTGTCCCTTATAACTCTCACATCATGATGAATTGCATTGAAATCGAGCGACCGATTTCCGGAGAGTCTGAGAAGAAATGGAATCGTAAGCAATTAGGTTTCAGCAGCCATATATTTTACATAGACGGTATCGCGCCGGCTTTCTCGGTGCTTCCAAGCAATATCACGTTCCAGCAGCAATATCTCTTAGATACATAAATGGTATTGCGCCAACACTCTCATGTCAGTGATTCCACGGACAGACTCTCGGATGCCTCTGCTCCCAAACGAAGGATTCCAATAAGGGCTGTGGGGTCTAGCCCGCAGGAACATGAAAGTGATCGAGTTGTTCCATAATCCATATTTCACGGAGTCGTTCGAGACGCAGGTCGTGAGCTTGTGTGAACAAACTCAGGAAACCGTCGTTACGATCAGAGTCGGATTTCAGATTTTTCCGCCGAAGGCTAGCCTAAAATACCGCCGAAACCAGGCATCAAACAGGAGTGAGTTTTTTGTGGAAGGGTGGAATTTAGACGCTGAGGGAATTCTCCAAAAATTACAACCAGGCTCCAAGCAATAGAGGATATCAATGATTTTATTGAAAACTTGTCGGCTACGCTGACTTAGCTTAGCTGTGAACCCCATGAAAATTCATGGAGGAATTCGGTTTTGGGCTGGTTTGGAAAGAATGAATCGGTTCACGGAATGGGTGTGCACCCGTTATCTCTGAAACTCGATATCCCTAACATTCACCATCAGAACGTAGAATGTCAAGACGCGCCCTATGCGAGAAGAACGTTGATCGCTGCAAGAGGGATCGAATCGATAGGGATGTCACATCGGCGAGAGAGGCCGCCAACGAACCTATTTTGCAACAGTTCGAGCTGATGATGGGTTGTAAATGAGGGGATTTTAGAGTTGAGCATAGACTTCGGAACGCTTTGAGACGAAACAATGGAANCTATTTTGCAACAGTTCGAGCTGATGATGGGTTGTAAATGAGGGGATTTTAGAGTTGAGCATAGACTTCGGAACGCTTTGAGACGAAACAATGGAATATACACCCGACGAGAACCTGAGCGGATGAAGTTTAGATCAGACGAGACCTGGACAACCAGGTGATGGGTGGCGACTGCTATCCTCGACGCCTCACGGGAGGCGGTGGCTGTCCTAACGATCACGGGAGGATGGTTCACGGGGTGTCGATAATCGTGGGGAAGTACCTAGGTGCCATTCGATTTGAGCGCGGGCCGATTTGAGCGCAAGATTGATTCGAGCGCGCTATCGATTTGAGCGCAGCCGAATTCAGCGCAGTAAAGTTAAACCTCGATTATATCAGTAATTGATGTCGAGGTTGCTATAATCGAGAGAGTCGCGAAATGCCTCATATGGAATCGCACTGGGCCGAACAATGGGCCACACAGAGGACATGCATCTGGTTCCACAGTGGGTCGCACAGCGGGTTAGGTGGGCGTCATATGGGGTCACAAGATGTAATTTAATCCGGAGCGAAATACACGGGGCTTGATTTAATCGAGGTTCTACTGTAGTTGTTGGGGCCTGCTTAAACATGACAGCTTGGTTGATTAATGAACTTGAGCCTTTACTCCTGAACCGATCGAAGGTCGCAACATGCGGCAGTTTTTCTTTCAAAGTGGGTCTCGATCACAACATTCGTGGTTTCTTGCGATCTCATCTTTGCATACGGGCAACTCTGAAGGCCGAATTTCCACCGTAATGAACTGCAAGGACAACATGCTATTTTTTCGAGTTCCCATTGGTCTTAAGGGATGAAATCTCATCCAGAATCTTCCGGGATACACAGGGGATCAATTAGCTAATGAAATATTAGAAATGGTGTAGAACACCGAATCGCTGGGTGGCCATGCTGTTCTACGCGTCGGAAACGTTAGGGCAGTGTTTCCCAACCAGGGGGGGGGGCGCGAGTAGGGGTCGCAATACCCGGTTCCTGGACCCGGGTCCGGACCCGGGTAGTTGGACCCGAGAGCAGATTTGGACCCGGTTCCGGAATTCTCAGAACCGGGTCCGCGATTTCTGGACCCGGGTACGAGATTTGGACCCGGGTCCACTTTCATTACCCGGGTCCGGAAATCTCGGAACCGGGTCCAATAGCTCCGGAACCGGGTATCGAGCTCGGACCCGGGTCCAAATCTATTACCCGGGTCCGGAAATCTCGGAACCGGGTCCGAATTTCACGGACCCGGGTATCGAATTCAGACCCGGGTCCAAATCCATTACCCGGGTCCGGAAATCTCGGACCCGATCCTGGACTTTTGGACTAGAGGTCGCAATACCCGGTTCCTGGATCCGGGTCCGGACCCGGGTAGTGGGACCCCTAGAGCGAAAGTCCAGGCTCGGGTCCGAGATTTCCGGACCCGGGTAATGGATTTGGACCCGGGTCTGAATTCGATACCCGGGTCCGTAAAACTTGGACCCGGTTCCGAGATTTCCGGACGCGGGTAATAGATTTGGACCCGGGTCCGAGCTCGATACCCGGTTCCGGATCTATTGGACCCGGGTCTGGAAACTCCGGACCCGGGTAATGAAACAAGACCCGGGTCCAAATTTCGTACCCGGGTCCAGAAATTTCGTACCCGGGTCCAGAAGTTGCGGACCCGGGTCCTATTACCCGGGTAATTGCGACCCCTAGGCGCGAGGCTTTCTCTGGGGCCAAGATGTCACGGGACCAAATTGTCTGGGGCCAAAATTCTGCGGGCCAAATCGTCCGGGACCAAAATGGTTGGGGCTAAAATGTCCTACTTCGGCTAGGAGGGAATTTTTAGAGCCATTTGTCAACTGCAGCATGCAGTTCCACAATTGATCCAACGGCAATTCTGCTGCGCTGGGCGTAATTCTCTGGGAATATTCCGGACAGAGCGAACTCATGTCCCCATCGCATGCATAGGGTGGCTGACGAGTTTCCGGAAAACGTGCTGACACACTCTACGACTTTGTTTCCTATCCTTTTCCTACTCGTGCTCCCCTGTTTTCTCCTACTACGAATTCTGGAGGAATTCGATGTCCTTCCCGTAAATTCTCTGCCATGGAGTTCAATGTATCCAATGGAGAGACAGCGTCTCCCCTGGAAAAGCTGGACGCCTCTCCAGGGAGGCGAATCCCACTGGTTAGCTTCGACAACTGTGCTCTGAAACCGGAAAACCCTCATTTCTCTTTTCCATACATTCTCTGGAAGCATATACTTCTCAACTCGATTTCTCAGTGAATTTTCGACGCATATTTTCAGCATGATAATGCATATTTCCCTGATTTTTAGAGCATATGTATTTGCATGCATATTCCGTTTTTTTTTAAAGCATCAACATTAGCACTCTAGTTATGTCAGGTACCCGATGCAACTTCGTTGTTCTTCCCTCGTAGATCGTTTTCTTGACGACGAAAAAGTTCGTTCTGCAAATGTGATTCCTCTGCTCACGACGCTCACGACCCGACAACGAAAATTTGCGAAGTTGTTTCTAAATGTCCTTCACCTCTACATGGGAGCTGCGAAATCCTTCATTCGCTGTCGTGTTGTACACAGTCTGTATCGCGTTTTCGTTTCTTTTTTCGAGTGTGCGATGGAAGACAGCCGCCGTGAATCAGGACAGCGGGACGGCCGTCTTCCGTCCTGGACCTGCCCACCCGTACTTGAGGCTCCTACAAAAGAACAGCCAGATACTCGAAAACTCTCGAAATCACACTTGCTCGAATCAGAACGAAACGAATCGGAACCACAGTCTTCTGTTGGTGGATCCCTCAAATCCCCTCTAACCGTGCGACCGTTCCGCGAGGACCTTCTCACGCAAACCTGCGGTAATTTCATGACACTGGCTCCCGGAATTTTTTCCTCTCTGGCATGTCTCTTTGAACTCCTCAAGAACACATCCAACTTTCGGCGCGGATGCCATATTATTAACGGTAGGTGAGCTCGGGCAATACGATAGAGGAATCAGTTGTCACACACCAGTAAACCACCGCATCGATTTCATCCGGACACTAACGACTTCTAGCAATAAGGAGAGGAGCCTAAACATCCGTGTTCAGAATAGAAATGTGTTTTCGCGTAGTCGTCAGGAACTAGACAGGAAGTCGTGACTAAGCATGTGTTCAAATAATGAGCACTGACGTCAGCCCTAAGGTCGATGGTTCTGAATAACAACTCAATCAGACTTGAAACATTAAGCAAGAGAGGAACTGATACTTTGTTAACAAGCACGATCAGAATAAAAGAGCACTTTCTAAGTAGCCAGTTTTACTGGCTGCGCAACACACGGAACAACTGGTCGTCTGTCGCTTGTAAAGACTAGCCGTGAGCCTTCGCTAGGAGAGCAGATCTACTCTACAATCTGCATGGAATCTATAACTAATTAAATTCCCGGGCCGACCCAGCCCGGAAATGGATTACCGGGCTGGGCCGGCCCTGGGCCGGGCGCCCGGAAATGTATGTAGTCTAGTCTGAAAGTTGATGAAATCGTCTCACTTGAATAATTTTGATTGCATCTTCAGCGGTTACGTATCACTTGCCGGAATCTTAAATGCCCGAATCTCAGATGCCCGAATCTTAGATGCCCGATTCTTAGATGCCCGATTCTCAGATGCCCGAATCTTAGATGCCATTTTGCCCTCTCCCGCTCTACATGCTCCATGGAGTGAGGCTTCTATGAATCGAGCTACTCCAGCGGCTGATGCGAATTCCCAAACTACCCCAGCTTAATTTACGGTCGAGCTTGTAGGAGCTCTCGATTGATAGCGGTAGTGCGAGACTACCAAAGGAATCGGTCGATCATATAGATCCCGATGAGTCAGCATCTTGAATACGGACTGTGGTTCAATGGTCCGATCCATAGAAGCCTCGCTCCATGAAGCATGTAGAGCGGGAGAGGGCAAAGTCGGGCATCTAAGAATCGGGCATCTAATATTCGGGCATCTGAGACGACACCTCTTCAGCAACGAAAAGAGCATTGCTTCCCAGTTGGAGTCTGTGTTTATTTTGAGTAATCCGATCGTTTGTAGAAAGAAAAGAAATTAACGTTCAGATTCACTCATTTCGGTGTCCGAGTCACTCTACCCTGCCCCAATTGGAAGAGACAGCGCGTGGACGTCCAGTCCCGTCAGAGGCAAAAGAAGTCTATATTGATTACGAGCCTCAATAGAACGATTTTGAGGAAATTCGAAGATATTGGTGCGTGTGTACTTTTGAGAGCCGAACGATCGGCCGTTGTTCTCTTATAGCCAGCGTGGTTTTGTATGTTTCGTATGCTAGGTATTTATCATCCATCCCCCGGCCTGCGGCGAACTTATCGGCCTCTTCCCCCATCCCTGGGATGATACGGACACCGAAACGAGTGGATTTAAAGGTTGATGTCTCTTCTTTCCACGAACGATCAGATCACTCATAATAAACACAGACTCTAACGAGAAAGCTATGCTTTTTTCGTTGCTGCGGATGCAATCCGATCCAAATTATTCATGTGAGACGATTTCCGCAACTTTCAGACACCGTACGGAAGGGTTTAGGCCCGATTTCTGAAAAGTCGGGAGTGGTCGATCTCCGAAAAACAATTATTTGAACATGAAGGACCGCTCCGACAGCGGAGAAAGTTCTGTTGGTGCACGATCTCGAGAAGGGACATGTTTTAAGAGCGAAATCAGAGCGGCGCCATGACAGCTTCCGTTTTCTTGGAGACTCCCGAAACCGAAATTACATAATTTTCCCCATTTTTTGAGCTTGAGACTGAAGGCTGATGGGTGGGACAGATAGTACACGAGCACAGCTTCCCAACAAAATTTAGTTTTTGTTCCTAGCTC
>JAJSRV010000026.1:137070-177867 GCA_021527715.1 Neoseiulus cucumeris | reverse complement strand
TCTTGCTCCGAACAGCTCATGTATACCTCAGCTAAAGCATGATAGGAATTTCCCTCCGGCTCTGACGATTAGGACCTGACGACTCCCAGATCAGGTTCTTCGAGTGCATTCATGGCGCCGGGCGGCGGCGGCGCGGCGCGCCGGCGTTTTCGCAGCGCGACGCACAGCTCTGTTTCTAAGGCAGCCCCGACACTTGGCGGGAGCATTCATTATGTTACGTACTGCGTCCGCGGTCGCTTATTTATCGTGGCGGAGTTGCGATAGGCTGATGCACTTCTCGTCGTCGAAGTTTTGGCGACCAGTGGTGTAGATATGTTTGGTGTTGTGTAGTGTTACGATTCGAATCCTTTTCGAGGCTCATTTTCGGCGGTGCGGCGGCCGGCGGCTCCGCCCGTTATGAAGTTCGGGCCGTCGGCCGTAGTCGCATCGGTGTTTCTGTCGACATTGACGAAAATTTTAAGCCACAGATGGCCACTTGCATTCGGTGGCTTCCTGGGCGCGTTGCCCATGACCTTATATTGAGCAGCGCGGTGTCGGGAAGTAGTCTACTGTTGACTCGAGTGACGGTCGCGAACATGGTCGGTTTCTTTGCAGTTTCTCTTTTATATATGGGGTGGTATCGGATGGGATGGTTACATTAGCCCGAGAACTGCTTCAGGTCACTCATTAGCCCGACGACCCACTAGCCCGACAACTCTCTCCACAATCCGAGCCTCTCTGGAAGCCAGTAAAGCTTCTATGCCGATTGCAGGCTTCGGACTTCGGTCAGCGAACCAGTCAGAAGAGTTCAAAGGAAACGAATACGCTGTGTTTCGTCGAAACCGCGTTTATTTTCGCAGCGTGAAAGTATTCTCATCACAGGACAATTCAACAAAATACTGAGAACAACAATATGTACAGACTATCTCTCAGATTGCCCGGTACCGATTTGGAAACTACATTATTCCACAAGTAAACTAGAATCAACAATATGTTTCGGCTATGTATATTAAACTCTCATCAATTCTGCTGTGAAATGCGGCCAGAATCGCAATAAAATCGACGTTATTGCGGTTGATGACCGCGAATTTCTTGCGGGTATTAACCGTGGTTAAATAACCGTTACAAAGCCTAGTTCCAACTGGGCCAAATAACCGCATTTTTCAGAGCCGGAAAAAAACTGAGTTTAACCGCACAAAACGCGGTTTTTCGCAAGAGAAAACCGCGGTCAATGACCGCGAAAATTATGCATTTATACGCGGTTAATCACCGCTGTTGAAAAGCGCTGGAAGGCGTAGTTCCGACTTCGAGAGGTGATAAGTGGCGAACGACGCATTCGCCAAGCTTAGTACCACCGAGAGCTTATCAACACCGCTGCTTCGAAGACCAAAGTAAAAGAGGGGAAAAGCTTCCGGTGTGATTACATTTCGTAGTAGAATAGTTGTAACAGGATTGGTGGGCCACACCAAGATAAAGTCAAGTTCGTTGTTATGAAATTTCATGGTAACGATGTTCGTAGTAATGAGATTTCACTCTAATATGATTCTGTAAAGTGCTCTGATGCCGCATTCTGAGTGGATATCTCCGAGGTTGGGCAGAGTGATTG
The DNA here is from genome assembly GCA_021527715.1 of Neoseiulus cucumeris. Classification (NCBI taxonomy): domain Eukaryota; kingdom Metazoa; phylum Arthropoda; class Arachnida; order Mesostigmata; family Phytoseiidae; genus Neoseiulus; species Neoseiulus cucumeris. The sequence continues at coordinate 176,282 of JAJSRV010000026.1, read as the reverse complement.
TGTTGGTTCGAACATCACATCAAACAGAGGCTTGTTTGATGAAATTCTTCCTAACACATTTCAAGAGTTTAATATCACAGCTTAGGAGTGGATGCCACACAGGCGCGCAGTAGATTGGTCTGGAGATTACGGGAGTTTTGTAGAGATTGACATGGTATCTTGTTCTCCGTATGGGTTTTTTTTTTCATTTATCTGAAGTGCCAGGGTGCCTATGGGTGGGGATCAAATGGCGGGAAACGCCTTCAAGTCCAGCGGGGGTACCCGCGGACTGCAGCCTCCCGCTGAGATTATCTCTGAAGGGGCGGCCCCGACGAAGATGAAATTCGAGGAGGAGAAGAAAAACGACCCCAGAAAGGCATAGACGTACCTACCGAATTCAGTGGTTCTGTGATTGATTCAGAATACGGAATTCCTGGTATGGAACCTCGTTGTTTGGTACTGGACTGAAGTATGCGTGAGGTCTGCATTGTTCGACTTCGACGACTCGTGAGGTTTCTCAAACGAAAGCAATGGAAACCGAACGGGAAACTAGCGTTAGAAAGTGAACCTTTGTTACGTGGAGAGGGTAAGCACGATGGAACGTAAGCGACCTGACATCGGTCGATCAAGCAGAAATGCGAAACGGTAAAGAAACCGAAAAAGGGTGGAACGAGTGAGCAACCAGAAACAAGCCTGGATTCGGGTCAAAGTGATGTTCAGGGGTCAATAAGGAGTTTATAGGGTTCGGAATCTTCAACCGACTCAGGAATGCGAACGAGCAGCGAAGTATTTCCTGGACAACTTCGTAGCGAATGAATTCGGACATTCGACCGAGGAATCGCCTTTCTGTCGTCTGCCTGGTTTCACCGTCTGTAAACCGGATATGCGAGCTTCTAGTTTCCCGCCATCCCCCCTGCCAACTTCAAATTTTTCATAACCACCTCCCCTCTCCCCCTCCCTCCCCAAGAGACGAGAATAAAACTCTAGCTCCAATTGTAGATCCAAAATCGAAGAGATTTCTCTTCCCAAGGTCTCAATACATTGGTCAGAAAAATCATCTTTTCCACCGAACAAGTGTTAGAGCAAGATTCGAGAAATCACGAATGAACCGGTAAAAATGATCCCAATGCTGCGAGAAACTCGAACACATGTCGGAAACGGGATGCGACAATAATTTTTTTCCCCGCACAAAACAGCTCATGATCACGAAAATGTTCTTTTTATACCTCTCAATTGTCGATCTCTGACCAATACGCGTACTTTAACGAGATGATACGACATGAGAGATGACGAATGAACATGACCACTACAACGACAACGAGGAACAACTACAGGACCGTTTTGCCGAAGTTTATCTAGACCTGTAAGCTCCCGAAAGTCGAAGCTGTTCATCTCAAGCCGGCACGTTTCGAACAGAAGGGTTTTCATGGGATTAACGATTCAGAGACGGCCTCGCATAGACAAGTTTAGGTGCAACATGTCTATTAATTCAGATTATTAGAGAAGTCAACAAGCATAGATCATGAGCAAACAATGAGAGAGGGAAAATCAAAAGAAAACAATAGTAGAAGAGAAGTAGAGGAACCGGGAACCGGGTTTCAAGTCGGTTGCGAATGTGAAAACTTGAATAAATCGTCATCAAAGAAAGGCACCGTTTCCTGACTGTACTGCCTCTCACGACTGTTGCATGAATCGACGATCCCAGTGAGACTTCACTGATAGGAAATTGTTCGTGCGGAGTTAAATACTTCACACAACAAATGGAGTCGACAAGAAAAACTCGCGTTAAGCTAATGAAGAAATTGATGCTTCTGAAAATACCAATGAGCGTGTTCCCAACTAGCGCCGCCGTTTACAAAGCATAAAACAATCAACTCACTGAGGAATGCCTGCAATCAGCATTTTTATCTCGGAAGCTGAAATTCGGAGAATTTTCCCTCGCGAGTTTAGGGCTGGGGATTCTTGCGTTGGAATATATTGAGTCAATATGATGAATTGATGAGATCGTTAAGGGGGGGCGGGTGATGCGGTCCGGTAAAGCATGCTTAGCTTCCTGCTGGCGCCGCCACCGACCTGAACCTCTCTGAGGTCACCGAAAAGTTCCTCAAAGTTCTCAAACAAGCAGCCAACGCACAGAGCGATGAGTTGCCGTAAGTAGAGCAACCGGTCGTGTAGGACAGTCGAGAAGCACAATCACCAACACCTGGCTTAACACTCTCTCCCACAGAGGGCGCCAAACGTCATGTTGAATAGCACTCTCGCAAAACACAGTGCACCGAACCATCGACGTCAGCTCGCAGTAAGATCCAATCAAATGTCGCGACACCTACCACGTGACACACTGATGACGTAGTCAACTCCGGGTCCATTTCCGAGCCCAATCATATAACGGAATCCTCCGTTAAAAGTCGAAAATTGCCACGATTTGGATCTGGGCTCTCGAAATTTACCTTTGGTCTCAGACAGAACGTGGCACTGACTTGGAATGAGGCAAATTGGAATGTCGCGAGTATTGTCATGAAACCGAATGAAAAAAACCGATGAACAATCAAAACAGCTATTTATTATTTTTTTTTCTGATGCAGTTCGTGAGCCTCACTATGAGAGTTTCGAGGGCATCTCCAGGTTCTCGACCGATTTCTATAAGCGAGTTGGTGAGTGTTTTCAATTGTTCATCATAATTGGGGTCGAGGAGCTTAAACAAATCGATTGGCTCCATGATAATCCGAAAGAAGTCAGGTATGCTCTCCAAGATCGTCAGCGTCAATCGCGGGAGGTTGGCGTCACGGGCTCCTTCTTTGAAGATCGGCAGTTGCTCGAGCCTTCCAGCGTTATCGGCGAAAGTTGGGTTTCTCTTCAAGGCCGCGAGAAGTTTATCTGCTGTCTCCAGCAGTGACCGAGTGAAGTCGCTGACATCGTTCGCGACGCATACCCCGAAACTCTCCTCTTTTCGAGCGGAAGCGTCCATTCCGGCAGCAGAGCTGACGGCAACGAAGGCGGCGAGAACGAGGAACTTCATGGTAACTTATTCAAGGTGTACGTAGAGCTGGTTGACTGTTCCCGTGGATCACGTCTCCTTTTATTCTCGACGGAGTCGTCGTCCGCCAATCATCCGAAGCCACGCGTGTTGACAACTTTCAGTCTTTCCCAAAAACTCTTGCCGACGCGCAAGGCATGTACCTTGAACTCGATTTTCCGACTCTGTCATGATAGAAAACCTGAGCCACTCCGCTATAGAAACTTCAGAGAGGAAACGCTTGCCATTTTGGGTTTTCTATAGCAAAATGTACGATTCGGTAATTCAGTACCAAATGGGCATGAAATGGGGGTTGGCGCCTGAACTTGCATAATGAGTAAATCTAGTGAGTTTGAGTAAATCAACGTTGATCAGGAGGTTTTAATTTCCGAGATGCACACACATTGCTTACAATCAGTTCGGGAAAATCATTCAAAAGTTGCGATAGATGCCAAACATCAGCTTTTCTAACCATCCCCTCAAATGAGGGCTCATTGCGGTGCTCGTGCGCTGCAGCTCTCGACGGAGGGGCGCCGGTTTTTAGTCCCCGGACCCGGCGTCAAGAAACTTATTGAAAGCAAGAACAAGACCGCTCTGAAATCAGCCGCCAGAGCCACAGTGTTTGAGGAAATCGTTCCCGGGATTTCCCCGCCTTTAGAGCCCCTCTCGTCTAGGTGGCCCCGAATAATGCGTTGTTCTATGGTGCTGAAGTGTTGAGTTTCTCGGCGCTTCTAATGCCATGAGACGGATAGCGACAACCTATTTTGCTTTCTCGCGATCTTCAGGGGATAGCGGGCTGAGATTCAGAGGTGTGCGCCACGTCGCGAATTCGCCGGCGTGTCGGCGCGCCGAGGTTGCCTGCGCGCCGCCAGCCGCCAACATACATGATAACAAGGATTTTTTGTAGGTAACTACATGCTGAACTCAGATCTTAAATAGAATTGTGTGACGCCTTGTGACGGGGCTTCGCCTCATGCTTGTTGGAAACGAGGACCGAACGAAATCACAAGGCAGCGCCACCACTTTTCGCCGCGCCGTGAAACGCCATGGCCGTCGCCGTTGCCGCCTGTTTTTTTACCCGCCGCCGCCGGAAAAAATTGCGCAGCTCACACCTCTGGCTGAGATTCGTAGCAGCGGTAGAGCATGCCATGTTGAAGTGAGTTATGCAACGATTTTCAAGTTCGAGGAGGGAGACGAGAATTTTCGATTTTTCCTTGAAATTCGACTGTCAATGAGCAAGGTCTGTTTTATGCGACTCCATCCAACTTCTGTCGCGTGAAATCTGTTCCAATTTCTCCTTAGGGTTCTTTAAGTTTAGGCGGGTGGCAAGTTATTCGAGTCCCTCGAAACGAAAATCCAAAGAGAGCCACGAAGGAGCCTTTGAATCTAAAAGGGATCCGCAATTGCCGTGGAAGTCAGCAAACCAAGTAGACTGTCCCTAAGTATCGGCGCCCACCTGCTCTTGTTAGACTTCCAGCATCATAATGATGACGAAGCCGCGACGATAAAAACATGCCCGGAGGAGAACGGTCAAGGATTAAAGCTGCGTTTAACGTCGCATGCGATGCAATTCACTCATACGAGATCTTGAGCCCAATCTGTGTTTCGCAAAGAGAACTCTTCGATCCCCTAGGGGCGCAGCTTCTTCATTTTGATCAGGAGCGGAGATTCTTCAACATTATCAGTTTCGATAATAATGACGTTCGTCGAAAACAAAACGGACTTTCATTTCGTCAACCCAGTCGATGAAATCTGCGCCCCCCGAGACCTGCAGCCGGGGAACGCACCCCCTCTAGCCCTCCCCCTTGATACGCCAATGTAAAAATTTTCTCGAAAGCAAGACACGCAATGGCGCACTCGGACACTGGACGGTAATTCGAAACGTTATCCTTGGAACCCTTTTTATGAACAGCTGACATAATGCCACAGCGGGACAGCGCAGGCACGACTCCGTCCTCACAGGATCTCTGAAATATCAGGGCAAGAGGCTCACACAGGAAGAGCCGAAACTTCTTGACAACTATGGGTGGTATGTTGTTCGGCGTGCACGATGTCTTGAATGAGAGCGATGCTCTTATGCTCCAGAACCGCTTCCTCACTGAATACGATAGAGCTGTTTGGGATCAGGAGGGGATGATTCACTATAGAGAGCAATCCAGATTGAGGACACGGCTGTACCGGGTTATACACATTAGCGAAGTGGCTAGCGAGGTATTCAGCCTTGCCTAATGCATCATTTTTGCATATTTTGCGGTTTCAGCGTGGCCACGGGATCGAAACCCTTGAGACGAGTGCTTGAGTATCGATAGAATGCGCGGACATTCTCAAAATCAAGCCCGATTTCTGTGAGGGTTCGTTTACGCATCAGTGTTTGTTTGAGACGTTTCGCCACATTTTGGGGCTCTGGGCAACCGTTGTTCAGCGAGCTCTCTAAGCGAGAGCTGCAGTGATCAAGGTGGGCAGTGGATCTGGTATTTGAATGTGTCGGTGTGAACGTTTGTATGGGCTGAGTGCACCAACTGACGAATTCAGAGTACGGCTAATCCAAAGGACATTTGTATCCCGTTGCAGAGATGGAATCGGGAGGCGGAACTGTTGATTAGTCGAGCCGCTGTACCAAGTGAATTCACAATCAGTCGTCGACCGAAATGAGTTTCTCAGGTGTGGCTTCTCGAGACTGCTTCACAGTCTCCGCAGGAGTGTTACCCATTCGTATCCGAGTAGATACTGAAAGTTAGATAGGTGAAATTCGAACGTTGAATGCGAGCGCCGTTGAACCTTCCGCTTCCCCTCGCTGGAATCGATAGAGTCGCCTTCCGTCGAGGAATAGAGTCGCTTTCCGCTTGGGATTCTTATTCGGCCTGCGATTTGACAACCGGTTTATCAAGAAGAGTCCTCCTACATATCGAAGAGTTTTGAATTACCAAGTTAATATCTCATCAGAAGTCAAGTCCTGACGGCTTTCAGCAGGAAGGAAAAGTCGGCAGACGGCGATCCGACCGACTCTGCAACACCTGAAGCGTTATAACTCAGAACTCTTTTGAACTTTTTGCTCATTAAAGTTGAGAGATTCCGCTGACGCATCTGGCGGCCATCCTTGTAACGCGTACGGGTGATATAAAGAGGAGAGATTGGTGATCTCCAGTGGCGTAGTCAGGGTTTTTTTTTTAAGTTTTAGCTTAAAGTTTTTTCAGACTCAATTAAGCTAGCTTAATGCGGATCTGAGAACTCATATTTGTATAGCTTCCGGGATATTCTCGGCCAGCGATCCAGTTTTGGGCTGCAATCCGGAATGAAATGCTGAATTCCTAGTTTTCTATATCTCTCGACGGGTCTCGTTATCGACGTCTCGACTTGGGTCGCTTGAAAACATTCGACAAACACGTGCAGGTAGTCTGGTCGCGAAACTTCCAAGAGCGCCTCCGCCCTCATCTCGAAGCTAAAGATGCACCTCCGTCATACGCCTATATCTGGCATTATTCTGCCTCGGAGTACAGTATTCGGCTCGAGATCAGGAACTGCAACAGAATCTACATATTGATAGAAATCAGATTCTGTATGTTTGTTTGTTCGTACGTATGATCGGTAAACGAATTGTAACGACGATGGGCCTATTTTTTTCACCTTTTAGGGTAACAATTCACCGCCCAAACGACAGGGGCGTATCCAGGGGGGGGGCGATAGGACGTTCGCCCCCCCCCATGAGCATTCTCCTCAGATCTGTCACCTGTTGGGATTGAAGAATGCTCTTCGACAAAGTTTAGAATGACCACCAAACTTGGAGAGTTTTCTGAGAATAGATACGAATTTTTATTCGGAAGGAACTTCCGTGTTGAACGGAAGAGCGGTGTCAATATGCTGCAGGGGATCGCTCGGAAATTTTGGATTCGCCCCCCCCCCATCCGCCAATCCTGGATACGCCACTGCCAAACGATCACGGGTGGCGATGGCTATCCTCGACGCCTCACGGGAGGCGATGGCTATCCTGACGATCACGGGAGGACGGTGTACGGGGTGTCGATAATCCTGGGGAAGTACTTAGGTGCCATTCGATTTGAGCGCGGGCCGATTTGAGCGCATGACGGATTTTAACGCGGGATCGATTTGAGCGCAAGATTGATTCGAGCGCGCGATCGATTTGAGCGCAGTAAAGTAAAACCTCGATTATATCACTTATTGATGTCGAGGTCACGCATCAGGTTACACAGTGCGTCGCACAGCGGGTTAGGTGGGCGTTGTGAATTATTCTTTCCAATTCCTTTCCCATTTTTCGATGGTTGACTCTTGTCGTCAGATGGGTTTCAGCGCCAAGTCCCCCAAACAGGGAAAACACTCGATTTCACAGAATCACAGGTTTATCCTTATCGATCGGTTTCTGTCAACCTTTTCACTTTCTCTTGAAAAACATACATCCACAACAACTTTCATCCTCTCTCATGATGATGAATTCTCTCGAATGATCCTTAATTATTCGACACTCCCCGGAAAAGGATTTTTAGGTTGACTGCTACGGTAACACAATATTCTCGATTATCCTTGTTATCTACGACCTAACTCTAACGCGTTCCTATTTTTAAGCTTACCACAATCACGATACTAAGACAGCTCCAATGGATATAAGTGTTTTACGGGTCTTTGAATCAGCTTACTGTTGCCTAGCTTTAAGNTCGGAACTACTCGTATTGATGTGAAAACCAGATTTCGACCCATTAGAGAGTGGGTCACGCCTGGGCTGGTTAGATCCATAAGGAAAAGGGCTAGACTTTATCGTAAGTTCAGGAGGAAAGGAACCATGGAGGCAAGGATTCTTTATGATGCGTACAATGTCCGACTTATGCAGTTACTCCGACGGGCTAAGGATAATTACTATGAGGCTAAATTCATGGATGCACAGGTCAGCGCTGGGAACACGTGGAGGATACTGAACGAGTACTTCCGAGGGAAAGCTGGGTCATCATCGCTCATTCCAGAGGTGGTTGGCCTCAACCTTGATGACATAAACCAATACTTTGCCAAACTTGGATCAACCACGGTGAGAGCTCTTGGCACCGTAGACCCTCTGGCGGGATTGCCAGTTGAGAGACCTTCTACTTTCGGCTCATTTACTTCTCCCTCCAAAGACGAGATACTTGGACTACTTGAGAAGATCAATCCCCAAAAAGCTCCTGGTCCGGATGGCTTTCCGGGTAAAATCTATAAGGTCTGTCGTGACCATCTTGTTCAGCCTATTCATAACCTGATCCAGTCCATCATAACAACCAGTATCTACCCGGATAAACTCAAGACCTCTCTGCTCCATCCAATCCATAAATCAGGCGCCTTCAATGACATTTCAAACTATAGGCCTATTTCCATTCTACCAATCATTAACAAAATTGTTGAGAAAGTATTGGTCGATCAACTCTACCATTTCGTTGAAGCTGAAGGAATCCTGAGTGACAATCAGTTTGGTTTTCGGACGGGGAGAAGTTGTGAAGATGCTGCGGTTAGACTCATTGATCACATAGCNAATCGATCGAGCAGGTGACGTCGGTCAGTCGACGACCATCCGGCCCTGAGAAGCCATTTATTCTTGAAGAGCGGCATTGACAGAGCGGCAATGGCGCCCCGTTCACTCCGACAGTCGAAAACATCGGCAATGCAAAATTTCCTCTGTTCCTGGCTCATAACCATCTCCATTTTTATGATTTTGGGTTGATTACGAATTACGATTATGATTTGTGATTTTTCGATGATTTCTGATTATGATTATGATTACGAAAATCATAATCATAATCGTAATCATCGAAAAATCACAAATCGTAATCGTAATCATAAAAGAGGGCCATAATCATGATTTTGGCCAAAAATCATAATCGTAATCGTAATCATGATTTTCAAAATGCCCAACCCTGGCTTTAAGTCACAAGATCGAACATTCCCATCTTTACCGACGTTAAGGCTCTCGATGCGGCCCAACTTCCAGAACAGTCGCGGCGTCTTCGCATCTTGTAGGATCACGACCTGACCCACCTTGAGACTCGACTCCTTTCCTGGGTCGCTCAGATCAAAATTCCGCAGAAGGCCGACATAGTCTTGCTCCCACAGTTTCCACTCGTCCTCGACGACTTTCTTCCTGCGTCGCCACCTGGCGAAAAGCTCATTCTTTCGACTCTGCGGTGTGAGCCTGCTGTCCTGGATCCGATCTTGTGTTCTTTGTACCAAGGAGTGAAGAGGAGTTAGGACGTCAACGTTTTCACTATCTGTTATTTGACATATGGGTCTTCGATTTACGGCCTCCTCTAAATCATATAGCACAGTTTCGAGTTCAGGTTATGTCAGCGTCTGGCGACCGATGATTTTCTTGAGGGACGACTTTAAAACTTCAACAAGAATCGGCGGATGCTTTGGAATTCCTCCTTGCTTGCATTCCAATCTTCCCCCTAGACACAGAAAGCCGTTCTCGAGGAAGGGATTCAACGGCTTGAGCTTTGAAGTTTCTGGTAGTGGACGACCAGCAAGAACACACCTGATTTCCTCGGCGTATGCTCCCTGTTAGACCTGCTTGATGATAACACTTTCCGATCTCTTGAATTCGAAGGTTTTGAGCGGACTCATCAGCTCCCGTCTCGAAATTTTCTTTTGCAAGAAGTCGGCGAACCGCAGCGCATATGCAGTTGACCTTTTTAGCTCCCACCACTTGCTGAATGAATCGAACACTAGAATCGTTTTTTCTCGTGGTGGGTTTACCGTTGCCACTTCCACTTTCGGCGACTCTGGCTGCATCGGCCACTCCGACTCATCCTTCCTCAAGAACTCCGGTCCGACAAACCATCTCGAAGGTCACAGCCCATTAGCCCGACAACCCGTTAGCCCGACAACCAATCCAGATTACTCATTGGCCCGACGGCCCATTAGCCCGACAACTCTCCCCACAATCCGAGCCTAACTCGGAGTCAGTGAAGCTTCTATGCGGATTCTATGCTTCGCGCGAAAACCATACGAGAGGTCTCGAGTCTGCGGGTCTGCGCGTCCTGCGCCACAGAGAAAATTGTTCCATAACTGGTCAGTGTCTCAGGTCGGTACCAGTTATGGAACAGCTGGTACCGACACTGGTACAACTTCCATAACTGGTACTCTTCCCTAGTTCAATTTGAAAAAAATTGTAGAAAAGATAATATTGTGTACTTTTCTGGTATTGAGAGAACTAGTGAAGATTGTAAAATAAACATGAATTGACAAAGTGTAGCGTATTCGTTTCAGTTCCTTCTCGGTTCTCTCCTGGCTAGTAGGGTTCCGATTCTGATTGTGTGATGTTCCTGAAGAAACCGTGAGTGAGCGGGGGGCCAGATATCTCGCCAGACAAACCCGTGCCTTGATGAAGGGAGTGCATATCGAACCCGAATCGAGCGAGCCAGCATATCGAAGTGCGACGAGGACTCAATGAATTTCTTAGAAGTGGAGCCTACCGTGGAGACCCAAGCTTGTGGCAACCCGGCGAGAAACGGTCAAAAAATCAGAGAGGTAGTATCAGAGATACTAACTAAATGATTTGCGTGAAAACGTCGCGCGCATACCGAATGCCAGATATGATGGAGAGAGGAGCAGCTACCAGCAACTTCGTACCTCCATGCCACGGTGATGGAATGGTAGGAAAATCGTCCTAAGATTTCAGAAGTGTCGGAGGAGTATAGAGAAAAAGAAATGTTGTAAGCCGGATGACTGAATAGTTTTTATTAGTGGTGTTCGCTTTGAGTGAAGTTCACAGCTTGTTGATACAATAGTATCGAACTCCTCCTCGCATCCAGTTTCTTGGAACCATTCCTCGAGCACGGCTTGCTCCGGGCCGTTGCGATTACAGCCCGTTGGCCCGAAACCGCAAGCCCGAGTGCCGTTCGCCCGAAAGTCAGTCGCCCGAGAGTCGGTAGCCCGAGAACCGCTAGCCCGAAGAAAACCCTCTCTCAACTTCGAAGCTGCATGAATGAGTGTAGCTTCTATGCAATTCATCGTGTCATTCTGGGTGATGTGACTCATAAATCAAATTCCTCTCATTTTGCGCACATTCAAGGTGCGAGACGATGAATAGGAATCAAGGGCATGAAGCTGTCATTGTGATTCTCGCCCCGGTGGAGGCTTGCCCGAATTCGTTGAGAGTTCAACACATAGTGATCGNTACATATATGGAGCTCGCTGCAGAAGGCATGCTCGATACAGATGCTCCTCTCGCGTTAGCGGTCAGATTAGCGCATCTGATGAACGCCATTCCGCTGGCCCGGAAGCACCTGTCGTTGAGGATCCCATCAAAACAAAAAGCGTGAGGAGATACCCATTCTGCAGGCTGGACATCCGTGTAACCAGCCTTGTGAAAGGCGTATCTGATCATGTTCCTGAAGCGCAGCGCACTGATTGAGGCAAAATCGACGTCTTCAAGAATGAGACATTTTTTTCTCGAAATGTAAGGAATTCGCGGAAGAAACACGCATGTTTTTTTCATCCCTAGACCCCCACCTACACAACGCACCCAGCACCGTTCGATTCCCTTTTTGACAAAAGTGAAGGTTCACTTGTGAGTACACAATGTTTCGTGTTTCTCCTCCTGGTGCTTATACAAAGAGATTCTGAGGGGAGCCAACTCTTGAGAGCGCCATATATAGTTGGCCATGAGAGAAGCATTGAGCCGACACATCGACTCCGCAGTATCGAATCGGCTGTCTCTGAGATTTGTTGATTATTATGGCGTAACAGAGTCGAACAGGCAATCGGAGTCTCTTGAACTGGAATGGGAGATCTGACGCAATCCACGCAATGGTATGGAAGGGAGGCCGGGAGGATTCTGCGAGTTTAGGAATTCGTGGGGGAAGTTGACCGCGTCTTCAGCTTCAACAGTAGTGTCTATAGACTTGTACTCAATGTAAGCCCCAGGATCCGCGTTTAAGAGATTGCTGTTGATGGTATCCACCATCCATATCTTCGTTTCGTGGTGCCAGAATGGTTCTTTCACGTAGCCACTCTTGATTGAGAAAGCTTGTTGTGATGTTCGGATAGATCTTTTCAATTAGGTCCGAGATGGAGTGCACCAGGACGCAAACGTCGGAAGTCAGCTTGATTTCACCATTCGCGTTGGTGCGTGATTTCCCTTCCCCTATGGCTAGGAGAGTTTTGGCGAACTACTTCGCGCCTGGTCCCTCCGTGCTGACGCGCATATTTTGCCGCAAGTGAATAGTTTTCACATTGCGCCAAAATATCGAAGATTTCAAGCAGGCATGGATTTCATCGGCGGGAGTTGATCTCGGAACAACCGGCAGAGTTTGACGAAAATCGCCTCATAAAAGAACTGCCACTCCCCTCATGAAGTATTGATTCTCTCTCAAGTCCTGGAGAGTTCTATGTAGTGCTTCCAGAGACTTTTTGTGTGCCATAGTACAATCGTCCCACACGATCAATTTGCAGGATCTGAGAACTCGAGCGTGTCCACCCTGTTAGCTGATACTCCTGTTGAGCAATGTTGAGAGTCAACTTCAGAGCTGCATGGGCGGTTCGACCTCCGTGTAAGACTGTACCAGCGATGCCAGATGAAGCCATTGCCAGAGCGATGTGGCCGAGAGACCTGATTTCCGCCAAAATTTAATTTGTCAAGAAAGTTTTTCCCGTACCTCCAGGAGCATCTAGAAAAATTATACAAGATTCTTGATTGGTGACTTTTTCCATTATAATGTTGAATGCTCGTTTTTGGTCGACATTTGACATTGAGTAACGGCTTCGAACGGTCAATACGGGAGCGGAGTTTCGCCATGTCGTAATTGAGCTCTCTCTCGTATTCTTCATCGAGGGAACTTTCTTGATCTCGCGTTGGAGATGGGAGACCCAAGTTTTCCAAAGTCCATTCCATCTTCCAAGTTCCATTTTTAAACAAATGTTTTCCAAAAGAATGAGTGCGCTGTTGAATATTCCCTGGGAGAATGGCAGAAGGTGGTGGGGATGAACTCCTGGGCACCCGGGGACGAAGTTCCGAATGATGTCAATTGGAAACAGCTGTTGTATCGCCTTATGTTTGCGAGAGAATGCTTCGAATCGGGAGTTTTGTCGAACATTAAACTTTGCAAAGGGCCAGGCAGAGAGTTCAATTGCGGCAAACGAACCGTTCCATTCTTGCAGCACATGCCTGGCGATTCTTTGGAGACTATCCTTGCATCACAGAATCCACATATTTTGTTCAGGGCACAATCCGTCATATGAAGTTTTGCAGAGAGCTTTTGAGTCTAGGGTGGTTTTGGTCGTTTTTCCGCTTTTTTCTGCGTTTTTCCTCAATCAACTTCCGCAGGATTGCTCGAATCGACATGAGTTTTGCTTTGCGTTGTAGGGTAGCCTCCGCCGAAGGTCGTAGGCTACATGGCAGGGCACAATCCGTCATATAAAGTTTTGCAAGGAGCTTCATAACAATATTTTAAAGTGATCTCGGTCGTTTTTCCGTCTTTCCGCGTTCCTTTCGAGTTTTTTTGCTCCTGCGCGATGGTTCAGGATTTCAAAATTCGCGTCCTGGAAGTCGGGCTTCCCTCCAAATCGCATACACAGCACATCCGTAGCGAAGCACGGGTAGACATGCTAGGGTAGCCTACAACCATCCGGGTGGACTACCCCACAACGCAAACAAATAGGCAGTATAGATAGAAGTATAGATATAGACTAGTATAGACAATATCCGATATCATGCAATGTCAATATCAGTGTGTTCCATATGTCACATATATCCTATCTCACTTCTAGAAAGGGATGGGCGGTAATTGGGGTTTCAATCACCAATTGGTAATCAATTTCAATTACTAATTGGTAATTGAGTCAATTACTTTGGTTTCGCTAGTGATTTGTAATTGGTAATTCATTACTTCCCAATGTAATTGGCCCGAATATTGAATAAGTTCCCAATTCGTTTCCAATTACATTCCGATAATTCCGATATCCCGCTCTAGATCTTCTTTCCTTTGAGCCGGGAACCTCGATTTCCCCCTGCTGCAGTCTCCAATAAGGGTATCAGCTCGCCATGCCTGCTAAAGAAGTGGGATCGCGTCCGCTGCGATCAAAACGGACAGCCTTCCGTCCAGCCGGAAGTCGTGCTTGCTGTGAAATTCCACAGAGAGTCACCGCTCGAACCTAATATGTGTCTGACCTTCAATATAACTTGATAGAGAATAAAAGTTCATATTTGGGATCGCCGTGAAATAGTAGAGACGCTGATCTTCTTCACGGACGCAAAGAAATGCGATTGCGACCATCCTCGCATGGGTTCGTGTTTTGCCCAGAAGCAATCGGAAAGTAATCGTAAAGTAATTGAAGAAGGAATTGAATTACTCAGTCAGTAATCAATTACTTTGAGTGAAAGTAATTGGTAATGGTAATTGAGCTCAATTTTTCGACGGGTAATTAGTGATTGGTGATTGCAATACTTTCGGTAGTAATGTGCCCATTCCTGCTTCTAGATAATGAAATATTTAATGATATATGTAATCAGCTAGATATGAAGAAATCGTTAACAATGAAAAACTCTGGCATCCGGGATCCCTGGTCGGTGAATCGCGCAAAAACATGCATGAAGACCAAATCATCGAAACCGCAATGGGCTCCAGCTGACGTTCGAATGAAGACCGGCGGCAGAACCTCAAGACTCGACCAGAACCGGAAACCTTAGACGAAAACCGAACGGAAACCCTCACAGCAGTCCTTTGGAACTGCGAAAACCCTCAAAACTCCCTAATGCTGCTACCAGAGAAGTGTTTAGCGGAGCAAGACATTCTGATTCTAACTGAGACCGCATGGGGTCTGCAGTCATTAAAGAGAGCTCCGTGGTTAAAGATTTGGGCGTCATCTTTCCGAGTAACCTCATTTTCACTGAACACGTTGCTCACGTCGTCAGGTCTGCGTCTATTATCTCCAACCTCATACTGAGGTGTTTCATTGTTCGCCGCCCACAACACTATGTCAAGCTCTTTCGATCCCTTGTTGAGCCCCGCCTGCTCTACTGCTCCACCGTCCTTGGCTCCTTGGCTGCTTGGGGATCGTGAGAAGCTGGAGAAAGTCAGACTCAGGTTCATCAAAGCGGTGGCTCGCAGGTGCGTCTGCACCCCCTCGACCATCGNACAAGGGGTCCGACGAACTCTCACCAGAGATTTATCAGCACAGATTTCATTGAATCATCCACGGGGGTTATTTCATGCGGCTCGTGCCGTCGCGGCACTTGACCGTTTGAGATTTTTCCACGTGGTAAATGATTGCGATGACTTCAATGGTAACATCACCGTTCGAGTCAGCAAGCTCTGCTATGGACTTCAGCGCAGTCGGTGCGTGTGGGATATGAGATCGACAGACCTTATAGCAGTTCGCACAAAAATTGAATTGGGCGGAATCTTCTTCCGGGAAGTGTCTGGCGAGAAAACTCTCCATCCATGAATCTATCGACCTAAAATCCCTCTGAAACCATAGTCGATCACAAGCATCGCATTTGTGACCGAATTCATTTTCCAGGAATTTCGGTTTTAATTTAAGTTCAACTCGTTCCCACGAATTGTTATGATGTGGACCGCGGAGTACATCAAAACCCCCCTGTAGACTCTTTGTCAGGGGAACTCCGACAAACCTGGATCTGACTCAAAGCCGCAACGTCCAGTGTAGAGACTATCGCTCCGAGTTATGCGTTTCGACGCCGTTCTCTGGTCAGCTGAGATCTCTCATGTCAGTTGAAAACTTCGGTCCTTTTCTCGGCATGTTCGCTGCCATTTCGGCTCATCGTTTGCCTCGTCTCCGGCTTTCTGGTTTAGGACGCGGCATTCTGGGACACAAGATTTTCATGAAATCACTGAAACTAGATAGATTCCATGATGATACAGTTCCGCGCTCTCCTGAAGACGACGGTCTAACCGTATAATCGAGACTTCCGAGGAGATTCCGAGTGACGAGCAAGTCTGAGCTTGACGAAATGCTGCTCCAGGTGACCAAAATCTATTTTCGAGACTGGCTTCAGAGATATCGTAGAATGATAGACCACAACGATGATAAGCCGTGAACCTCGTTGTTTGGGGACCGATGTTTCTCAATTCGCTCTTCGACCGTCTAACGAACCCAACTTTTTCCATCTGGTCGAAAGGATTTTTGGCGATGTCGAGCTTGATAGGGTCTAGCCTTCGAACACGGCACGTGACAGGCCGACTTCTAGTTTCGATGTGGTGATGGACGATCAATCCGGAACGGTTTTCCGCTAATGCCGGGTCGGTTACTTCAGGGAAATCCGTGAGAAGTTTCGCGATCGGAGAAGAGACTGTGTCTTTAATGACGCTTATGCCCAAATGAAGGGTGGTCAGTAAGACGGCATTTGCTTGCTTTGAATGTGTTCAGGTCGATGAGACGTTTTGATCGCAAATCCGGGGCAACATTGTCATGAGACAAGAGATCAGCACCGATGATTGGTTGTGGAATGTCCGTGAGTATGGAATTGAACTCGATGGGTTGGCCGAGTCCAAGATCTAGGATGCATAAACGCTCACCAAACGTCTTTATGGGTGTGTTGTTAGCGGCGTAAAGTTGTGAGATCTGATCTGGAGATGTCACTGAACTAGACTTGTACGGAATGCTTGAAATGTCGCTTCCCGAGTCCATGAGGAAGTTGCGGCTGGTGAACTTGTCCAGAACGAAGAGTCGCTTAGGCTTGAGGCCAGCCGACAAGGCCGCGATGGAGCTGACCGGACCTAGTTTTTTGAATGGGATCTGTACTTCGAGCACCCGATCGCACAACGTTTCGCTTGGTCGCCGAATTTCGCGTGATATGTGCAGAAAAGCGGTTGCTCTCGCATTTGGGGACGGATTCCTCTGTTTCGACCGTTGACGGCAGAAACAGCGAGATCGCCTGTCGGCTCATCATGGGGATCGCCGTCTCCTTGGTCGGTTAATGGTAAGGAGCTTCCGTGGATTTCTGCAACGCGGTCCACCGGCGGATTCGTTGCATACATCTGGTCCGCCGAGTACACCAGACCAGCGAGACTTGAAATCTCGGCAACTGGCAATAGACATTGTTGGATGGAAGTAGGCAATGTTCTAAGCCACCAGAATTTCTTCATCAGATCGTTCATCGGCATGACATGCTTTGCTTCAGCGGAATGGAGTATGTTCTCCAAATCTTGCAGAAGCTCAGATGGTTTCTTGTGAGGTACATTCTTCAACTCACAAAGTCTCTCCAGTCGTTCCAAAATCGATGACTGCGCTTTACCTATGAGCTTGCGTTTTAGATTTTCGTAGTCACCTTTCACGAACTAAGGTTTGCGGCCGATCTCACGCACTTGAATTGCCGCACTTTCCGGCCACACGGCTAACACTTCGTAGTACGCAGTTTCTTCGCTGGTGATCTTGGCCGCTTTCAGTTGTGCTTCGATTTTGATGAACCACGCATCAGGATTCTGCGGGCAGTAGGCTGGTAATGTGAGCGCCACCAAAGCCATACCAAGAGTTAGTTTTTCGATATTTTTGTCGGCTGTCGATGATTTGGCTTAACTTGATTCGTCACCGGTTGGAACTTCGGGAGGCAACATTTTGAGGGTTCTCGTGCTTGGTTTCCGGGTCACCAATGTTGGGTTCAGAAGATACGAAAAACACACGGCCGTGTGCGCAGACCGGCTCACGTTGAGTGGTCCTTTTATTTACAAAATGCAGACGACATATTTCCGACTAATGCGTTCATGCGCTATCGATTGAGACGCGGGATATAACTGATGACGCGACACAATGTTGATATACCTTCCACGGCCCGCGAACTTCAGTTATTTCGACTTCATCTATTCGACCCCATTTTGTGATACATTATATGCTAACCTGGAAACTTGGACCTGGGTAGAAAATTACGACACGAGGTCCGCCCCACCCATCATGGAGGAATTTATTGCATCAAACACTGAGATTCGGTCAGTTTTCGGGCAACTGTTCACAGATCAGAGAAGCTGAGCGGGAATCGGAGGGTACTCCGGCTCTCGCTAACGATGCTGCCGGCTACACACGAAGCACGATCACTTGGGATTCACAATCAACCAAAATAAACGCTTATTTATCCCCGTTATTTGCGATTTTAGGGTGTACTCAAATTGTTGCCAGGACCTGTCTCCAAGAAATGAGAGCGCTGTCGCGCCGCTATAGTCAGCTCGGATAAGGATTACGGAGATGTCAACGGAAACAAACGAGTCATTGAGACACCCAATGCGAAATTCAAAGCGATCAAAATTGGACAACATTCGCTGCATAAATGACGAAGTAACATTCGACTGTACCTCAGGTCCAGACATAGACGTTTTCACGTCAAAANAATTCTCCTATCGCCGCGTCGCGATCGTTTCTTCATTATCCGCACCACCAACCTCCGAGCTGGTGTCTCCATACGTCCCAAACACTCTGCCCGCACGAATGCTGTACATAACTCATTCACATGGCGGTCATGCCGCGTTTTCCGAGAAACCCCCTTTGTTATAAATAAAGAGACTATGAAATGAAATGAAATGAAAAATGAGACATGGAGTACAGCACAAATCACTGTACCAAACTTCTACTCGGTGTGCTGCCCCGCCACCCGCCTCAGCCACGTCGGGCGAGCGAGTGGAGGAGTTGCGGTCTTCTACAACGAGAAAGTGGGCGTCATGCGAACACTGATGAATGAAGATAATTGCATCGTGTTGGCCGGCGAGCGTCTCAACACCGTCGCAATGTACGTCCGACCGCAGCAGAACCGAACGGCTACGGAGCTTCACGAGAAAATCGTGGAAAGCATTCAGCTTCTGGACCCGAGGTCTAGAACGCTCCTAGCGGGCGACCTCAACACTCGTCTGAACTACCAGAACGACAATGAGACACGAGCCCTCACAGACACTCTGTCAGATCTCGGTCTTTGGATGGTGAACGATCCCGGGTTCAGGACCTTCAGGGGCCCACAGGGTTCCTCGACAATGGATTTGTTCGCGACGAATTTAGACGTATGCGACACCCGATTCCTCGCGGATGAACATTCTCTCCGAGAAGGACGAGAGCTCATCTGGCACGTCCCGGTAGGCCTCGAAATAAGGCTGCCTCGTCAACCACCAGACGGACAGCGTAGAAAAGCCCCGTCAAGACGCCCGTTCTCGATCGAAAAACTGCTCAGTTTACAGCAGTCGTTCCCAATGATCGATGAAGGGGACAACGTGTCGGAATACAGTGGCAGACTCGTCAGGGGAGTCACCGACTGTCTCCTGCCTCCACGACGACGGAGACCCCGCATCTGGTGGAACGCTGAGTGCACGGCGGCCAAATCTTTCCAACACCAGGTGTGGATCCTGTCTCTGATTCAGCCCTTCATGGCATCGATGCTCGCTCGCGCAAAAGTCCGACCGATAACGGTATCCACGGTCCTCTATCGGATATTCACGAAAATTATAGCGGCTAGAATATCCGAATGGATAGAGATGGAAGAAGTCCTCGGGGAAATGCAAAACGGGTTCAGACAGGGAAGACGGGGGGGGGACAATTTGTTCATCCTCACGTCGGCTATTGAGTTATCCCGGAAGCAAGAAAAAGGGCTGCTCGCATGTTTCCTCGACTGCTCAAAAGCATATGACAGGATAACAAGAGACCAGCTATGGGACACACTGATGGATGTTGGTATGGACGAAGGATGGGTAAAACTCCTGAAGGCCATATACACAGACAATGGTATCATAGTCAAACAAGGTGGACACTCCTCGGTAAGACTACGAACACACATTGGACTGAGAACAGGGGTGTCCACTTTCACCGATCCTGTTCGCGCTATATATAGCGGAGTTGGAGAACAGACTACTATGGACTAGGTGTGGTTTCGAGTTGACGGTAGGAGCAGATGGAGGAACCAAGACCACGAGGCTACCGGGTCTGCTTTATGCAGACGACCTAGTACTTATTGGTCACACCTATGAAGAAATGAGTACACTACTCGCAGTCACCACGGAGTTGGGAAATGAGAAAGATCTCAAGTTCAACCCAGCAAAGAGTGCCATCATTATCTTCAATACGGAGAGGCTTGGTGAGCCAAGAGAAATGACCGTGCAAGGCAAGAGGATTGAATTTCAAGATGAGTACAAGTACCTTGGAATAACAATATGCAACGAACCGAGCTACCTGTCACAGCAAGAACAAGACTGGAAGAGGGAGGCTCACAATGCGTTGCAACGACTGCACGCCCAAGTAATGTGGACTTTCAATCGATTCGAAATCACAAGAATCCAGTTGAAGGCAACCGGAGTCCCCAAACTAACGTACGCAAACGCGGCGCACAGTGGGCCGGGAGCGGACAACAAGGGAGGTGGACATTCTTTTTAAAAACATGGCGGCACATACTTGTAAACAAATCATCACCGTGAGGCCTTTAGGTAGGCGACTGGTGTCTAGCGGGAGAGGACAGCCCAGCTAGATGAGAGGAAATAGCGGTATGAAATGCTGACGGTTCTTGAGAGATAATGACTCTGGTACATCGTCGGCTCTCAAATACAAGAGAGCATCGCGCAAACGATGCTGGCAGCGAGATTATTCCTGCAATAGAAGAGCCCAGTACCAAAAAGTCACATCTCCACTTTTTCGGTTTTCGAGAAAACCACGAAAAAGTGTAGGAATGATTCTACTCGATGGATTTCCTTCATATTCCACCCTCGGAGCAAAGTTGTGAAGATCTCTCGATTTCAGAAAGGAAAATCAGGAATTCGATCAGTAACGATGCAAACCAGGCATCGGCAAGATGGAGAACAGACATTCTGGATCTAGATAGCCCGAAAAAATCAATTTCAGATGAAAAAATCCGGCCAGGAACTATGTGAACGAGGCAATGACATGGAGGAAATGTGCCATTTTGGAACTGGAAAATTGGAAATTAGGCTGTCCCGAGCAAAATTGGACTGTTTTTGACATGACTTTCAGAAGCCGCAATTTGGTTAGATCGAAAGCGATCTTGGACGATTTTTTTCTGTTGGAGAGACGAGAATGAGGCGCTCCTATTGCATACTGATCGCCGCACCTCGACTCAAGATTCGAGAGTCACGGGTGAAGGCAGGATAGCAGCTTTTCAGGAGAAGGATCTTTACACCCAGAGGTGCTGACTGCCGAGCCATACGAGATTCTAGAGAAATCTCGAAATCAGAAAATCCGGAAATGTGACGTTTTGGAACCCGGGCTTCATTTTTGCAGGGCTTCACAAGACAGGCGCTCAGGGTGTTCTTCGTAGCTGGTTTTGAGAGAATATCTTTCAGAAATTGGAACGCAAATCGGAGGTTCGATTCGAAGACTCCAAACGACTCGAAAGCCCGTTGCGAATTTCTGCATTTCCTTTCGCGACGGACACGTCCCCAGCAATGGGAACTTACAACTTGAATTGATTGACCTCGGAAGCTAGCATGGAAATGGAGAACTTCGAAGAAGAGAATATCTTCTTCACCCAGAACTTCTTAAAAATGCCATGGAGATGTTGTCGATGTTTGGGAGCACTTACCCTCGCGAACAATATTTTAGCAGTTTGGAAAGAGGTAAACATGGGAGATCTGGGAGCAAACAAGTTGCGTTGTGGTGTTCCAACGCCTTCAAAGAAATTCATGATTTGTACACTCAAGATTATCCAGCTCAATTCCAAAGAGCGATTCCACAGGGAAAACAGCCGACGAGTTCGCGCGCGACCTGAAATCCCGATGACCGTTGCGCTCTCTTTTCAAACTGAGCTCATACGATTTTGGCGCTTGACGAAGCCTGTTCTCAGAATAGTTTTCGGGAGTGATGGAATAGATACGCAAGAATGGAGCGTACAGATGGATTATTGGTGCAATGCGATGGCAAGCAATTTGGTAAACGGAGTTGGTGTGATCTTGAAGGTCACTATCGCGTGGGGGAGCTAGTGGGAGTTTCACAGTTCTTCTTTTATGGGAACGGAAAAACTGCGGACGGAATCCATGTTTACGTTAGATGCAAGGAATATTTCACGTGAGTAGTCATTTGATAATCTCGATAATGCGTACCTCCTGGATGTTCCTAGACCAGGGGTGCTCAGTAGCCCACCTTGAAAAGCACTTCTTTTCCCTTAGGGTATTCTAGGCTCTTGGAAAATCTGTGGAAGGCTATTCCAAGCTAAATGAGCCCAGGATGAGCTCCTTGTAACATCCTCATCAGTGCATCTCGTGTGAAAATCTGAGATTTCGAAACAAATCGGGGAGAAAGGCACTATTTGTTGTTTGTATTTTTATATTCCCGAAGCGAAATGTGACAAAAGAAACAGGATCATTTGGGCCTACCTCAGTTGGCAGCTCTCTGCTGGCAGGAAACTAAGCTCTAGATCAGATTCAAAGTTCAGAGTTAGTTTATGTTGGAATTTCTCTCTCTCCCCGCGCCAACCTCCGGAAGCGCGCAAGAACTCGTTGGAACTTGTCCACCGCTCTTTCTCCGCTGATTGCTTCCAATGGCGCGCCCTTGAGATTTGTGTCCTGCGACGAAAAGCGAGCGTTCTTGCGTCCCAGCTTGCTAGTACAACGTTGTACTATCCGATATGGCAAATGCCGCTCCCCTGCAATGAAACTATCATAGTTCCAATGTTAAGGAAATAGTTGGTGCCCCTGCCGCTCCCTATGATTAGGAAGCGGCGGTCCTTCCTACTCANGATTGAATTTTCGTTCGGATACACCAACGCGCGCGGGTTTGCCAACGGACTACGCGTCAAAAAAACCGTTGAAATCTAGGTTTACGAATTACGATGAAAACTCAGGCGCACTTAGCGAGATGAAACTTGGTGCACCACGTACCTGAGCACGAGTTGTAACTCCGACTCAATTTTCACTCGGATACACCCACGCGCGCGGAATTGCCAGCGGACTACGCGTCAGCAAAACCGTTGAAAGCCGAGGGTGTGTGTCATAAGACCGACATCCAAGATGGCGCTACCCGGATTCGGGAGGCGGACATTCTTTCTAAAAACATGGCGGCACATACTTGTAAACAAATCATCACCGGGAGGCCTTTAGGTAGGCGACTGGTGTCTAGCGGGAGAGGACAGCCCAGCTAGATGAGAGGAAATATCGGTATGAAATGCTGACGTTTCTTGAGAGATAATGACTCTGGTACATCGTCGGCTCTCAAATACGAGAGAGCATCGCGCAAACGATGCTGGCAGCGAGATTATTCCTGCAATAGAAGAGCCCAGTACCAAAAAGTCACATCTCCACTTTTTCGGTTTTCGAGAAAACCACGAAAAAGTGTAGGAATGATTCTACTCGATGGATTTCCTTCATATTCCACCCTCGGAGCAAGGTTGTGAAGATCTCTCGATTTCAGAAAGGAAAATCAGAAATTCGATCAGTAACGATGCAAACCAGGCATCGGCAAGATGGAGAACAGACATTCTGGATCTACATAGATAGCCCGAAAAAATCAATTTCAGATGAAAAAATCCGGCCAGGAACTATGTGAACGAGGCAATGACGTGGAGGAAAAAGTGCCATTTTGGAACTGGAAAATTGGAAATTAGGCTGTCCCGAGCAAAATTGGACTGTTTTTGACATGACTTTCAGAAGCCGCAATTTGGTTAGATCGAAAGCGATCTTGGACGATTTTTTTCTGTTGGAGAGACGAGAATGAGGCGCTCCTATTGCATACTGATCGCCGCACCTCGACTCAAGATTCGAGAGTCACGGGTGAAGCCAGGATAGCAGCTTTTCAGGAGAAGGATGTTTACACCCAGAGGTGCTGACTGCCGAGCCATACGAGATTCTGGAGAAATCTCAAAATCAGAAAATCCGGAAATGTGACGTTTTGGAACCCGGGCTTCATTTTTGCAGGGCTTCACAAGACAGGCGCTCAGGGTGTTTTCCGTAGCTGGTTTTGAGAGAATATCTTTCAGAAATTGGAACGTAAATCTGAGGTTCGATTCGAAGACTCCAAACGACTCGAAAGCCCGTTACGAATTTCTGCATTTCCTTTCGCGACGGACACGTCCCCAGCAATGGGAACTTACAACTTGAATTGATTGACCTCGGAAGCTAGCATGGAAATGGAGAACTTCGAAGAAGAGAATATCTTCTTCACCCAGAACTTCTTAAAAATGCCATGGAGATGTTGTCGATGTTTGGGAGCACTTACCCTCGCGAACAATATTTTAGCAGTTTGGAAAGAGGTAAACATGGAAGATCTGGGAGCAAACAAGTCGCGTTGTGGTGTTTCAACGCCTTCAAAGAAATTCACGATTTGTACACTCAAGATTATCCATCTCAATTCCAAAGAGCGATTCCACAGTGAAAACAGCCGACGAGTTCTCGCGCGACCTGAACCGATGACCGTTGCGCTCTCTTTTCAAACTGAGCTCATACGATTTTGGCGCTTGACGGAGCCTGTTGTCAGAATAGTTTTCGGGAGTGATGGAATAGATACGCAAAAATGGAGCGTACAGATGGATTATTGGTGCAATGCGATGGCAAGCAATTTGGTAAACGGAGTTGGTGTGATCTTGAAGGTCACTATCGCGTGGGGGAGCTAGTGGGAGTTTCACAGTTCTTCTTTTATGGGAACGGAAAAACTGCGNAACCAGGGGCCATGAGAGTATGAGTCTCAAACTGAGCACCCCGAAACAGCTCGTGGTGTTCAAGTGCTCCCCCGCGAAAACATAAACTTTCTGTCTGAGAAACTACGATCAGGGCGGACTAAGTTTGGATAGATAGCTACTCAAGCCCGTGAGTTACGATTGCAATGGGAGTAATTTGCAGTGCTTTTTGAACCGATCCAAGGAGTGTCAGAAGATAATCCGAAACCTCCTGCGGTCTCTGTAAAGTCCATGCGAATTTCGCAGGACAGCCATCAAACCGCAATGCGAAACCGAGTCCACAGTCAACAGGAATCCGCGACTCGTAGAGTCTGAAGGTGAAGAGAGCAAATGCCGAAGGCCTCCAAGACAATACTCGCGATGCTCCACTCTGGACGTTAACCAGTCACTGCCGAGAGCGGAGAGTTTTGGCGGGCTATTCCTCACAGTTTTGCCGCTCAACTAAGAATTTAAATTTGAAGTCGGAGTCGTCGGGCCGTTAGAGGTGAGGCGCAGATCGTGGCACGTTCAATTGTTACTCCGATGCTAATCATCGATTACAATTCAAGAAAGACTCAAGTGTTCCCATTGGAAGAAATCACTGGGGGGCCACGGGGTCCGGAACTGGTGGCGAAGGGGTCCACGGGGGTAAAAAGGTTGGCCACCGCTGTAATAGAGAATCAGGAGAGCTCTGCGTCTCGTTCGAACGAGGCATCTGTGTATCCCTGTTACGTCGAAGACAGCCACGTCCCCGAATTGTGGAAGTAGTGGAGTCGAATGAGCTCCAAGTACCCGTATGCGAGGACATGGTCGTCTATGATGAGATTGTGTAAGCGAGCAGAATTTGAGGATCGTTGTATATTGAAAATGTGAAAAAATGAAAGAGATATGATACATTATGGAGGGATACATTATGAAGGTGAGCTCGTCTTTCGAATTTTATGAGCTACGCATGAAATGATTCGTCCTTCTTTTTTTTCTCTATGTAGGGTTGTCTCTGTATGTTTACGTATATAGACTGTATGAAGTTAATGATTTGTTGAAGAAGAAAAGGAAAAAAAAGGAGTTAGGGTAGATCGATCTGCGACAGAGAAGTGGAACGTGCAGAGAGCTGCAGACCTGTCAGAACTTGACGTACTTGGCGTGAAAGCTCCTTGGGGACTGTCGTGTTTCGCTTGTAGGAAAGCAACGGAAATATCAAATAGACATGAGTACATCTTTTTGGCGGCACAGAGTGACAGAAGTAAGCGCAACGTGTCCCAACGGACCACCGCGGCGTACAATTCACCAAAATCCTGTCCTTTTACCTGTACACACCCGCGTGCCACAAGACGAGCTCGAAATTTCTCCTCATCAGTTTCCTTATGAGGTCGATAACGGTAGACCCAACGAACTGGAATCGGTTCCTTATTGGCTGGTTTCTCAACCGAGGACCAGACTTTATGGGGTCTCATCGAGTTGAGCTCTCGCTCAATTGCATGTTCCCATTCTTTGGCGAATGGAGACTGCATTGCTTCCTGATATGAGGCAGGAGAGAGGACCTCTGTTAGGTCGAGTTCATATCGGCGAGGTCGCCTGATCTCATCTCTTTCGGAGATTGATCTTTGATGGTTTGTTCGGGAGATTTTCGTCAGAATCATTTCCTTCATCCTCGGAGTCACTGGTAGACTTCGCATCGGTTCTTGGACCGCGGTTCTTAACCGCAAGAACCGCATGGTTTTGGCGGTTTTTTACCGCAAGGAACCGCAGCTTTCAGCGGTTGAGAACCGCAAAAAAACCGCAAGATAATATTCGAAATAAAGAAAAATCACGTTGCATCCCGACACTATCGATGACATTTTCATCCTACGGAAGGCATTCAATTACAAAGCCATGTGAAGGTACATCATAAACCTGAGCTACTTTTGTTGTAATTTACATTTTCGATCTTACGAGACTGAATCTGGAAGGGCGGTTATAAGCATCACTGATCCACTTGTCGGATTTGTGTTGCTAAGTAAACGAAACACTCAGATTATCGGAAGAAATGCTTCGAATAAACACCGATCTTGTGAACTTTGATGTCTGTTCTTTCTTCCCACAATGAATGGCGAGACAAAAGTTCACGTCCAGACAACGTGTCAATCACCTCCAGAATCTCTTTCGCACGATGGAACAGCGACCCCTACTCGTTCCTCGTCGAACGATCCTCGTCAGTTACCTTGGCTTCTTCGCGTAACTTATCATATGTTCGTCAATTCACTGTCCATAGCTATAGAAAAGCATTGCGGTTATTTGCGGTTTTTAACCGCGGTTCTCGGTTCCGGCATTTTCAGAACCGAGGACCGCGGTTCCCAAAAATGCGGTTATCTGCGAAGTCTAGTCACTGGAGACTAAACTGGGAGAAGTAGAGCAGGAAGGGTTGAGTTCCTCTTCCGGAATAGTATCGACTGGATGCTTGGTACCATTATTCTCATCATTATTTGAATGATCTGCAGAAACGGACGTGACGGGGTTTCCTATGTATGAGAACTCGGTGTATTCTATGATCACTTTGTTTTTGGGGATCTTCTTATGCATAAGAAATCCAGGGGCGTGCGCAGAAATTTTTTTTGGGGGGCCGAAGCCACTTTTCCAGGCTTTTGAGGGGGGCCAATAGATGATGATGATGATCTTTCCAATGGAGCTCTATGGGCCGAACGAAAATTTTGGGTGAGGCTATGGCCCCTTCGTAACATTTGAAGTTGAGAGTCGAAATTAAGGAAACTTGAGACACATTCTCAATTTTTGAGTCATGATCGTGAACATCACACAAAAGAGCATCCTTAATCGAAATTCGAAGATCATGAGAAAGCTAGAACGGATCATAAGAACGCGGGTATGTGGACATATTTTCGCATTCCAAAAAATGCATCTCTTTGTCCCGAATTAGTAGTCACATTTGATACTTTCACATCGGATACTCACAACAGAGGACTTCTTCGCGGTCGATCCCCTGGAAGAACAAGATGTCATCCGTTTCAGAAGCTCCGAAGAGAAAAACCGAACTCAGTGATCAGGATCGTAAGAGAGTTCTTCAATTGCTTTTGAAGAGATCCGACAATGCCAGGGAACGATGATTCTCACAAGAACGGTGTAATTGATGTAGCAAATGAATTTCGTTCTCGTCATTCTTCTCCAGCATCGAGTAGTCTGTGTTTCGATCCAATCATTTCAGTTTTCATTTTTGGGGAAAGAAACGAGGGAAAAGTGAAAATCGTCAAATGTAACCACTACTTCGGCCAAACCGACCATTGAACCAAAAAGTGCTCTATTGCGCCATTTTGAAGCAGGAGTTCGATAATCGTAAACGTAACAGGGGGAGCCAAAGGGGTGTAATTTTGAGATATTCGGTGGAACCTTGTAAAATGTTTCGAAAGAAGATTTGCCGGTTTGACGGCAGATGTTGGTTGTGTTAAGAAGGTGAGTTGCGCAGACGCAAGCTTCACCCCAGAAGGATGATTTCAAAATGGCGGCAATCAGCGTAGTACGTGTAAGCTTTTGAATCGATTGATTATTACGTTCCGCAAGGCCATTGAGTTGGTGAGCCGTCGGATGAGAAACAATATGTTCTGCTCCGATATTGTCAAGTTCATTCTTGAGAATTGTATTACAAAATTCTGTGTCTCCGTCCGTCATGAGCGCTCTAACGTTATTTCCAGTTTGAGTTTTGAACCATTTCAGGCAGTTTTTAAGGAGCTCTGGCGCTTGTCTTCTTTCTTTTAGGAGATACAGTAGCGCTCAAAAGTATTTTGACAGCCACATTTTCTGAGATTTTGCGGAAACCAGAAAACTCCAAGATTCTGTCACCTGATGTCGTGAGAAGGGGCTCAAATGTCGACAATATCACACCATGAAATCAAACCTCCGGAAGACACCCGACGCGTTATCGATCAAAAAGCGAAATCAGGTGGCTAAAAAGTATTTTGACAACACTTGATTCCGACCTGAACGCTTCAAAAACACGACACTGACTTCCTCCAGATGCACTAAAACGTAAAATTTTTATTGGTTGATTATTACCATTCAAATCACAGCTGAAATATTACACCTTTTCGGTTGGTCAGTATTTGGTAGGGTAGCCCTTGGATTGAATTACGGCCTGACAACGTCTGGACATGGAATCCACGAGATTCTGGAGAACCTTTAATGGCATTCTTGTCCATTCACTCTGTAAATCCTGGAAGAACCTCTTCAGATTGGTTGGATTCTTAGTTCTGACTAGGCTTTGCAGCGGTTAAAAACCGCGGTTAAATAACCGCAATAACCGCAAGGGAATCGCGGTTTTCAACCGCAATAGCCGCGAGGAAATCGCGGTTATAACCGCAAATAACCGCAGAAAAAAATGGCCAGAAAACTGCGGTTATAACCGCAAACCGCAAGCGAATCGCGGTTATAACCGCAAATAACCGCAAAGCACAGAGATTTGCGAGCGCTTCCTACGCTTATCTACCGTACTTCTTCTAATTGTCGGGCCTCAAAAACTTNCTGTGGAAGGCTATTCCAAGCTAAATGAGCCCAGGATGAGCTCCTTGTAACATCCTCATCAGTGCATCTCGTGTGAAAATCTGAGATTTCGAAACAAATCGGGGAGAAAGGCACTATTTGTTGTTTGTATTTTTATATTCCCGAAGCGAAATGTGACAAAAGAAACAGGGTCATTTGGGCCTACCTCAGTTGGCAGCTCTCTGCTGGCAGGAAACTAAGCTCTAGATCAGATTCAAAGTTCAGAGTCAGTTTATGTTGAAATTTCTCTCTCTCCCCGCGCCAACCTCCGGAAGCGCGCAAGAACTCGTCGGATCTTGTCCACCGCTCTTTCTCCGCTGATTGCTTCCAATGGCGCGCCCTTGAGATTTGTGTCCTGCGACCTGCGACGAAAAGCGAGCGTTCTTGCGTCCCAGCTTGCTAGTACAACGTTGTACTATCCGATATGGCAAATGCCGCTCCCCTGCAATGAAACTATCATAGTTCCAATGTTAAGGAAATAGTTGGTGCCCCTGCCGCTCCCTATGATTAGGAAGCGGCGGTCCTTCCTACTCATAGGGATGTTGTCAGATGTTTCAATTTGAACTTCAGCGAAAAGAGAGTCATGCTCGATGGAAAAACCCTCCAGTGAAGGAAAATTGCGAACTTGATGCTCGAGCTTGATTTGCTTTTTGATGCATGCCCTTGTAAATGCGTTGACTACTCAAGCTGTCCGTGTCTAGTGAACGTTCCTCGCGTTGGAAGAGATTTTCTTCAAGATCAAAGAGGTCCACGCCTGATGCGGATGGAAGGGGTAGATCTCGACACAACGCGTCGCTTGAAAAAGAGGATTATTAAAAGAGGAAAAAGGAGGAGGATTAAAGAAGAAATTAAAATATGTAGACTGGCCATCAGCCCGAGATAGGTGGCTTTTTCTTCCATTCCAGATGTGACAATCATGACGTAAAAAGATTATAACATATAAATACTTAGACAACAAATGGTACCTTGATTTTTTCCGATTCGGTTCGAGATCTCAGATTTTCACATGAGATGCGCAGACTGAAGATGATGTTGCAAAAACCTCATTCTGGACTCATCCAGCTTGGAATAGCCTTCCCCAAATTTTCCAAGACCATAGAATACCCTCAGAATATCCCTTTGTTCTTCGGACAAAGATTCGATTTTTCTTGCCAAGCGTTCGAAGTCTCCCGCAGTCGGCTCCGACTGCAACACATCGAGACTCTGAAAGCAATTTGTTTCGCGCGGAAGAATGTGAAAATGCAAAACTTTGATTCTGTTACCATCGGGATTTTCCATCGGTTTCCCCGACGAGGACTTCCTCACGGGCACTCCGATGGAACAAAAATGTTCCCGCGGGCTGGACGAAAGGGTCTAGCCGAATAAGGGGCTGTTTTGGGCCCAGACGGGGATTTGGATTCTGATGGTATGGGTTGGTAGCCCTCATAGAGTGGTTCATTTCCCCACAATCAGTTCTCCTCGATCGCCCTTCATGTCCGAGATTTTGAGCCGACGAAAAAGAAAGAATTTTGAAAACCCCCGAAATCATTGGTAATCTTTAAAAAATTCCTTTGTCACAACGAAGAGCGCTAGAGAGTCGCGGTTTGTCGCGTTGGAAAACTAAGATCAAGCGCTACAAAATCATCTACTTTCCCGCCAGACACGCGTTCCACCCTGTGAGAAATAATTTATTTCATTTCAAAAAAATGTCGAATTTCGACTATTTTCGCCTCGGAGACCTTCTTTCCCAAGTCGGACCCGCTCCGACCGATTTTTTTTGAGTTCCTCATACTTCCACGAAACCAACCATACCGATTTGGGATGTACCTTCATCAAATTCACCCAGAAGCAGGACTTCAGGTGAATTTAGCTCAAATAAGAGGTGATAACTGCCTAAGGTACATCCCAAATCGGTATGGTTGGTTTCGTGGTAGTATGAGGAACTCAAAAAAAATCGGTCGGAGCGGGTCCGACTTGGGAAAGAAGGTCTCCGAGGCGAAAATTGTCGAAATTCGGCATTTTTTTGTTATGAAATAAGTTATTTCTCACAGGGTGGAACGCGTGTCTGGCGGGAAAGTAGATGATTTTGTAGCGCTTGATCTTAGTTTTCCAACGCGACAAACCGCGACTCTCTAGCGCTCTTCGTTGTGACAGAGGAATTTTTTAAAGATTACCAATGATTTCGGGGGTTTTCAAAATTCTTTCTTTTTCGTCGGCTCAGATCACGGACATGAAGGGCGATCGAGGGGAACTGAATGAGGGGAAATGAACCACTCTATGAGGGCTACCACCCCATACCATCAGAATCCAAATCCCAGTCTGGGCCCAAAACACCCCCTTATTCGGCTAGACCCTTTCTTCGCGGGCCGCCACCTGAGCACCGTTGTCCTAGACCTATACGACGAGCTAGGCAGCTCCTAAATGTCAAACCCCGTTGTTCCACTTTGCAGTAGAGTCGTAAATTGCCGAGTCAGGGGGAAGATCTCTCAAGAGGGGCAAATCACTTTCTTGAGAGGGATTCACAATCATCTCCCAGAAGCGAATGGTTTCGGGCAGATGAAAAGAACAGCTCGAGGAAATTGGTTGCGGACTCTGCGCGGTAATCCCGATGTTTCAACGATGGATGCCATCATGGAGGAGCGTGAGAAGTAGGTTTGAGAAATATGATTGGTATCCATTAGGAGTGTTCGACCAACCAAGATGTGTCAGTGAGTCCTCGTTTCGATTTCAGTATCCCGATGGAGGCACAGCTCGAAATTGTTCCGACGGAGCATGATCGAACCGCCCGCCGCCAGGCGGAAAAGGTCAGACCCAAGAAAGTGGACACCCTGGAGGCTCTATATGAGGCTATTGCTAGTCTTGAACTCCGTGGATTTACATCTTCGAGCGATGGCGAACGGCTCATCAGCCTGCGCTGCCCACAACACGATAGCGTTGTGCTAACCACTCACCGCCAGCTTGAGTTGCTCCGTGATCCGTCGCTTTATATGGTCCACGCAGATGCAACATACAAAGTCGTACCGAGGAACCTTTGTAGCCAACTGTTTACCATACATGGTAATTGGCATGGCGACCATGTAAGCGCAGTTCCGTTCTTCTGTCAGGTATTTCCGCTCCCTCACACTGGCTGGTGCTTCGCAAACCCAATTGATTGATTACACTGCTCGCTAATTTTAACTTTCGTTGAAGGTCGGTATGATCTCCTGCGCTTTGATGACGAAGTCCTCGAAAGAAGCATACGCTGAGGTTTTTCGTTCGTTGAAAGCAGCCGAGCCGAGAATGGCCGTCCGAAGATATATGGGCGATTTCGACGCAGCCATGAGAGCAGCAATGCGCGATGAGTTTCCGGGCGTCCGTCTATACGGATGCTTGTTTCACTATGCGCAATGCATGGTGAAACACGCGAGTTCACGCGCAGTTGGCCTTTCGAGAGAAATCCGGCGCCCCGGCTCTGAGCTTGACAAGTTCCTCGCATTCGGGGCTCTGCCCCTCCTTCCGGCCGTCGACATTGAGCCCACCTTTGAGATCCTTGCACGGGAAGCTCTTGCGGTGAATAGTTCGGTAAGCAATAAGTCTGGCAATACCAATGTCAAGAAGGATGCGGATGGGTACATTTCGTAATCCGTCTCTAAGTTGTGCTAAGATTAAGATTCATTTCAGTCTGATTGGATATCAAGCGAATCGGAGATGT
Source organism: Neoseiulus cucumeris (assembly GCA_021527715.1). Lineage (NCBI taxonomy): Eukaryota > Metazoa > Arthropoda > Arachnida > Mesostigmata > Phytoseiidae > Neoseiulus > Neoseiulus cucumeris. The sequence goes on along the minus strand of JAJSRV010000026.1, from coordinate 143,537 downwards.
AGCACTTGCGATTCTACGATCTAGCGATTGTTGACAGCATTTTTCTCATTCATTGAGTTTTTATCTCACTCAGTTTTACAGTTCCAGGCCTTCATCGACTACTGGAGATATCAATGGCTCGAGACCATTGGGGTTGAGAGGCTTTCTCTCTTCCGGCTAGAGTGTCGCACCAACAATGCGGTTGAGTCGAACAACGCGTTCCTCAACAAAAAACTCAAGGCACACGGGCGAATTTGGGATCTTGTCGGTATGTATATTTGGTTTCAGATGAATCCGGCGCTTCTATCCGGTCAATCACCGTATATTCCCCGAAGAAGCTGACCATGTCGATTCATTTTTTTAGCCCGCATCTGCAAACAAAGCCAGCACGACTTCGTCAACTGCAAAATCCGACTTCGCGGCCGACGCAATGTTCGTTCAAAACCTAGCAGAGCGACAAAGCTCAATAAACGTTCTCTCGAAATCAACTGGGATAGTCTTGATATGGGCCTTATAAGCCTTAAGACCTTCTGCGATCGAATGAAGTACCGCGTCGGGGGGTGTAAGTACGATAAGTATTTTGTTCCCTCAAAGCTGTCAAGTACGTGCCACTATGTTAATTCAGTGTTCTGCAAATCCAGGGCTGACCTTTAGTGTTTCCAGCCGCGCTTAAGCACAACGTCTTCCATCACAAAGAAGCCAAAAACTCAGCGATCAATCAATTGGAGGCGTGGATCACGGCAGCGCACAAAGAACACGTCCAACACTCCAATAAAACGCACTTCGAGGACCACAACTATGCAATTTCGTTCAACGAAGTTCTACCGCACACGGACGATGACGCTTACGCTGTGCCGATCGGTGGTGATGAAGATGCAGAAGTGATAGACAGCAACAAGACCGAAACCCCAGCGAGAAGAGTTCGTGCCGCAATAGCTTTTTCCAAGGCGACACTTCTCGAGCCGGCAATATACCCTCACAACGTTCAGGATGATCCGCCGATGGCTGATCCAATTCTCATGACGATTAATGAGGCGTTCGGAAACGATCCTCGTAGAGTCCTTTCAGAGATTTCGAACCAGGTTGTCACCCGTTGCGATCTAGAAACTCTTGCAGGCCTCAACTGGCTCAACGATGTAGTCATTAATGCATATCTAAACCTTATTGTGAAGCGGAGCAAGGAGATATCACTTCTTCCAAAGGTTTACGCCTTCAACACCTATTTTTTGCTTTGCTACGCTAATCACGGTTATGAATGTGTTCGTCGGTGGACGAACGGAGCCGATATCTTCAGCCACGATATCCTCCTGATTCCGATTCATCACAAGCTCCATTGGTCCATGCTAGTCGTTGATATGCGGNCGGGTGAGCCTATCCGTCACGAGGGACGAGAAGAGCTTCCCGATCACACTTCTCTTGGCAATACCTCGCCAGGACGTCGGGTCTAGAGGGTCGCCTTTACCCTTCGAGATGACAGCAAGATCACAGGTCCTCCAGTCTCTAGGTACTCGTCCTTGCTCGTAACATGCGTTCATCAGCAGAGTAATGTGGGGAACGAGGGCACCACTTTGTCTCAAGTGTTCATTCAACACGCGGTCAGGGCCACATGCCTTACGCATTGGCAGTGTCTGGATGGCGTCCACGACATCAGCTATGCTCCAAGGTGCATCCAGGCGTCTGGCCTCCTCAGTTTCGTGTTCCTCTCTCACCCATGCCACTGTGGGGACGTCAGACGGTATCGAGTTTTCTGCGTTGAAGAGTCGTGAGAAATGTTCGGTGAGTGCGTCGGTTGGTATCGGACAGCTTGTCCTGCCCCTGTCACGTCTCAACCAGCAGTGGGGATGTTTGAGCGTCCTTTCGATTAGTTGCTCTTCCTGTCTGTACGCGTATTCTCGTTTCTTCAGCCTGATGACTCTTTTGTACCTCGCTCTCAGTTCTCGAATGTCTGTGGTGTACTCGTTTTGAGACACCGAGACAGTCACGGCCGCTCTTAGCATCTTGAGGGCCTGGTAGCATTCTCTGTCAAACCAAGGTTTTGACTTGCGAGCCTTTGCGGCGGCCGTCGAATTTCTGATGATTTCAGCAAGATCGCTGTACGTGTTCTCGATGTCGAGTTCCGCAGGGAGAACGTCAAGTCTTAACCTCTCAGATCCCTCCAGCAAGGCATCCTGTCGAAGTCTAGAGCTCGGTCTTGCTCTCTTTGGTGCAGTGTCCGTCTCCAGCACCCTGATGCACAACCCAGTAGGGACGTGTGCAGTCATGCCGTAGACCGTCAGGTGGTCCTGGCCTCCTAGGTACTCGGCGGGTTTGTTGGCAGCAAAGATGTCAATCGTCGAGCTCCCCTGATGTGAAGAGAACGTCGGTTTCGTCGTGTCCGTTGCGATCCACAGTCCCCAGGCGTGCAGAAATTCCGTTAGGATCTCTGTCCGCTTGGCTTCTGCCTTGTTGACGGGTGCGTTGAGATCTCCGCAGAGTATCGTGGGAATATCGTCTCTTATGTAGAAGGAAGCATACGTTAGTTTCTGTTCGAAGCTTTCAATTGATTCTGCGGGGCTTATGTACATTGCTATAATGATGATGTTCTTTGCTTCAACTATCACAATGTTGTCTTCTGCCAGAGTGCATCTGGCATCGACCAGTTTGCTATTGTAGATCACAGCTACTCCTCCCGAGGGACGACCTGGTCCGTCGCACCTCCGGGCGGGGCATTGAGCAAGATAGAAATTACTGAACTTGAGGTCTCTGGTTGTCTCCCAAGTCTCAGTGAAGATAAAAACGTCGTATTCCGAAATTTGTGCGTCGCTCCAGATCTCCTTCTTCCGTCGGAGTCCTTCGCAGTTCCACAGTCCAATTTTGCATAATTGTTCAGATCGTTTCGTACCGGGCGTATTGTTGTTGTCTTGTTTGTCGTTGCTGGTGGTTATGTCTGGTGGACCTAGTCGTCCCCCGACGTGGCCGCGGCCACAACCGTGATGTTCGTAATGTCCATTTCTGCCGATGCAAAGCTGTCCTCGGCAGTCCCGTTGTCCACCCTCTCGTGCACCTGACCCTCCTTCGGGGAGCCTCGAAATATCTTCACCTCGAGTCCTCTGCTCCACTTCGACGGGTCTTTGGCGATTTCATCTTCGCCCCTGTGAAGTTCCACCACGAATGATGCGTATGTTGGGTGTGGTACGCTGGGTTTCATCTTGATGACAGATTTCACCTTTTTTGTTATTGTCAGTACGTATTCCAGAACCTTTGACGCACTCACCTCCCGCGAAACCTTGGAAATGAGAATGCGATCCGGGAACTGTTCTCTCGGAGTAGCCATTGCCACTGGAAGAAAGTCGTTTCCAGTTCCATGGGTCACTTCAGGTCGTTTGTTTTGCCGAAGGGTTCGAGTAGCGAGTCCCGGGGTACGGTTCTCACATCCTCTCTCAAGAGTTCTCCTCGGGATCTTGGGGGTAGTCCCCAGTTCCAGGTCAGCAGCACGTTTACGGACGAAGAGCGATTTGCCTGTTTGTTTTGGTGTGTCGTGCTGATTCTGCCTCGATGCGGCCAGCGCCGGCGTGAGGGGAGAGCTCTGGTGCGCCCAGGCATCCGAAACTCTGGGAAACCCGAGCGGGTTTGCCTGTGAGAGTGGTAGCCTCGTCGGATCCTTCAGGAGTTTGATCTCCGCTCTGGCGTCCGACAGGTCCATCCTCAGGTCAAGGACGAGATCGGTCAGGAAAAGAATACGCGCCATGAGTTCGGCCGTGTTGGGAGCGCTGTTCACACTGTTCTTGCACTCGGGACATCTTATGTCACTCTGATCACTACTTGCTGGGAGACACGAGGTGTGGAGGAGGGCTCCGCAGCCCCGGCCGCATGAGCGCATCCCCCCATCCCGACTGACCTCCTTCCTGCAGATCTTGCATTCGACCCGCACTGCCATATTGTTGTTGGATTGCTTCTCCGTCTCCAATGATGGCACGTCGTACGGTGAAACCTTGCTGTGGGTACTCGTAACTGCACTCGCAACTGATCCTGAGGTAATGGGCGGGTTTCTGTCACTATGAGCCTAGAAACTAGTTGATTTTCGAAGATCGAGCGAAATCACGTCCTCAGGTTGTCAACGCTAGCAGACGACGAAATTTTTTTTGGGGGGCCAAAGCCACTTTTCCAGGCTTTTGAGGGGGGCCAATAGATGATGATGATGATCTTTCCAATGGAGCTCTATGGGCCGAACGAAAATTTTGGGTGAGGCTATGGCCCCTTCGTAACATTTGAAGTTGAGAGTCGAAATTAAGGAAACTTGAGACACATTCTCAGTTTTTGAGTCATGATCGTGAACATCACACAAAAGAGCATCCTTAATCGAAATTCGAAGATCATGCGAAAGCTAGAACGGATCATAAGAACGCGGGTATGTGGACATATTTCCGCATTCCAAAAAATGCATCTCTTTGTCCCGAATTAGTAGTCACATTTGATACTTTCACATCGGATACTCACAACAGAGGACTTATTCGCGGTCGATCCCCTGGAAGAACAAGATGTCATCCGTTTCAGAAGCTCCGAAGAGAAAAACCGAACTCAGTGATCAGGATCGTAAGAGAGTTCTTCAATTGCTTTTGAAGAGATCCGACAATGCCAGGGAACGATGATTCTCACAAGAACGGTGTAATTGATGTAGCAAATGAATTTCGTTCTCGTCATCCTTCTCCAGCATCGAGTAGTCTGTGTTTCGATCCAATCATTTCAGTTTTCATTTTTGGGGAAAGAAACGAGGGAAAAGTGAAAATCGTCAAATGTAACCACTACTTCGGCCAAACCGACCATTGAACCAAAAAGTGCTCTATTGCGCCATTTTGAAGCAGGAGTTCGATAATCGTAAACGTAACAGGGGGAGCCAAAGGGGTGTAATTTTGAGATATTCGGTGGAACCTTGTAAAATGTTTCGAAAGAAGATTTGCCGGTTTGACGGCAGATGTTGGTTGTGTTAAGAAGGTGAGTTGCGCAGACGCAAGCTTCACCCCAGAAGGATGATTTCAAAATGGCGGCAATCAGCGTAGTACGTGTAAGCTTTTGAATCGATTGATTATTACGTTCCGCAAGGCCATTGAGTTGGTGAGCCGTCGGATGAGAAACAATATGTTCTGCTCCGATATTGTCAAGTTCATTCTTGAGAATTGTATTACAAAATTCTGTGTCTCCGTCCGTCATGAGCGCTCTAACGTTATTTCCAGTTTGAGTTTTGAACCATTTCAGGCAGTTTTTAAGGAGCTCTGGCGCTTGTCTTCTTTCTTTTAGGAGATACAGTAGCGCTCAGAAGTATTTTGACAGCCACATTTTCTGAGATTTTGCGGAAACNAATACCTGACCCTGATGCGACGATACTTGAACGACGAGATGCAGAACAAGAAGGGAGCTCAACTCAACTTCGAGGAGTGGTCACTGCTCCATGTCCAGGGCGTGCCACGGCAACAAAACTATTCCGACTGCGGCGTGTTTGCACTCAAGTACGCCGACTATGCGGCCCAAGACGCTGACATGAGTTTCAGTCAGAGTGACATGCCGCATCTGCGACGTCGGATGATGCTCGAAATCTTGCAGGCAGCGATACTTCCTATTGACTCGAGCGAAACATGAACCAAAACGCGATCGTCTACTCGTCGCTCTCACATCATTCCGGAGATTCGCTTGCTTGGCAAGACTTTGTATTTTTGCAGCCGGATGCCCAAGGCTCCTCCCAGTAACATACAATTCGTGGCTTTGTGATATTGTTCGTCACGTATATTCCTACTACGATGAAACTGCGATGAAATAAATGTGCAATGAAGAACTCTGCTTATAGGGTGAGTTCACACCACTCTTGATTCCTGAGAAAAGTATATGCGTAGAAAGTGGAACGAAGGGTACGAATTTGGTATCTCTCACACGTATCAGTTCTCACTAACCGCGTCGCGTACCGAAGAGACCGAACCTATGCCAGCTTGTGGAGGCACAGGAGCCACCACTTCTTACGAACCGTCAAGATTTCGGATCGCGCACTTCATGTCTCCCTTTCCCATCGTCAGCTGGGTTGTCTCAAGTCCCAAGTCGCTTCACTAAAGGCTTCCCGGTGATGATTTGTTTACAACTATGCGCCGCCATGTTTTTAGTAAGAATGTCCTAGACCCCCCGGATTCGACCGCTGTTTCGACGGCTGTTCGGCTTTGAACCCCAGTGTCATCTGAACCGACTCGTGAGGGCTTGCCAGAAAACTGCGCGTCGGCAGAACCGTTGGAGTCGAAGGTTTTGAATTATCACGAGAATCGGGCAGGACTCACCTTACAACGAGGTCCGGAGCACGTCCGCCTCCCACGGCGCGCCGCGGTGGCTGGGAGGGAAATAAGTCGCGTTGACCAGCACCGCTCCGGAACACCGAGTACTAGAGGGCTGAATTTCTAGGACAATGTATGTGACCTAACAGAGTTCATGCTGCTAGAAATTCAATCTCGTGAAGCATCAGGATCTGGAGTTAT
>JAJSRV010000026.1:122678-135566 GCA_021527715.1 Neoseiulus cucumeris | reverse complement strand
AGTGATGGCAAAGATATACATAGTGAATCCGTTGACATGAACAGCTACAAATATGGAGAGTCACGCATCAAAATATTTGGGGATCCAGAAACTAGGAAAGTGGCACGCGTTCAGTTTTGAGTGAATCAACTAGTGAGCGATTTAACAATGAATCAACTCAACTTCCGATCGGGATCCGTCATTGGGAGACATTCGATCGCTGAAATCGACATTTCAAGATTGGAGATCCACTTACTGCTGTGGTCTGGAGTTCAGGCCTGTCCCATATTAGGGCACCGAAAGCGTCCCATATTAGGGGCCCGTGAAAATTTTCCAAGAAAACGCTTAAGAATCTCGCCGAGTTGAGATAGCGTGGAAATTCGAGTTCGACAAGTACGAGGGATCTCTGGGGGACCCCCAGCTAAATAATCGTTCCAAGACATCCATTTTAAGTGGTTCGAGAGAAAGCTCGAGTGGGGTGCTGAAAAACTCAAATCTTCGGAAAAAAGTGCTCGAGCCACCAGATCCGGAGAAATGTATGTATCTGGAAGTTGCTTCGCTATATTTTCTAGGCGACCCAAGGTGCATCCGTTCATGTCAGTGTACCCGCAGAATCAGCTTCCCATCATAGAGATCCAAAGTGTCCCATATTAGGGCTTTATCCCATATTTGAGCCCCCTCTCTATGGATCGGGGTTCTGGAGTCTTTTGTCGATTGATTCGACGCGTCGCAATCGACATAGACATTGGAATCATTGTCGATTCACTCGATTGCACCCGAAATTACTCATTCGATCGCTCGCGGTTATTTGCGGTTATATCCGCGGTTATGGGGTTGCGGTTATCGGTTAACCGTAACCGCGGTTATTCAAAAATGCGGTTATTTGCAAAGCCTAGTCNAGCTACACTTTGTCGAACGAAGAAGAGGCTCCAATTCTAGCAGCTCAAGGAATTCCGGTCGTAGAAGATTCTGCCAGCGCGGAAGATGCAGCAGACCTGGAGACACCGGACGACGAAGTTTCTCCGAACAATCCCAATTCTCAATTGGAGGAATGGATTATGCAGAATGACCATACGTACCCAATTGTTCAGGGTAGTCTGAGCGACCACTCTTATTTGAGCACACCGTCATGAACATTTGCTGGAGATTCCACTCAATGCATCCGATGTACATTTGTGAAAATTGAAATAAACAGAGATTTTGATGAGAATTGACTTACCTGGACGTCATTTCAAAGATCTCACGAGACTATGCCTGGAATCTGAAGGTCACCCGTCTTGTCGCTCCGTTTTCAGCACAAAAATAGTCTCTTGATGCATCGCCGTTCTCGATTTTCATGGCGAACCAGCCGGCCCGATATTTTTTGGTCAGCACCCTACGATATTCGAATTCGGCGCGCTGACGCCTCCCTCCTCTCCCACGAAAACTGAGAGGCGGCTGATATTGTTTTGGAGACTCTGACCTAGACTCCACATTTTCCGCCACAGCTTCGATGTTTTCGTCGGAACGAACAGTTTTCGGGCGCCCCGGTCTTGGAGCATCAACAACTGAGCCGGTTGACTCGAACTTTTGAACCAAAAGGCGCAGACTTCGTTCCGTAGGAGCGCTTCGGTGACCGTGTTTCTTGTTGAAGTCACGTAAACATTGCGTGATGGATTCACCGCCCCTGTAGTACAGTTTAATGAGCTCGATCCGCTCTTCCACCTTCATGGTGAAACTTCAAGCCTAGCCGGTCACAGCGCGCCCCATGTCAACATTGCCGCCATCTTGGTTGGCGCGCAATTCAAAAAACAAATCCGATAACGACTTTTGCCCCACCCTGTATATGGGGTGGTATCGGATGGGATGGTTACATTAGCCCGAGAACTGCTTCAGGTCACTCATTAGCCCGACGACCCACTAGGCCGACAACTCTCTCCACAATCCGAGCCTCTCTGGAAGCCAGTAAAGCTTCTATGCCGATTGCAGGCTTCGGACTTCGGTCAGCGAACTAGTCAGAAGAGTTCAAAGGAGACCCGGAAACGAATACGCTGTGTTTCGTCGAAACCGCGTTTATTTTCGCAGCGTAAAAGTATTCTCATCACAGGACATTTCAACAAAATACTGAGAACAACAATATTTACAAACTATCTCTCATATTGCCCGATACGGATTCGGAGACTACCGTCATCGGGTGTGAAGTCGATCGGCTGGAGTGGAGTCGATCTCCCGTAAGCGTCGATGCAAAACTCTAGCTAAAACCAGAAAGACGTCGAAGTTGGCTATTTCGTTGACATTGATGAGTGCCTCTTCTCATGACGAGAACGGCGATATATAGCAAGCAAGAACGATACTCGTGAGTATTTTCCTATTTTGTTTCGGAAATTCTGCGATTTTCGACGTTTTCGAAAAACTCTGAATAGTCTGTCGTGGAACTTCGGAGTGGAAGGTCTCGGGAACTTCGAATTTTTTTCGAGGATAGGGTCATGTCTCGTCAACACTTCTACCATTCAAGAGATTCGACCGACGCCGGGTTTCTTCCTAGCGTTCCATTCAATGAAAGAACTCAAATTGCAGGGGTGAAGTCGATCATGCCGCGAAATTACCAGAAAGCCTTGGGCGCTGCCGGATACCTCCAGTACTCCGAGTTTCAGTTGGAGTCCGCTCTGAATGACATCTTGAATGCCGGTTTGTCGATCAGGAAGGCCGCTGTCCATTTCAACCCGAGAACCTACCTTCTCTAACAGCAGTCTGCATGCGTGCCATAAATTCTGCGAAAATTCGTGATAAATAACAGAAAATATGTTGAAAACCATGAGCTCCTCTCTGAAGTCCGACTCCGCTTGCTCGGAGCTTCCTCCGAACGGATTAATAATGAGATCTTCGGCTCGAAAAACAATTAGGCTGGGGTGATCGACTTCACCCCAACCCATGGGGTGGAGGCGATCACTACTCGAGAAAGAATAACGAAGAAGGGGTTGGTGACAGACCTTTGGGATTTTTTCATGAGAAAGGTGTGAATATCAACATGATCCGAAACATTCTTCCCCAAGTTTTGAGGAAAAAACTCGAAAAAATGATCGACTTCACCCCCGATTACGGTACATCATTCCACAAGTAAGCCAACAATATGTTTCGGCTATGTATATTAAACTCTCATCAATTCTGCTGTGAAATGCGGCCAGAATCGCAATAAAATCGACGTTATTGCGGTTGATGACCGCGAATTTCTTGCGGGTATTAACCGCGGTTGAATAACCGTTACAAAGCCTTATTCCAACTGGGGCAAAATAACCGCATTTTCAGGAGCGGCAAAAAAATTGAGCTTAACCGCAAAAAACGCGGTTATCGCAAGAGAAAACCGCGGTTACGGTCAATGACCGCGAAAATTATGCATTTATACGCGGTTAATCACCGCTGTTGAAAAGCTCTGGAAGGCGTAGTTCCGACTTCGAGAGGTGATAAGTGGCGAACGACGCATTCGCCAAGCTTAGTATCACCGAGAGCTTATCAACACCGCTGCTTCGAAGACCAAAGTAAAAGAGGGGAAAAGCTTCCGGTGTGATTACATTTCATAGTAGAATAGTTGTAACAGGATTGGTGGGCCACACCAAGATAAAGTCAAGTTCGTTGTTATGAAATTTCGTTGTAACGATGTTCGAAGTAATGGGATTTCACTCTAATATGATTGTGTTGAGTGCTCTGATGCCGCATTCTGAGTGGATATCTCCCAGGTTGGGCAGAGTAATTGTGTTGGTTCGAAAATCACATCAAACAGAGGCTTGTTTGATGAAATTCTTCCTAACACATTTCAAGAGTTGAATATCACAGCTTAGGAGTGGATGCCACACAGGCGCGCAGTAGATTGGTCTGGAGATTACGGGAGTTTTGTAGAGATTGACATGGTATCTTGTTCTCCGTATGGTTTTTTTTTTCATTTATCCGAAGTGCCAGGTGGCACGCAAACCACTGTGTGGCCGTATAAGCGAACATAAGGAGCAGTAACAGTGTAACATAAATCACTTACAGCAGAGAAGTGCGTGTTTCGATAACGTGCGTCATCTGCTGTGGACCGGAGAAGACGCTCTGCAGCTTGCTCTGGTGAATTTTCGTGTTTTATGACTGTTCTGCTTATCATCTCCACGTGGGAGGTGTTNGGTTATTCAAAAATGCGGTTATTTGCAAAGCCTAGTTCTGACCCGTCTATCGAGCTCTTCCCAGAGATGCTCAATGGGATTGAGATCTGGACTCTGGCTCGGCCAGTCACTTCGACCTTTTCGTCTGATGAGAGGTGCTCTCATGCGTTCACGCTTCAGGCTTAATTGCACTCTTTTCATAAAATAGAAACTTTGTATCACTTTGGAACGGATGAGTCCCATTGATGCTGATGTTTTGTTTTCTTGTTGAATTGAGAGGATACGCTTTGTTAGCAGCATTACAATGGGAGTCATTGAGTCAGTTATATGTATTCATATGTCACTGAGCGACTGGCTCAACTCTTTACTTCAACCCCTTCAGTTCGATACTTCCGCAACCTTGTACTGAAGGACATTCCTGAGGTTATCCATTGTCTATAAGCTATATAAGCACCCTATTGATTCAATAAACTGAGCATTGCGTTACCAGCTCTCACGCTGAACGTTTCTGTGTTTTCATTCCTCCACAGGACTCTGTTTCCAGTTTAAGTTTTCAGTTCTTATCAGACTACAGCTCTCAATCCGACTGAACTATCGTTATCGATCTAGCAAGATCCTATCATTAACGTTATCAGCACGACCAGTGTTTGATAGGAACTGATCAAGTGAAGTAAAGTGTGGTGCACCATCATCAAACAATCTGTGAATTTGACTCTGTAACTCTTTGTGCCTTCTGTAAAGTGACACTCCTGTGAATCAACATGGAACAGCGACCAAACCGACCGGTCGTTCTCAGCGTGGATGGAGATCAAACAGCGAAGATCAAGTTTGGGAATGCTGTGGTGTTGCGTGAAGATGGGAAGAACTTTCTTAGCTGGAAAGTTCTGGTTCCCGGATACATGCATGCTGAGTCGTATGCATGGGATGTATTGAGAGCGACGGATCCTCTCAAGCCAAGCGATCCGGATACCGAGAAGAAGCAACACTATGAAATCGGCAACAAGAACGCGCGAACGGTGCTCTTCAATATCGTCCATCCAAACATCATTCTCACCCTATTTCATGCCGACTCGGATACTGTTTCTGCTCCTGATATGTGGAAGAAGATCAAAGAGCGGTTCCAGAACACACCAGGACTCTACCGTGAGCAGGCTATCGCAAGCTGGCTTGCATTTGAGTTTTCGCCGTCACGATCCATTGAACAGAATTTGGATACGTACACAAGGATTCAGTTCAACTTGACAGAGAGCAAAGCAGACTTGCCAGCATCAGCAATCACCTCTCGATTGCTGACCTCTCTACCTGATGACTGGAGCGCCTTCAAGCAGGCATGGATGACCAAGGATGATACCAGNGTGTCAGTTATTCCAGAGATCCTTCCTAATAATTGTGATACATTCTCCAATCGCGGTCTATGCCGCGGCGATCTCGACGTATAACGCCCTCTCTCCGCAGATGCGCATCGATCGCGTCTACATATCAATAAACAGTCAGTCGAAAGTTGCCCTCGGTTGAAGTAGCGTGTTTTCAATTGTGTGTTGGAGTGTCGTTGCATGCAGGGTCCCGATTAACCGAATTCGGAGTCACCCTAGAAGCCGATAGATCACCCGAAGTTCTGTCGCCAAAATTCACATAATCTATACTCGAGCGACCTCTCGTAAATCTGCCGTCACACATGACTGTCAGATTGAGTATAGTTAGCGCGTTGTCGCGACAGAATTCCTCCAAGAGTTGACCTCTCTTGTCATACGTTCCGTCTAGCTCAACCAAATGTGCATTCGCATCTCCACCAAGGACTATGCAGTCAGTTGCACAGCATTCGGTTTTTAGAAACATGCTCAGCGACCTCAGAAAAGACTTGTTTTCTCTGACAGTCCCATGCTTCATGTAGAAGGATATAAATACCCATCTGTTTTTCCCAAGCCACAGCTTTTGAGCAACGTAATCTTCCCCCTTTGATACAGAGTCATGATCAAAGGTGTCTCTGTTAAGTATTGCCACTCCACCATTTGATTTCCTTCCAGAGAATCCTTGGCGGTTGCAATTCACAGCACAATACCCATCTATGCCAGGGACGCTCTCCTCATTCATTAGTCTCGTCTCGCTGAGCAGTAAGACGTCGACATCACGTCCAATGAGTATATCATTCTCTAAAGATGCCCACTTGGCTATGCTGGATTTAGTACCATTGATATTAAGGGAACAAATACGAAGTTTATTGACAGATCTGGTCCCACATGTAATACCCTTATGTCGGTTTCCACGGAGATGCTGTCTTCTCGCTGGTCGGCTCGGGCAGCTCAGGCTAAAGCCTCCGCTTCGCCTGGTTGCTGCCTTTACCCGACGCCGTTGACGTCGAGGGCTCGCCGTCACTCGATTTTGTCGGTGTGTCGATTACTCGAGAGCGGGGACGCTTCTCTGCCGCACTGCGATCACCTTGGCTTTGGGATCCATGTCTGTTAGGGTGTTCCTTCGGCCTGTTGGTTCTACCTTGTGTTGATGGCCTTTTTTGGCCTTGCTGTCCGTGCTGCCTCCGGGCAGGCTCCGATGTGTTGGGGCCCTTCCTTCCACCTGCAGCACCCGGCTGATTCCGGCGTGGGGCAATCGCTTGGGAGCTCTGTCTGTCGGCTCTGTCACGCCCCGTCGGACGATGGGTACCGCCGATTTGACTAGGACCGGCCATCTCATTGTCCGATTCTGAATCGTCGTTGGAGAGCTCTGTGCTTTGTGCTTGGCGTATGGCTCTCTTTAGGATGCGCTTCTTTTTGAGAAACTCTTTACGTCTGGCACATTTTAATTCCTCTCGCTGTTTTCTTTCCTCTTCGAACTTTGTTCTGTGCAATTCCAACTGTGGAAGCGTATCGGAAGTCATTCCGAGCTTCGTCATGATGGAGCGCCTGAGCCAGCCAAAGAGGATTTTGAGACCAGCATCGGAATAGGCGGCGACTGTAACGTCACCTTGGTTTTGTCGTCTGCTGTGGACCGGAGAAGACGCTCTGCAGCTTGCTCTGGTGAATTTTCGTGTTTTATGACTGTTCTGCTTATCATCTCCACGTGGGAGGTGTTCGGCTCTGCTTGTTGGGGCCTGCTGCATCATTGGGTGCGTGAATTGATAGCGGAAGAACGGTGCTCATCGAGTTATCACCCAAGTTTCTCGTTGAAGTTCTACGCTGTTACTGTGAACCAGTGGTGTCGTCTGCTACAGCATGCCGATGCTAACATGCTTTCTGTGTGACCACTCTTTGGAGGCTACTCAGGCGCTACTCCTGTGCAATGGAGTCTGCGGGAACTTGTGCCATGATGACTGCGTCACTCTCCCCGAGGATCCAGAGGGCCTGATAAGCGCGACCTGTGCATCCTGTGTGAGTGTAAAGAAAGTTGAAAACCGTCACATCTTCCAACGACTGGGAGTGCTGCTTGTGAGGTTTATTGAATCACAACTGATGACGGAGAAGGTCCTCGCGGATAACTTCGACGTACTGAAGGAGAACTCTTCAATGCAGGAAAGAATACTCTTACTGGAGTCTAAGCTGCACGAAAGGCAAAAGAGATGTGGCTGTACGGAGCTCCAAGTGGGATCAGCCGCATCCCGACAGCCATCAGCACCTCTGATGACAAGCGGAGTGAACGGGATCACGGATGAGCCCAAGATGAAGACCAGAGGAGCCGGCGCTCGCTCTGGCTCGCGCTCGCAAAAACTGAGGCCCGACCTGAGTAATTAAAGCACTGTGACTCTTCGAGGAACACTGAGGATTTCCAGGACGATCAATGAAAACAATGAACCGGAATCACCGGGAAAAATGGTGAAAGCGCCGTCTAGCGGCACGCGCGCCGACACTATGGTAAACAATAAGCCGGTTCGGATGGAGGGCGGAAGGGCCAAGAAACCTCCCCTTACTAGGGGATGCTCATCTGCGAAAGAAGCTGTCAAACTGGCTGCTTGTAAACCTGCTCGACTGCGGAGGCTGTTCATAACCAGGGTTAAGAGCGACTTCTCTGCAAAGGAAATGTTTGAATACATCACATCGAAAGGAGTGAACTCTAAGTGGGTTGACAAGCTGAAACCTAGAGCTGATTTCTACTCATCATTCTGTGTTACAGTGGACCTGGAGGGCTACTCACAGATTTCTGAACCTGAGTTTTGGGAGGAAGATGTGGTCTTCCGTGAGTTCCAAGGTATACCAACGACGTCTCTGGAGGCCCATGACGGGACTGTGTCGTCTGCTAAGCTTGACTGACTACAGGTGGATAATTTGACTCTGCTGCAGAACCTGTCTGACTCCACAATGGACCACCCGAAACTACTTTGCTGCCTGTACCTGAACGCTCGTTCAATTGTTAAACCAAGTGCTATTGGAAACTTACACTCAATAGCAAAAATGTTGTGTTTAGATATTGTATGTATTGTTGAGACGTGGCTGAACGACAGTACGACAGATGCTGAATTATCATGTGATGGTCTTTTCACGGTCTTCCGTAAAGATCGAGGGTCGAGAGGAGGTGGTGTCCTCGTTCTAGCAAGGAGGCATCTGTTGTGCTCGAGGAATGTAATCGAGGACGAGTCGTTGGAAATGATCTGTATTGACATAAATCAGGGCGATAGCCCGATTCGGCTGATTCTATCTTACACTCCAGGAACGGAGGGGTATCAAGGTGACGCCTTGAAGATGACGAAAACTACGGAAATGATGGAGAAATTGATGAACACCACGGGACCAATTATAGTTGCCGGGGATTTCAACTGTCCTAATATTGACTGGTCAGCCATCAAATGCCGAACGAGTCACCCCAAGGAAAAGACTCTGCTGGATTTCTGCGTCTCAAACGGTTTAACACAAATGGTATCTCAGGCAACTAGGCCCTGTAGTGACACGCTCATTGACTTGATACTCTGTACGGATGATTTCTTATGTGAGAATGATGTTAAAGTTATGGCTAACCCCGTTGAATCTGATCACTTGAGCATCATGTTCTCTTTCGGAAACGTGACCAGCAGGGAGCCCGCTTGCGATAAACTGGACTTTGAAAAAGCTGATTATGAGGCAATTAATGCTTCCCTACTTGCAACGAATTGGCAACAAATGTTTAAATTATCAGAGGATGTTGAGGAAATGTACACTGTGCTTATTGAATACCTGCACCTTCTGGTTAGTGTCCATGTTCCGCTAAAGAGTACGGTGCGGAGGCGACCGATAGCAGAATGCATACAAAGGCTCCAGCGATCCCTGGCAAACTGCAACACCTCGGATGCTGGCAAGATGAACAAACTGCAGACTCGACTTGCGAGGTGTCTTACACGTCAGCGCTGCCTTCTCGAAAGAAAAATTGCATCATCTTCGGACGCGGCAAGATTCTACAGATATATGTCAACGCGGCTGAAATCCAGGGACGACCTTGCTGTACTAATCGATGACAATGCAAACAAGATCACTGATAACAGAGCAAAGGCAGATCTGCTATGTGATATCTTTGAAGAAACGTACGTGAGCGGCGGGACTAGGCTACCGATCCCCAACGCAGTTCTCCGGCCGGATGGAGTTGATATGGTGGATGATGTGGACCTTTCGGAGCTCGAGGTGTTCAACTGCCTCAGGGCCATGAAACCGAAGCGGAGCATGAATCCAGAGCGATTGCCGGCACTGTTTTTCAGCAAGACCGCCCTTGGTGTCTCTCTCCCGCTGAGCATGGTTTTCCAGAAGTCTCTATCTCAAGGAAAGGTTCCTTCTGACTTCAAAAAGGCATGGCTGGCACCTGTCCACAAGAAAGGAGCAAAGACTGACCCAAGGAATAAGAGACCGGTTTCTCTAACATCTGTAATGTGCAAGACGATGGAGCGGCTAGTTGGCAATGCTGTGATGAGAAACGCTGAACGGCAGGGACTGATTTCTGATCGTCAATTTGCCTACCGCAAGGGAAGATCGACAGGGGATTGTCTTGTGAAGTTCGTGAATGAAGTGGCCCTGAGCATGAATGGCAGGACAGACGTTGATGTTGTGTACACGGATTTCCGCTCAGCTTTCGAGACAATGCCACAGGACCTACTGATCTCGATACTTCCCGCCAGGGGCGTTGGACCAAGAATTGTTGCATGGATATCGGACTTCATAGCGGGGAGATCGTTCAAGGTGAAGGTTGACAACTGCTTATCGAGAACGGGTTGGGCAGCTACGGGCTGTCCTCAAGGAACAGTGTTGGGAAGCCTGCTATTTCTGCTCTTCGTGGATCAGGTTAAGCACATACTCGATCCCAGTGTTAGTCTGTACATATATGCTGACGACATAAAATTGGTGAAAGCAATCAACTCTGCGGAGGACAGTGCAATACTGCAGAGTGCCCTGAATGACTTCTACGTGTGGTCGATGAAGATGGGTCTGAAACTCTCGACCAACAAATGCGGATTCATGAGAATGGGATCAAAAACTAACGCCTGTGATTATCGAATTGGAGATGAACCTCTCAAGAAGCTTGAGCTGGTTAAAGACCTGGGAATTCTGTTTACACCGTCGCTTAACTTCTCGGAACATATCACCGGTGTTGTCAAGAAGACTTCCCTGATTTGTACCTGGATCCTCAGAACATTTGTGATAAGACTGCCCTCTGTATACTTGAAAATGTATAGATCTCACGTGATGCCACATTTTATCTACTGTTGTGTAGTATGGAACCCTCTCAGGGTTAAAGACGTTGTATCTCTTGAGAAAGTGCAGAGACTATTCTTGAAGAGAGTTGAATATCGATGTGACTTGGAACGAGGAGCTCTGACACTCCCCTCAATCCAGGATGTCATGAAAGACCACGACATCAAATATCTTAGACGAACGATCAAGAAAGAAAGCCTCTTTGACGACCTGTTTGTTCTGGAGCACTCAACATTGAGACGCGGATTCTTGTTTAAACCCAAAGATCGTGCTAGAACAGCGAAAATCCAACATGTATACCCATGGAGGATCAGCAGTGTGATTAACATAAACAACTAAGTGACTACCGATGCTATGTTTATGCCCTTTCCCCATTTGTTTGTTTTAGAAATAAATGAATGTGTGTTCACCTCAAAGATTACGGGAGTTTTGTAGAGATTGACATGGTATCTTGTTCTCCGTATGGTTTTTTTTTTCATTTATCCGAAGTGCCAGGTGGCACGCAAACCACTGTGTGGCCGTATAAGCGAACATAAGGAGCAGTTTCAGTGTAACATAAATCACTTACAGCAGAGAAGTGCGTGTTTCGATAACGTGCGGCGAGATTCTTGTGTCGATTGAGGCAGCTAGCCAAGTTCTGGAAGACCCAGTTTAGGTTGTTTCTAAAGGGTAGCCACTGAAATTGACGTCGAAGATTATTTCCATTCCGGGTTGATCGCATTGAATCAGGTGAAGGGAATTCATTCGTGAATGACAAGCTTCCGGCATAGTCTGTCCTAAGAAAACTTCAGGTTCCGGGGACGTTAGCGGAAAGTCCAGCAGGCGCCCCCTATTCGGATGCTTCAATCTTTGCTGAATCAAAATGCTTCTGTTCGATAGCTTGCTCGATGCTGGCTGAGTGGTTCTTTGATGAAAGCGAAGACGGAGAAATAGAGCGTACAACTTCACTATACTGCGCACATTCCGCCAGCCGCTATCCTCCGTCACGATGAGGGTCCGACCAGCGCCAACCGGCGATGTATCCGTGAAAAGTGACACTCGACGGCACGTGCCAGTTGAATGGATAATCGACACAAGGACGACGCACAGTGGTTCCGAAATGGAAAAAATTTGCGGCGGTTCACACCGCAGCCAGAGTGGGCTATTCTGAGAGCTCGAAGGCTGGCGAAAAAAATGAAGTCAAATTTTGGATCACATACTTCAAGACTCGATCAAGGAACCGAAAAATCTGATTTTCCTTACAAAACTTCAATAAATCGATCGAGGATCTGAAAAGGGAGGTCGGTTTCGCGAAGCCACGGATCTGACTAACTCGGCCCAGTCTATCACCACTAGGAGCGACTGCCGGAAACTACTAGTCCACGCGCTTTGTCGCCGCTCCGCTTTTCCTACTCCGCCGCCTGCGACTGCTTAATCCCCGCGCCGGCGTCATTTCGCGGCCTCAAGTCGCTAACTAGCGAACTGTGGGAGCCGAGTGGATGAGTACCAGAAAAATCGAGAAATCGGCCCGTATTCATTTTCCCTATTTGGAACCACTGCGCGGAGTCGGGAAACTTATTGAAAGTATAAGAAGAATATTGGTTTGAAATCGCTTCCAGGATTTCTCTGCCTTTCGAGCCCCTCTCGTCCAGGTGGCCCCGATTTCTGCAGGGCCCTATGGTACCGAAATGTTGAGTTTCTCGGCGCTTCTAATGTCATGAGGCAGACATGGCCCTTTTTGCTTTCTCGCGATCCACAGGGGATAGCAGGCTGAGATTCGTAGCAGCGGTAGAGCTTGCCATGTTGAAGTGAATTATGGAACGATTTTCAAGTTTGAGGAGGGGATTCGACCGAAACTGTGACTTTTTTCATGTTTTTTTTAGGCGACGAACCGGATAAAATTGGTCCGAACCGGCTTTCCGACATACCATAAGTGAAGGTTTACTTGTCAGATGGTATCGGAGCCAATGAGGTGATTCCCGGTGGGTTGACTTTGGATGACCTGACTGTTGGGAAATCGACATCCAGGGAAGTAGCTTCCAATGATTCACACGAATTTTCACGCTTCCGAGCACACATAAGTTTTTCGAGAAGCATAGCTGCGCGATTTTTCCTAAACTTCGGTTTAGGGACAACAGATCGAACAAGAGAAGAGCTCTGCACACAATCTTTCGTAG